>VZTB01013357.1:252952-314983 GCA_013397245.1 Thryothorus ludovicianus | reverse complement strand
GGCAACTAAGATTTTTTTTTTTTTCCTCCAGGAGAGGAAAGTTTTCTCTTGTGTTCCATGTTGAAAGTACAAAAAGAAGTTGATAAATTCAATGCCTCAATGCCAGTAATTTGCTTTCTTGGAAATGTCACACAGACTTACTAAAATTGAAAGACTTATAGAAAGAAGTCTTAATAGATGTTTTTATCGTTATTATACATGGTTTCTCCAAAAATGTAGAAATAACATGTTGGGAAAGGAAAGGTCAAGCGACAGCAGTTCCATGTAATTTTGCTCTTGGAAATCACAAAGTAAGTGGAATTTCTAGCACTCCTCTAGAGATGGATCCAGTTACCTGGGGGTCTGAAAGAGTATAAGAGATGGGATCTGTGATGACAGGCTCACATTCCAGGAGAAAATGTATTGATCTTGCCCAATGATTTCTGAGAAGTGAATTTACTTTATAATTTTTGTTCTTAGTTCTTATTCTGAACGATTTCAGGAAGGCCTGAAATTTTCTGCTGAAGAACTCTTGTATATTGGGAGAATCACACAAACACAAGAAGCTGAAAACAAATCAATTTGCACTACAATACTGCAATTTACAGTAGCTGGGCAGAATTAGGCGTTAGAGGTTTCTCGGATGCTGCTGGCCTGAAGTTTAAACGTTGTTCCAGTGTGGTCATTGGTGCTTGCTGTCTGAACAAGTGTAGGTTTGTTGGCAGAGGTGGTGCAGATGTTGCCTTTATCTAGGAGCAAAGCAGCTCCAGGTCTCCTGAAGCAG
This sequence comes from Thryothorus ludovicianus, assembly GCA_013397245.1. NCBI lineage: Eukaryota > Metazoa > Chordata > Aves > Passeriformes > Certhiidae > Thryothorus > Thryothorus ludovicianus. The sequence continues at coordinate 314,220 of VZTB01013357.1, read as the reverse complement.
CTTTTGTGCTCCTAGGCTGGCCTGGGTGCTGTTTCCATCTCACCAGGGACATCTTTAGGTGCTTTATTCTGTTTTTAATGACAGACACTCTGTTCTGCTGGACCATTTCTGATTGCTTTTCCAGACTCATAGTGTCCATCCCCAGGGCTGTGCCCAGGAGTGTCCTGGGCTCCTGGGGTTTTAATTAGCCAGGGAAAAGCTGATATTACCCTCCCAGGAAGGAAACACTTCCTGGATAGAGGAACAGGAAAGGAAAGCTCCCCAGGCAGGGAATAGCCAGGAGAAGCTGGCAGGAACTGCTGTGCAGCAGAACACAGGAGGTGATTTGTTGAGGGACCATGAGGTTTTCAAAGGGCAAGTACTTACAAAGATTAAATGTTACAGAGCTTGATCTGCAGCTGGTAAACAGGCAAATGCCAGGGTGATATTTCTGATGTGAATGTCTCTGCAGATTAAAAGTAATTAAAGCTGGTCTTAGTCCTCTTGGGGTTTTCTTTTCCCTCAATGTCCATGTGCTTAGCCATTAAAGTTAAGAATCAAGTATATTAACACCATTTAAAAATATCTGTATTTTTTTCTCATATGAAAACTCTAGTAGGTTATGGATCAAGCCTGTACTGTGTAAACCCAATTGCTCTGTTGTCATACTTCTTTTTAACTGCATCTCTCATTTATAATCCCATATATTTATGACATATCGTGCTTAAACTTCCCCGTACAAATCACTCAAAAATCAATAATATTAGCTAGACTAGTAACACAAGCTGCAGATAATTTGGGTGTCTTGACTAAATTCTCCTTTCCTGGAAACATGCTTAGGAACAGATTTTTTTATTTTTTTTTTCCTGTTTGGTTAGTTGCTTTTTTTTCCTTCTTTTTCCAAGAATATTTGCATTAAGAAAGAACACAGTGTTCTCCAGAAGTTGCTCTTGTTATGCAGGACAGCTTGTTCTTGGGAATAAAGAATCCATGGAACTGCATGCTCGTTAATCATGTGCAGAATTGTGCCCTGAACTTTCTCACTGAGCAGCGTGGGGATGAGCCAATCTCCTTGACCTGGACCCTGATGTGAGTCCAGCTGAGTGTTTCTCTATGTTCAACCCCTGCAAAGCATGAGAAAATAAGATTCTGCTGTCCTGGACACAGCTCTCTGTTTATATACAACAAGCAGTCACAAGGCAGCTGCATCAAAGGCTGATTCCAGGGAGCAGGATTGCAGCTTAAACCCCTGTATTAGCATAACATTGCATATTTATATATTCTAGCACCACCTAGCAGCTTTCCAAGGAAATGCCTGAAATAATAAGACATAAAATAATGAAACAACGCTTAATCAAATTTTGTATGTAGTCAGGAAAGAAAACCCCACTGAGTTATCTTTCATGCCCAACCTTGTGTGCAGATGTAATCTTACTGCCAGACTGGGACTGTTGGATCCCATTTGTTTCCCCTTCAGGTGGCATTTGGAATCAAGCAGTTACAATCTGCCTAAGCAGTTCTACTGATAAGCGAGGTCATACCACCAAAGAATTTGTGCTTCTCAGAGTGAATATCTGTTTGGTCACTTTGCTGCCTTCCACCTGAGGGCTGTGAGCACATCAAATGGAAGATAAAGTGCTGTTCTGAGCCACGGCAGGGGAGTTCCAGCAACTGAGTCCTTCCAGGAGGTGCACTGGAGCCTTCCTGAAGCCCCGTGTCTCCTATGAAGCTGTTGTGAGGGATGCAGATTGATGATACACCTGGTCTGGTGCACAGCTTTTCCCCCCTTCCCCAGGTGGTAATCCTGCCCTACATGTGCAGTGGGGCTCACTTCCACGAGCTAAACTGGCAGGATTTAACCTCTCAGAAACACTTTTAGCCTGTGAAGAGTGTCAGTGTGCTCAGCAGCCGTGCTCTGTGTATCAGACCCATTAGACCATAATTACCTGGTGGTGGGTGGGGAGGGAACTCAGTGGATTATTCACTTCAGCCAATTTTGAATCAAAAAATAGGAAATGCACAAATCGTTGCATGTGATGCGAAATGACACCCATGGCAGATTAAAACCTATGATTTTTATTTTTATTTTTTCACTGAGCATGTAATACCTCTGGGATCCACCTTGTTTTCACTGCGTGTAATAAAGTCAAGTAAAGGGCAGAGAGATAACTCAACAGTTGCTGGTATAAAAGGTTAGGTTATAAATGCTACAGATACTAGGTTGCCAGATAAGGCTGTGTAAAGCATAAAGTATGGCTGTCTTCTTTTTGGAGGTGAGAGATAAACCCAGTCAAAGAAACAGACAAAACCACTGCCACATGTATCAGATTTTTGAAAAAGCCTAAAACATTTATTTTAAAATAACTAATAAAACGAAATTCCTACTGGCTTGAAACAAGCAACCCAAAGCCAAACAAACGAAAATTGCAAATCACTGAAACAATATAACAAAGCCCAACCAGGCACATTTTGGGATCTTTGTAAATTACAGCTTCCTTGAGTTATTTCTAATAGGCAATTTAAAACCTCAGCAGTTGTCCTTCTGATGAGCCTTTAAATCACTAAGCCCTTATCAGTGCAGAGTAGAACTTTTCTTCCAGCAGGTTTTGAATGCAGCAAGGCAAAGCACAGTGTCACTCCCCTCAGAGTTAGTGTGGATATTTTGTATTGTTTTTGTATTTTGTATATTTGTGTCTCTGTGGGGTAGGGCAGGCTTTATTCTGCTTCTCTTGGTTTCCTCTCTCATGTTCCCCTCATCCTTGTGGGTTTATCCAAGAAAGCACATTACAGGTGCTGTACTCTGGACTGGGTTGTCTGTTGGCCATTGTGGCTGAGTGTTAACAGGATTTTTGGTTTTGGAGGAAGCTGTTTGTGTGTTTTTCTGCATTCTCCCAGTCAATGTCTTAGGGGAGGGTGCAAGCTCAGATAAAATAAGGCAATGTGTGTTTTGGCAAAAGGTGGGAGTTACGTAGAGAGCATTAAGTTTTACTTACCTAGAAGTGGAAGCAGGAGACAGATGAACTTTGTTCAGCTTTGTCCTTTCAGCCAGGGTGGGAGCATCTGAGTGATGTCTCTGAACTTTTTCCCAGGCTTCACTGGGTTATGTGTTGAGCTGTGTACCTTAGGGCTTTAGAACCTTGAGCCTATCCCAAAATAAGGGTTGAGATCCTGCTCATCACTCCAGAAGGGAGAAAACCTCTCACACTTGACCTTATTATGCTGCTCTGTGCCCCTGTAGTCCCAGCAGGTATCCAAGAGTTGCCTTTCCTAACACATTGTCTCTCCTAAAGCAGTATTTTCTCAATAGTGGGAAGTGAGGGTCAAAACCTTCCGCCTCAAAAATGTGATCTTTGCTTGTCCTTCCAGACTTTTGTCTGACCAAAGATCTCCTTACCCACTACTGTATCTTCCAAAATTGCTCAAACTCACTAGATTTTACCTTGCTGTTACTTCTTAGTGCAAATGAAAATGTGGCAAGCTTCCAATTCCTAAATTCAAATAGTGTGGGAGACAGATGTCTTGCTTTTCCTGTAGCATCTTACAAAAAACCAAAAAGTGTGTGTGTTAAATCTGAACAGGTATTGGAAACAGATTGTCACCTAAAGGTATTGTGCCTTTGAGACCAGCTGGTTTTGTCACACCTGTAGTTAAATCCTGACAATAGGTTTACTTAGTTGTTGGGACTTCACAGGATTTCAAGAGGAGAAAAATATATTTCTTTCCATGAATTGTGAAGTGACATAATGGTGTCTTTCTAGATATTCTTCACTGGAAAGGAAATAGACTTCAAGATCCTCTGGTAGCCAGGAGAATCTAAGTGTTGGTCAGTAAACCTGCACACAGGTATCAGTTTTACCTGGAGTCTACAAACAGCTCTGGGTATTTGTCTTGTGCCCTAGTCTGAGGAAAATAAACAAATTTTTTCTGACATATTCTGAGTGTGTGCACACACTTGTTATGCTGTTCTATTTTACCTCCTGTCCTCTTGAGCTTCTGTGTGCAGGAAAGCCTTTTATCTGTCTTCTGTACAAGTTAAGGAATTGCTCAATTGTTTTATCACAAGGCATTGGGATTCATCTACAGAGGGAATTCCTTGGAATCCTTTGAAAGAAAGACTCCTGAGGTTACCTGTGCTCAGTCTGAGCTCTTACCTCATCTGCCTTCCAGACTGTGCACTGGCCTGTGGTTGTTCCTCTCTGCCCTGAAAATTACCTCTGTCATTGGAAGTGTCACAGTGGCAGCTCCTGAATGCCATGAGCTGTTGGTGAACATCTTGTAAATGAGGTAAATGCTCCCAGGAGGTTTTTCACATGCCACTGAGCTCTATAAACTTGCTGTTCCTCATACTCCTCTAGTCCAGTCTTCTTGGTTTTACTGCCAACTCCTCTGAACCATCCCTCTGGAGCCTCTACTGCCTTCCTAGATAAAGTCTGAAACTATACATAACATCCTTTTGCTGTTTCTTCAACTGCAGATTTCAAGTGTTCAGGTAGATAACCTGTTTATCTCCAGTTGCACAGACAATGTACCCTTCTACTCTGCAAGTAAAAGGAAAACCAAAGAGAGGCAGAGCCAGTTCTGAGGTTTCAGGCAGGAGCAGTGAGTAGAGTGAACATGAAGGAATGAAGTATTTCGTAAGCAGAGTCTCACTGTGTGACCAATCACCTCTTTGTGTTGATGTAAAACTGCTTTGTCATCCTTCCCAGCTGTTTCTGCTCTCTGTAGGTCTGGCTTTGGGTGCTGCCTGGTTTACCTTTGCTCTCCTCCAGCTTAACAGGGTGAGTGTCTAACAGCTGGCTCAGTGGAGTCACTGACCTGTGTCACTGGAATAACTTTGAAAGGCTGACAATTGGCATTATTACACTTGCATTAACCACTTAGACACACAATTACTTGCAATAGGAAGATAAGTATGCAAATGAGGAAAAAATTGTTCAGGCAATATCAGGACAGAACAGAGATGCCTGTTAGTGAAGCAGTGACTGATTTCTGTTTCAGGTAGCACATTACTTTGGAAGCTTGGAGGGACAGAGAGAAAGGGAAGAGGAGATGGCAGGGATCAGTACAGGCATTTTCCTATGCAGACAGAAAATTAACTCTTAAAATGAGCAAAATAACCCCTGGCCTGAAGATTTTTTGAAGGTTTATGAATGACCCTGTGGTAGCTTAGTGTTGAGAAGTGACTGGAAGGAGCCACAGAGAAAATCCCATGGCAGATGAGTGAGCTGATCCATTGCAAATAGCAGCGTTTATTAATTCTCATTCTAAAATGAAAACAAACCAGAAGTAATGCATTTAGTGCCCAATACATCTGGGCCACAGCTTGGGGTAAAATGCTCTCTTATCACCTACTGAGCAGAAGTGAAAAGGCTCATCAGTGCTGCACTCTGCAGACATTTAGATGAACAGTTGCTGCGAGACTGCACAGATGGTTGCACAGTATCTGAGTGTTACAGCTGCACTCCAGCCCTGCCTTCACACACCTGAGCTCCAGGGGAAACAGAGGCTGTCAGTGTAGGATGAGCTCCAGCCTGGCCAGAGAGGAGGGATGCTTAAAATCTTAGGAATTCAGGCTGATGTCACACATGGGCACCAGAAGATGCACTGGAGTTCTACCACGTGCCACAGGACTGTGGCTTCTGGTAGGGATGGGGCAGATTGATTTCTCTCCCATTAAAAAATTGATACTGGCATTTAGAATTTTTTTTTTCCTGGGTTCGTGGTCCTCATTAGGTAAATACATTTTAAAGGTATGGATATTTGACAAGCTTTTCTCTCCAGCTCTGCATAAACAAAAGGAGCTGAAAAAGTTTTAGTGCTTCAAATTTAATCTTGCACAAGATGCTGATTTTCTTCCTCTTGTTTCTGACAGATTTTATTAATGGAAGAATTTAAAGAATGACTTTGTTCTTACCCTAATACAAAAGCTGCCATAAATTAATGAAACTTGTGATTAAAACAATATCTGCTTTCCAGTGATTTTCTGGAGATGTGAGGCTGGAGGGGAAGGCTGCAAGGGTGTGGTCAGACCTGCTTCTCAGCACAGAGCAAAGGATATCTCCTAATAATCCCACAGAAATGGACGATCAGGTCTCAAATGGAGACTTTTGTTACTAGAGAGAAGCTTGTATTTGAGTCAGTGCTGATTAATGTATGATCTTCAAGATAATCATGGTCAAAATAATTCTGAAAGTGAAATGAATAGACAGGAGATGGTCTGTTGGCAGTCCTAAGAATGTCAATATATTAACAACAAAGGGCAACCTGAAAGAAATGCAGAGGAATTATACAAGCTGAAGTCATTGAGTGAAAGAAATAGCAGGTGTAACTTTGTGTACATAAATGCAAAGTGATGAACATAAGAGAAAAATAATCCCATCTGTACATGTGAAATGATGGATTCTGAGCTGTTTCTTTCAGCTGGGAATCAGATTTTAGCACCCTGATGGATGATGTGGTGAAAATATTAGCTCAATTATCATTACTCTCCTAAAAATATATATATGTTAGATATATTGTGGAAAGAATAGAGCAAATGAAACCCACCCAGAATCTTAAGCATACTCCTGGTTCCCTCTGCTCAATAGGCTTCTGGGTGTAGCTGGAAAAGTGACATAGGAAGGCGTAAAGGAAGTCCTGAAACCTCAGCACAATCAATGATTCAGAGGAATAGCCTTTAGGGTAGAAAAGATGTTGCTGAGAGGGACTATAATGGAGAAGCAGAAAGAAGGAAAAGTTTGTTAATTTTTTTTCCTCATCCAATGGAAAAATTAAGGGATATCAGATGAAATCAGCAGGTGGACAGTTCAGCACTGATAAAAAGCAATAGTACATTACACAGCTTGCAGAATGTTCTGCATGCTAAAAGTTTACATGAGTTCAGAAAAACAAGGGGACAATTCCTTTGACTGAGAAATATCACGACATTGTTTCTGGCTCCAGAAATCTCCAAACTGCGGTTTTCCGGAGATGGAAGGGGTGCTTGGGGGAAATAACACTACATTTGTCCTGAATGTGTAGTGTGTCATATTCCACTATCAGACAGGCTGGGCTGGCTTCTGGACATCAGGGGTGTTTGATCTGTTCAGTAGTTATATCTGGATATATATGAAAAAATAAAGGAAAAGTAACAAAGATCCCTGTCTTCTGCTTTGTCCCTTCCCTTTGCAAAAAGTCCCTATATATCAAAGATGAAGAAAAAAAAAAAGCAAAATCTTTGGCTTGTTTAAGGAGAACAGATTGTACAGCTTATGCCAATTCCTTTTTGAAGTGTTGCCAAACAGAGAACTGTGGGAACAATGGAAAAGGCTGAGTACAATGATTTTTCTCCTTTAAAATATACTCTTCTGGAAGCTTGTAAGCATTCCTGCTTTGCTGGCTATACTGGCAAATGCTATCTTTAATGGATCGTGGATTACTGTTTCATAAATTTAAGCTTAAAATTAAAACCTGAAAAGGTAATTTCTTCTATCTAGCCCACAAGGGAATGGTGTTTTGTTCAGCCTGCTGGAGCAGTCTTTTTGTGAAAGCATAGCTAATCTGAAATACAATAAACTGCATTATTTCCCATTCCCTTTGCTAACCATTTAGTTAGGCTGTCCATCCTTTTACATTTCTTGGCAGGCTAAGAAAAAAAGAGTTTAATTGTAAAAAGGAGGTCATTTGCACACAACTACTTCTCCCAAGAAAATAAATGATTTCCATTCTCCCTGATCATTTCTTCAAGCCTTTCTCCGTTGTGCAACGAGCCTCGTGTACGTGTTGGGTTTGAGCTCCAGAGGTACCAGCCCTCTTGGCCAGTGACCTTGGGTAGGAGCAAAGTGCCACCCTCACTGCCACCTGATCCTCTGGGGACCAAGCAGCAATTTCTTGTGGGGTGTCAGTACTAAGCAGGGAGTTGATGCTGAGGTGACAGGTCCCTCTTCATCCTCAGCCAAGGAGGTGTTCTGGGTCAGCTGGGGAAAATTTTCTTCAGAGAGAGGCACTGGCTGAAGAGAAATTTTGCAGTGGTAGCCTGGTTTTCCATTAGATTTCAGTAGTACTTCCCAAATTCCCTGTGCTTGTTGGCATTTCTGTGATGCAGCTGTTCTCTAGCTCCTCAGTTTATATTTTGTGATTTGGCTGAAGGAATCACTGCAAATGAAATAATGAAGAGCTAAACATTTGTGTTTGGTATTTCTAAGTTTGCAGAGCAAAGGAATAAGCCCAGGAAAGGCTGGGAATGGCTATAATTTATTGCTATTGTCATTATCTTTGCTTTCCAGACTCTGCAAACATTTGTCCTACCATAGGGACAGCCTGTCCCTGCCTTCCCTGAGCTGCTCCGTGGGATTTATGGATTTCATTAGAATTGATCCCACTTTCAGGGGGATTTCTTGTTTCTGTGAACAAGCAAAAATGTTTTCCAAGCTACCCAGCAGCAAACAGTTTTCTGTATGAAGGGGCTTTTTTCTGAAGATTTTACTCTTTCAGTTTTTCTCCATTTTCTCCATTTTTCTAGCTTCCTTTTGTGTTTTCCTTTACCTGTCTCTGACTCCCAGAACACACAAGAGAGGCAGCTTCTAAAATGTCTGTATGTACTTAAAAGGCCTTGCTTTTTATACAGAATTTTTAGCTGTGTTTCAGCAATGAATTAATAGAATGAAAAAAAGGAGTGAGAGAAAAGGTTGTCAAGTTTTGTTGCTGAAGCTGATTATACCTTAAGTTTGGGTAATTTGCTGCAGTCTAAGAAGGCTGAAATGGGCACTTTTTTCCTAGCTGTTTTTTTTTTCCTCATGTGCACATAGTTGATTTCAATGACTGCAAGGGTAATTATTTCTTTGTTTGCCAGGAACATTCAAATTGCCATGGTTTCCACAGAAAATGTGCTCAGACTCCCTGAAAGTAAGCACACAATAGGCTGTTACAGCTGCCTTTTCTACTGGAATTATTTTAAGCAGAAGTGATGCACAGCAATTAACCCTTTGTGCTTGATGAACATCATAGTCACAATCAATGGGAACTTAACAGAATAAAGGGACAGGATGAGTAATTTGAAGATTCTCTTCTGAAAAGTGTCTAGCTGAACTGCTGGGAACTTCAATAACACTAATCTTTCAATAGCATATCAGATTTCTCAGAAGGTTGTGTCATGGATTATATCAATAAAATACTTCTTTTTTAACTCACTTTAAAAATGTGGAGGTAAGTGATAACTTGGAGGATTGAGATGCTACATGTGCTACTGGAGACAATTCTCTTGTGAGCGTGGACTTTCCTGTCTTGCCTGAAACCTGGCCAAATCACAGGCCTCCACCTAACTGCTAAAATCAACCCACCCTTTTGCCACACAGATAATTTCTGTTCCCTGAGAAAAGGGAGCCACTTGAACAAATACCTTTCAATTGTTATTTTTTGCTTGAAAAAAATAAGATTGAGATGTTTCAATCCAAAGCTGAAAATGGTTTTGAAAATTTCTGAGTGTATTATCTAACTTCAGCAGTCCTGAATTGGAGAGCACAAAAAGCTGTTGCTGAAATGCTCCTCTTCAGGATTTTGAGGCAGGCAAAGGGTCCTGTGCTCTACATAGAATTACATCTGACATTGGTTAAGTTTTAAGTCCACGTTAATTTGAGATAAAGGAGAGGTTTCCATGATTGGGTTCATGGGATGGGTGCAATATTTCCTGCTTCCAGTACTGATAAATAAGCAAGTACCTGAAAGGCAGCAGAGCTTCCTGGAAAATTCATCTGTCTTCAGTGTAGAAGTATCCTGATTTAAGGGATCCTAATTGAAAAATAATAAAGTAATTTTAAAAGATGCTACCCATTACGTTTTAATCAAACTCCTAAACCTGCAAAATTTTCTGGTTGGTTGGTTTTTTTTTACAACCATTTTATGATGCAAGAATCTGTAAAGAAGCCTCCCTGCAAGTGTCCCTGCTCTAGGATCACAACATATTTCTTCTTATTTGGTAAATTCACTGAATGCCAAGACAGAATCTCTGATTTTCCCTATTAATTGTAAATCACTCGTGGTGTTGGTAGCTCACGTTCTTTTTTACACTTCAATTTTCTAGAGCACATCTTTTAGAGTAAGACTGAGTAAAGAAACACAAAGCCTGGTGGCTTGGCTGGACTTTCTGCACTGTGTACACACATGTTTAATATATTGATATTTTCACATCTGCTAACTGTAGACTGTAGGACTATGTTTGCTATGACAGAATTTCTATTTTGATAAAAGAAGAGCAGCAAGTTTAATGAATGGGGAGGAAACAATGGGCAGGAAATGCAGTTGCTTTTGACAAGCATTTATCTTTTTAAGCTGAGCATATTTTCCTCTGTGCATCTCAGTGCCTCAGAAAGCTCTGCAGTGAAATTTGACTGGTGAGGGAGAGAATGGGAATGGTACATTCATGGGCCCTGTCAAAATTAAACTATTAAATGACTTGATTGAATGTAGTACAATGAAAAGAAAAATCTTTGAAAGCTCTCAGTGCTATTAAAGGGCAGGAAAATAGTTAAGGTTCTCTGCATTCAATATTCCTGCTTCTTTGAGTTTAACTAATTGTCAGCAAAATGTTTACTTGATATCTGTGATTGTTCTGTGTCGAGATTTAAATTGTGAAGCTGCTCCTGCTGATGCTGTTTTCTTACAGACTTGAAATTCTGCTTGATTAACAAATCTCTTTTACAGATCAGGTGCTTCTTGCACTTGACTGCATCAGTGATTCAGGTAATGACTTTGATAGTGGATTTATTGTGTTTTAATGTAACTTTCAGCTGGGGATTCTTTTCCCTTCGCTAGGTAATTCATACAGTGTAGTTATGGTAACTGATGTTGATTAGCTGTCAGACAGGATCTTTGGTGATGCTGGTGAGAGTGGGTTAGGAGAGAGCTCTGTAAGACTGCCTTGGGTTTCATGCTCCTTTGAGGGGCTTTTGTGGTGTTTGATTCAGTTTGAAGCAGTGTGTGCTTGTCTTGGGGGAAGAGATCAGGCAGAACAATCACAACTCCTGTGATTAAGGCTTTCACCTGGACAACAGGAGATACTAAAGGTCAAAAGCCTTTGGTGAGGACTAGAGAGACTTGCAACTGGATCCTACATAATACTACCTGTTCTTATCAGCTCTGCTAGAGTGTATACAGTCTCTAATGATGAAACGCAGGGAAAGGGCTTGGGCTTACAAGGAAAATTCAGTGTTTGCAGAAAAGCATTGAAAATATTAAACCTTTGTTGTCAGACCTAACACTCAGCACTCAGAAAATTGGCTTGAATTGTAAGCAATAATAACTCCAGGCAAACCCTGGGAAGAGATGGCTGAGGGGGACCTCATAAAGGTGTGCAGGCAGGATATCCAGAAGATGGAGCCAGGCCATTTGGAGAGATGGAGGATGTGAAAAGGAAAGGCAAGTGAGAAACTGCAGGTGCTGCTTGTCCGTGCAAGTGCTCCTGCTCTGGGGCCAGAGCTGGGCAGTGCCTGAGGGGAGCAGCACTGCAGGAACATCCACAGTGGAGATGGGGAGAGCAGGCAGTGCGGGTCCTGTGGCTGTGCACCACGTTTGTCTTGGTGAAGAAGGTAAAACCCACCAGGGTCTCACCCAGGTAACTTACTACAGCAAGGATTTTGAGAAATGTTCCTGATAAAGCCTTTGTTTGTAGCAGGTTTCTACGTGGGGTAGAACCAAAATGGGATGTGTTGGTGCAGCACAGAGGTAGGGTAGCTCCTGTGCTTGATGAGCAAGAGTTAGATTGCCCTTGGCATGGGCTGGTTACCTGGCATGTGTTTTGCTAGACAGTCAGTGTTCTGCATGTATATTTACCTTAATTTCTACATTTTAGCTCACCTCCATTTTATTATCATGAACTGATAATAAAAATGAAGCTTTTCTGAATATTTTACTATCCCTGAATTGCCCATCTCTTTCCCAGTTTTCCTTTGCAATATTCCTCTTGTCCATCCTCTTTAGATTATTTTCTAATAGTTTAGCTATTATTTTGCTACTTCATCTTCTAATTTCTATTTTTAGATCTCATTAGGTTCTGTCTGGTTTTCTATTATCACTTTCCCTCTTCTCAAATAACCTTTTCCCTTTTAGACCCCTTTCTTTCTATTGAAAGCAACCTTAAAACCAATTCTATGTAATTGGGAGCATCCCAAAATGCATCACTATTCTCTCAGTGCTCCCAAAGTTGTGGCTGCTCTTCTCAAAGACAAAAGGCTGCTCTAAGCAGCACTGGTGCTTAGAGATGTTAGTAAGGTTTATTATTTTTTTTTCTTTCTTACAATTCTCGTAAGAGTTTTGGATCTCACTGGCCATCATGGTTGGATGGGAGAAAGACACTATAGCAGTGCAGCTGAGCATGGCCCTTTGCAGGAAAGCTAGTACCCTGAGAATTAGTCATCCTGCACCAACATAACAGTTAAAATATGCTCATGAGACCTGAATATTCTGAAACAGCCCTGCAAGCACCGTGCTGTGAGTCACATATGCTATAAAGCCCTAGGACGAGATAAAGGATTAAACTACTCACTCATTATGTCTGGGGTTGACATTTGTCAATGTGAGAATCTGAATAATTTCTGCCATTAGGCTTTGCAAAATGTAGTTGATGGCTGTTGCAGCCTCGATATTCTAAAGATATAAAGGAGAAGCAGCATAGAGTGAGTGTCCTTTTTTAAACCAAATGGGCAGAGTGGCAGTGGCTGTGGCAGTGGCTGTGCCAGCTGGGCAGAAGGCTCTGGTCTGGCTCACTTGAGGAGGAGTCCAGAGTATTTACACAGTGTTGGGACAGGGATTTGGGCCTTGTGATGGTGTTTTATATCAAAAGGTAGGGTGAAACAGGAATTCTGAGCTCTTCTGAAGTTTTGCTAAAACATTGGGCACTGCCCTTCATGATGCACTTTCCTTCAGTTTCTTCTGCTGGGCTTGTTTCCCTGCACTAAATAATCTGTCCCTGAATTGTGGGTTAATGAAGAGCAGGCACCAAACCTCCCAGCCCAGTGGATTTGGTTACACAGGAACAGTTGTACCTTAGAAGCCTTCCTAATATTTATGTCTCTAACTTGCAGGGATTTACTGCAGGATGAAAAGCTCTGTGGAGCAATAGCACTAGACAAATCTTGAATTTAATTATATATATATATAAAGATACAGTGCTTTGATCCTCTGAATCAGCACTATCATGCAAGAGCAGCCTTGCAGACAATCAACAGCAAATGGGCAAAACCAGGGAAGTCATTAATGGTTGCATTTAATCTTTGTTTCTGCAAATATGGCTCCAGATAATGGCAATGGAAACGGTTTATAAATGCAAACCTCAGACTGCATCCCTGACTAGAGACTGAGACTGCAGTAAGTTACCAAAGAAAGAGAGAACATTTACTAGAAAGACATCTAGAAAAGACAAATTAAGGTTTATCATTTGCTTAGGGATGTATGAACCAACTTAAACAAGATTTTAAACCAAACAACAGAAAACCACAACCCAAAAAACCCCAACAAAAACCCAAATCAAACATCACAGCAAAATCCCAGCAAAATATGGAAGCAAATAACCTCCCCAGGCCTAAAATGGCTAGAATTGACCATGAGCTGAACATTGTAAAAGTTCAATTTTTCATTCATCCTTTATGCAGCTGCCTGCCCAGACTGGAATGGAAGGGATGAAACAGACTGACCCTCTGGAGAGAAGCAGAGAGTTGTGCTTGAGGGATGGAAACCAAGGGACTTTTCTGAGAAATAAATTCAGCCAAGTACCTGAAGGTATTAAAAGACCAGAGAGATGCCCCAATAATGCCATCCTAAGGCTCCTATTTTGTCTCTGTGCTCGATATCTTCTGCTGGGAGGGTCATTGCCTTCAGACTCCTTTCTTCCCATGCAGGGCTTTTTGCACAGCAGCCACTTAACCATGCCAGACAGGCAAGAAAAAGTCACTTTAAATGAACTGCTCTGTGCCTGAGGTATGGAAATAACTCGTGGTGTCTCACAAGTAGATGCATTCAGTTTGCAGGTAGCATGAAAAACATTATGGGCTGGCAGGAGGGCTGCCTGCCACCTCCCCTCTCTGTGGATTAATCTTTGAAGACTCACCACTTCTACACATTTTTTCTTTTAGAGATCTGGAGCTTCCTACACAAAATGCTCTAATTGTATTTTATGAAATAATAAGTTTTCACCTTGAAACCAACAAATGCAGAAAAAAGCAGCCCCAGTGTACATTTTGAGTTGACAAGATAGCTGATTGTCTAATCTCCCAAGAGTCCATATCTATTAAGGAACTTGTGTTTTGCTGTTCTTCTTTCAATTACAGAAATAATTCTCTCTCCCAGGCACAGAGTTTGAATCTTTTCCAGAGGTTTTTAATGACTTGAAGGCTGACAGAAATTATTTAACATTTTAAAGTCTCTTTCCAAAGCCAAGAGGGTCTTTTAAGAGCCTGTAATAATTTTTATGGTCATACGATATTGCCTCTTGATTGAAAAATACTCTGCAAATGGAAGAGGTAGGGAAAGAAGATGGAGGTAGCAAAGGAGACATAATTTTTTGTATTTTGCTTGATTGTAGAAGGGTTTTTATACTTTGGTACCTGGATAATTGAAAGATAATGGAACTGTGGGGAGGAAGAAAATCAGGACAAAACCTGCTGCAGCAACCTGTGAATGTCAGTGAATATAAACTGTTCTTTCCTTGCTTTCTATATTTATAATAACAGTAGACTGGAACTTTGCCCTTACAAAATCTATTGTAATATATATGTATGTATACCTGTTCTTTTTGCAAGGACTTTGGGGCTTTTTTTGACACCTGTGTGCAGAGGTTTTAGAATGAGAAAGAATTCATATGCTTAAGTCCTGATCACTGTGAAAGGGCAAGGAAATAGGACAGGAACTGATGTAAGGTGGTGTGCCTGCCCTGCTCCAGAGGAAGTCTAAGGTGCAGGAACTAAAGGAGGCCTTTTCTCTGGAGATTTCATGTGTTTGTTTGCTATCTTGAGCTCATGGCCTTGCTACACTCAACATCGGTCTTGGCTGGTTGATCTATTTTGATATCACAACACTCTCATGACTTTTCCTGCTGCCTTTCTTCCAGATGTCCCAGTTTGTTCCTATAGCCAGATAGTCTGGGATGGGGGTTGAGCTTGAGCTGGTGTTGAGGAATTGTCTCTACCAACCTTGATTATATATTTGTACTTCCAAAGCTCTCTGCAGAAGAGAGTGAAGTTTTGCACGTCTTGAGCACTTCTGTCTCTCGTATGAATATTTTATAATCTCACTGAAATGCTGTGAGAAATAACTTTGGGTGGTAATCTCTGCTGAATGGCATTTAAATATATAGGTGCTTTTCTGATATGGAGATTTATCCCATAAAACGTTGTTCTGTGTGGATTTTTTGCTGATGATATGACTGAAAGGATACCAAGGGCTTAATCTGCTTTTATTACTAGAATTTAAGTTTTATTCTGAGAAATCAGAGTTTTATCCCTGAAGTGTAAAATTCTGGATATGGCTCTTGCAATATGGAGATGTTTTCCAAGACTGATTCTTTGTGTGTTCAAGAAAATACTGGCAACAAAAAAAATCTTGCTCTGAGACAAAACCATCAGAGGCTGTTTGTATGCTTATGGATTTTTTTTTCCTGTTTGCTTTGCCTACTTACTTCAAGAGATGAGAAACTTTTTAACAGTTTTGATATTGGGGAATTATATCAACCCTTTAGACAGCTACCAAAGGAAAAGAAAAAAAAAAAGCCTGAGCTGTAACATTTAAAAAATATTGCCAGAGGAATGGTTTTATTTTTTTACCTCAGTGAGTATCAGAGTGTTTTGTTTTTCCCTTATTGCCCCAGTGATGCTTAGAATAATACATAATAATGATCCTTTGCTCTTACAGTGCTGTTCTCCATACATCTCAGAGAAGGTTATAAAAAAGAGGTCGGTGTTATTGCCCTGTTTCAAGATGGAGAAACACAGAGGTGAATTGAGTTTCTGAAGGTTATCCAATGGGAGAGAGCTGGCAGAGAAATTTCCGTCAGTGTCATTTTTCATTAGGAAAAGCTGAATCACTGAAACTGAAACGTTTCATGGAAATTCATTAGTGTCCAGGAAACTCTGCATCTCCAGAAGGTGAGGAAAATGTCACATGCTGTAGCAAGGAGCAGCTAGAAGCCTGGTGGTGGCAAGGGCATCTGCTGTGGACAGGGGGGGACCTGTGAGGTTTCACGTTTAGAACTGCAGTGAAAAGAGATTTCAATCTGTCTCTCTCAAGGGAATGTCCCTGTCTGTAGGTGTGGAATGCTGCTTGGCCATCCCCGTTGGACACAGCAGGGCCTTGCTCAGACAGCTCAGCCAGCTGTGGGTCTGCTGAAGGGTCTCAGTCATCCCAAATCTGCCTGGATGGTTGGCCCTTGGTGGGAATTGGATTTTCTGTGTGTTAAGGAGTGGGGAGAATTTATGGCTTTCATATCTTTGGTATGTAGGGAAGACAAAAAAATCAGCTAAAAAATTTACAGGCAAGCAAACTCATCTATGTGGCTGCCTTTTTTGAATGTGTTTATATTTCTGATTTGGCAACAGAAAGTTTTGGAGGAAGGGAGGGTGTGAGAGCAGAAAGATAGACAGGCACAAACATATTGTAAGGTCATGTATGATATTTTCCTCAAGAATCCCAAGCAGAGTCTTTAGAGGATATTGATTTGACCATGACTCTTCTAAAAAACTTTCAAAACAACAACCAACCAAATGTTCCACTTTTCAGTCCACTAACTCCACTGATGATCTTGGACAAGGGATTATGTTTACAAGCAGAGAGGATGGTATCTTTTTGCCAAGGAAAAGCTGAAAATAAAAACCCAGACTGAACCTCTCAGGTTGAGTGTATAGCAAATTCTGTCAGACTAGAAAATACAAAGTTCAGACTGAATGTGAAGTCACTGTTGCATTTCATGTAAGTAAGCCTGAAGACAAGAGAATTTATTTGCTCAAAAATACTGGAACAGCCATGGGGCTTTGGGATTGACAGCTGGAGGCAGCTTGGCTCAGCAAAGAACAGCAAGATAAACAAAAAAATAACTACTTATTTTCAATGATTTAGATTGAAACACCAAAGAAGGGTTTTATTTTTGTGCAAGTCTTTTGAAAAAGTGTTGGCAGTCTTACATAAGAGACTTCTGCTCCAAGAATTGTTAGCAACAGGTGTCCATCACTGGAAAGTGCTGCTGACCCCTCTCTGCCTTTTAAGATGTGCTTGCTATTACCTAAGTCTGTAATAAACTGCCCAAGATTCTGTACAACAGCCTCCCTGTGACTGTGAACATCATTATAACTTTTTCCCCATATTGAAAGTCTTTTGCTTCATCTTTGTCTTATATTTGTAAATCAGTTCCTGTCATGGGAGAGTATTACACAAATTTTCAAAAAAACATAATTGTGCAGCTGCATTAATCAAAGGAGCAGTGTGCTGAAGGAAATGTCAGGCCTATTAGCTTGTCAGTGATCAGTGGCAGAAAAGCTGCTTTGAGCTCGTTTGCATTGTTCCTTTGACGCTAATTAACAGATTTGCTACATTTTAAAATATGATTAAAGGGAGAGGGGAGAAGGCCCCAAGATAGGTGTTGCTGTAGTGGGAGTGGAACAACAGGTCTGGCACATGTGAGGATCTTTAGAATAGTTGTCCTGTGTCTTCTTTTTGTTTGCAGTATGGGTGATTCTTTGGAAGTCAAAATCTCTAGCAAGTCATCAGACAGGTGTCGCTCTTTGTTCCAAGAGGAGTTTTGGGTTGCCAGGACAGATGGGGACAGCAGCAAGGGGTCAGAACTTGCTATTATTAAGCCATGTGGTAGCACCAGACTGTGCTGTCCAAGTGAACACTGTGCCACTGGCCTGGCCCCAGCTGTGGCCAAGGCAGGAGAATGCTCTTTGATTCATGTTCTCACCCTGTGTGAGTGCCTGCCTAGTGCATGCAAAATGCTGGCTGTAATCATCTCTTATTAGAGATTAGAAGCCTTTAGAGAGGTTTAGAAACCTATTAGAGAGACTAGAAACCTTTCTGTGATCCTGGGTGTCCTCTACACTTCCTATTATCAGAAAACAACCTGAGAGAAAGGTAAACTTTCCACCCTTTATCCACCCTTGTAGTGTTCATTCTCTAAGCAACTGGAAGACAGAATCCTGCATAGCTTTCTGAGCCCTGGGAGGAAAAAGAAATTCATGAGCTGTTTGGGTTTAGTGAGTTATTAAGGAAGCTAGTCCACTGAGCACCTCATCCATCATGGGGCTCTTCCCTCAGGCACTATTTAAATAAGATATCCACACACTGTCTCCCCAGTGCTCCATCCAGTAATTCTCTCCCAGCAAAGCAGAAGAGATGCTTGGTGCTTTACTTGGCTGTGGGAAAAGGCAGTGGCTGTGGCAAACCAAGCTGAACAAGATCTTGTGCTGACAAAAAAAATAGCTGTTTCCCAGGAGAGCTGAGTGATGAGAAGAGGCCAAGGGTGTCACTGAGTGGACTTTTAGGTGACTTAGAATCAAATTAGGAATGTACTTGAGAAAGATGATTGCAAAATACTCTCACCACTCATTTTTCAGCCATCCAGAGGTCTCTTGTAATCCATGCCTCCTTATCCAGAAACTGATGTTTTCAACATGTGATCAAATGGGTTCCAGAGTGAAGGCAAGGTATTTCTTGTTCTCTGTCATGGAGGTACATACACACACATTCAAACTAAAAGTTCAGAGTTGAGGCAAATAATTTCAAAAATGAGAAAGTCACAATGAAATTCTATTGCCTCAGTTAGGACATTGTTATATAAATATTCCTTCAGAGCGAGGAGTAACAATTCTGTTCATCATTACTGCTTGTGTTTTAGATGATGTTGGTTCCTGTGGGATTACTTAAAGCTAAGCATGTATTTAATTGCTTTTGCTGGATGAGGATATTCTCTCTGAGCTCTGAAACTGCATCAGAGCTATGACATGTACACAATGGCTGTTGTATTTTCCCATTAAGTTACTGCATTTATTTTTCATTCTGACAACTCATAAACTTACCGTGAGCCACAAGAAGTTTGTGCCTTTAAGTTCCCCATTTTTCGGATATGTTTCAGGGAGGAAATAGAAGTTGCATTACACATTGCATATCTTGTAGTCTCTGTAAAGCTAATTGCCAGTTGAAAACTGATGGGAAATGAATCAGAATAATTTTTATGAGATCCTAATAAAGGACAGTACAAGTTGATACACATTTAAAGCTATTTATTATTTTTAGCAAAGATTGTAGCATGTAGTGTGTTGAAATGAATCCTTCCCACCTTTTGGTGGTGTTTCTGTGCCAGGCACTGTGGAGGGTACTCACAGTGTACCCTTCTGCTCATTGCCTCTGCTCATGAGAATTCCATACTGCTCATAAAAAATGCTTCCCCTCCTGGGCTGGCAATTTGACACTTCTAGCTAGTTATTTTCAAATGGGCTTTTTATGCAAATAGACTGGGTTTGATTGAATTCAAGTATAAGATATCAGGAAAAGCTTCAAACCACAGAATGTTCTATAAGAAAATACTGAAATAGTTTGATTTAAGGGACATAATTTAAGAAGATAGCCTTTCTCCTCTCTCTGGTACCTCAGTGGGGATAAAGAGCTTTTTCAGAATTGGGACTCTGAGGGCCTGCTTTGAACTACCCTCCAGGAAAACTCTCTTTCCTTTATCTGCAGGGTTGTTAGTCTCTTCACAGAAATTACCTTTTGACATTGTAAATCCAAGGCAGCAGGAATACCTCCCAAGGGTGGTGAATAAAGTTGTGCAGATAAGCCTGCTTGCCTGAAAATAAAGACAAAATGCGTGTCCACATCTGCTTCTGAATTGCACCTGGACTTTAAAGGGATGCCATGTGAAAGTAATCAGTAGTGTTACATTTAGTTCGTATTGGTTGCCTCCTCTACAATCATTCAGATTGTGAGTTACATTAAAACAAACACACAAGAAGGTTTGTGTAAACTTTGTTCTAGATACCAAAATGAGAAAATAGAGCTGGCAGATCTCATTTTGCTCCATATGATACATTCCATGTAACCTTTCATTTTAAACATTCACAAAAAACAAGAGTAGATTTTTTGGAAGTTTTTCCACCTATGTAGCACAGGGAAATGTAGTGTGAAGGTGTTGCCTTCTGGAGACTGACCTGGAACAGAGATTAGGCAGAGCAAGAGGAAAAAGTAGATATTTAATAAAAGACCTCAATGGGTACACCTGGGCCACACAAGAATCCAGCCAGACCACACCCAAAATGGTAACAAAATAGATGCCTGATCACTAGATCCTACACTTTTATAAATTCTGGTCCATTGGCATATTAGAATCAATTGTCCAACCACAGCTTCAGGTTATGAAGCTCCATCTTTCTGGTTTTCTCCTCCACTTCACTGCTGTTTTCATTCTTGAGCCTGAAAGTTGTCCTTGGTATTGAGCTAGAGAAGGAATTGTTTTGTCTCTACTCTGTGAAGGGAACTCATTAGCACTTAGCATGAAACTTAAAACTACCCACTAAAATAGCACAGAATCTAAAAAATATAAAAACTAAAACCTAAGGCATCAAGCCCCCTGATGCAAGCACCAGTTTGGGATCAGGCAGGGGTTGTATTTGAAGGTGGAAGGATTTGTGTGTGAGCAAGAAACATGCACCTTGTCAGGAATACCTAAATGAGTTATGTGTAGAAGGTGGCAGAATAAGCATTTATGCCCTGGACTTTACACGTTTTTGCCAGCTTAATGGCTTCTACATTTTAATTTCCACTCAGCAGCAGACTTTTCCAGTGAAGGGAAGCTTGTGTCCTGCTGCAAGGAGCAGCATGGGCCCAAAGTAGTTAAGTGGTGACATGGTAAAGATAGTCCTGTGACTCTTGATGTGTAGATAGAAATGGCTGTAATTTGGGTTCGTTTTGTTCTGGACAGTGGCTGCCACCATTGTCCAGTAAGTGCTGACTCAGGTGCTGTGAGGTGTCCATCCAGTGCTGCTGGCAGGGCTTGGCAGTGCAATCCAATCAATGCTGCACCTCCAGCCCAGCAGGTTCAGCCCAGTTCTCTCAGGGTCAGTTTTGTGATGGCCCAAGCATCGAGCCCCAGTGGCACAAAAGCAGGTTTGACAACTTCCTCTGCTCCTGACTCAGTAGGGGATTAACTGGTGACCCAGTGCCCTGTTCCTGTAGCTCTGACTTCTCAGGTGGATGAGCACTGATTCCTGGTAATCCTTGGTGAGCCTGCTGGGGCTGCAGGTTAGTCCTTTGCTCTCAAGGGGAATTTCAGATTTTCCTTGAGTACAGGGGGTCAAATCCATTGACAATGACTGAAGCCAACTCTTTGGGATAATCCATTAAAATAAAACTGATCAGTCCCACATCCCAGGGAGTTCTTCTGGAGTTGCTGTCCATGGTAACATATATCTCCTATAGTGGGTGTAATTTCAGCAAAAAGGCAGAGGAAACCTTTGGCTAACTGCTGTGTGAAACTGAGGGACAGATGAGGCACTTTGTCACAGAGCAGCTCTGAAGGATCTCTGTGTTGTAAATTATGACTTAAGGTTTTGGTGAAAAATAAACATTTGTTGCCTTTTTTATTTTATAGCCTTGCAGATTCAACCCAGCTGTGTGTGAGTGAGCTGGAGTCTGCTTGCAGGTTAACTAGGATCCTTAACTCTTTGTGCTCTTCGTTGAGAATCATTAACTATTTCCTTGTCTTTATTGTTATGGAGATTACATGGACTCAGAAAACCAGAGTTTTCAGGGCTGGCAATTAGGAAAATCATCTTCTCTTTCTTCTAAATTGATGTTTTGGAAGGCAGAGAAAGTAAAAACACCCCTACTTTTTCACAAGGTCACCCTAGAGGGTCTAATCATGTTTTAATTTGGAGCAGTGCCTTTAGAGGGTGATTTTATGGTAAAGTGCAATCCCCTGTCATCAATGCTTTGACTTTAAATAAAAACCAACAATGAATGAAATCTTTTATGAAGTAAAGAAATGAAAGAAAAATAAATAGTGGAAGTTCTCCATACCATAGCAATAATCTGTATTCCTTTCCATTACAGGGTAAGGTAGAATGTCTGTGGAAGTACCACTGGCTCTCACTCACAGGTGCTCTGCTGCTGAATGGAGTGAGAGAAGCTTTCAGAAAGTCTGTGTTTTGTTCCAGAGTGCTAAACTGTTTGGCAAAGGGTAAATCAATGACAAGTCCTCCTATACAACTTGCATAAATGTATCCAGCACTTAAGCAGTTTATCTGTAATTCTAACGGATTGCATTACTGGTGAATTAAAGCTTGGCCCCTGCCAAGATTTCAGTGCTGACTTTGGCTCTCTGAGTACCAAGGAGACCAGTGGAAGCAGGAAATCAAATTCAGATATAGCCTGTTAGTGAAAACACTGCAGGGCAGAAGAGGAACAAGGAGTAGGTGCACACTAGCATTCCTATTTTAAAAATATATATTACAGAGATCTCCTGCTAGTTAGATATATCAGAATATTAATAAGTCTCATGAAATGTCATGTCTCTTTTGGATAAAGCTGGGGATAAGAAGCTAATTTTTAAAATCTTAAAATGCTGAAAAGGAGTTGTAAGGAAAGTAAGAGATTTGCTGATACACTTCAGCTTTGTCCTGAAGACAGTGTGATATTTTAATTATTTTAGGGTAAAGGACAGCAATTTTTGTTTTCAGAGATGTCTAATTATTTGGGTTTCCTTTATCTCAGAATGCAAATTCTGAGTGGTCTGATGGAGCCTGTCCTCAAAGCATTCTAAATGTGATTCCATGTTAAGGCACCTTTCCAACTTGCCTTATTTCTGTTAATAAGGAAAATAAGCTCTGTGCCCATCCCCAAGTTCTCAGCAGATCTGAGAGCCAGGGAGTGTTTTGGTGTCATCTCTTTGCCTGCAGTGGGAAACTGCTTTATTTGAGTCTTTATCCAAGAGAAGCAGCAGAAGCTCAGTTGCTCCTGTTCTTTTTAATGTCAGGAGATGTTTCACCTGGGATGGTTGCTCAGATGATCTCCAGGTGTAGTTGGCCACCTGATGTGTTTATCTTAAAGAGCCTGAACCCCCATCAGAGCCAGAAACTCTCGATTCTGAGCCAGCACAGGCTGATGGAGCAGGGAGGGCTCTTCTCAGTTGCCATGTGTGTGCACACACTGGAGCACTCAGTGCTCAGCTGCACAGCAATAACCTGCCTGCTGCCATTAATAAAATCCCTGCTGAGTTGCTGTCACACATGGACATGACCCTAAAACAAGGTTTTTTTTTCATTCTCTGTGTTGCCAGCCTCATGCTCTCATCAGCCAGTCTCTTCTGAGAGTGAAAAGATTTCAAAAGAGATTTCATCTCCAACTTCTCATAGAATAGAGAGACAACTATATGTGTGAAAATCCATATAACAACTGGGGCCATTGGAGGAAACTAATACTTGTGAAATTAGGAGCCTTTGAGAAAGAGAACAATTGGCTTACAGCATATTATTGCAAGGAAATGTGTTTTTCAATAAAAAGAATGACTTCTATTATGTTGCAGAGCATTTCTGTCTGTCCTGAGTGGTATCAGCAGTGATCTGTTCCCCTGTTCTTGCCATTTGAATACAGTACTGAACCCATTCTGATATTTTGCTTATTATCAAGGTGTGCTTAGAGTTTTATTTCAAAAGTGGATGGGAGCTGCAGATCTTTACAGCAAAGCATTTTGACTAGAGGAAGTAATGGCCCTCTAGGGAGAGAGATTTAAGACTTTTTTTTTTAATTTCAATTGTGATTTTCATGGGGTTTGTCACAACTTTATGACCCTACACCTTTGATTTGGTAATAGAGACCATTAGCAAATAGCATTAAAAACTCATAAAGCATTAATGTATTTGCCTTCTCTGCCAAATTTTTTTCTCATTCAAACAGAAGGGAGATCTATATAAAGGAAAGAAATGGCTAGGATTAAACCTTGGGACCACAATTTTGGACAAGTTTTGACTGGTTTTCAAAGTCAGTTAAGTCCTTTTATGTCTTTGCAGGCATTTTCTGGGGTGGACATCTTCAGTGAGTGCATTCTTTTTGAAGTTATTGAGCATTCTAGTTGTCAGATGTCTCTGCTGAAATGCCTAGTAAGTATTTCTGTAGATCTGAGGGTTTTTTAACAGTGTCCTAGACCTTGGATGCCTTTCCTTATGTAAAGTAACCTGAAGCACTCATCCTGAAGGAACAATCTATATAGATTAATGGATTTCCTGAGTACCTACACGGTGTTCAATTATAGATTAGCATTAGCTGATGGACACGTTGAAGTGTTATGTTGTGATTTGGGCAGTGTTGTGTGGTTCTATATTTCTCCCTGTCAATAGGAATGCCAATAACAGTAAGTTAAGAAGAAGAAAGTGATTTTTTTTTTTCTAGAGAGCACATAAACATTTCTGTAGGTAATGAGTTCCCCCAACATAAATATAAATATTAAATTAGCACACTGTCACGTATATGAGTTCAGACTTTGATACCATAATTTATTCATTTCTTGGCTCACAGTTCAAGTCACTTAAAGTATCCTTGATGGACTTTCTGCTAGAGCCTCTGCCTTTTGCCCTTCCTCCTGTTTGCTCTGAGCTCCTGTCTGGGATGATACCAGCAGAGATGTTCCCTTGGCACAGGTGCAAAGTTTTTTCAAGAATGCTCCTGATTGCCAAGTTTTTATCTTGTTCCCTTACTGCAGTACCTTTATTTTCACTATGGGATAGCAGTTCAGGCTGCCCAGCCCACTGACAGGTGCAGCTGGGGCTGTGGGATGCTTTCCCTGCCCACATTCAGAACAGGGGCTATGAAACTGTAGAGTTCAGGTCCCTCAAACACACTGGAAAATCCCAGTGACATGAAAGCTCTTTTCCTCTCATCTCTATTTGGAGTAATATCTGGAAGTCTTTGAATTTTCTTTGATTGATCTCCTCATTAGCCCTAATTTTCTTTCCGTTACATTGGTCAAGAGGATTGATCTTCATTCAAGAAATGTCTCTGTGATATTGTTCCTCTGTACGAATGTGCAGCAGTGCATGTTCATTGAGTGCTATACAATTTCTGCATTCTATATATGGATTATAAATAATTGTGCTGTTATTCTATGCACTCACAGAGGTTTAAATGGGTACTGTTATGAGCTGTATATTTTAAAAATTTATATATAAAAATACTTAGTGAAGGAAACTTGGATGTGTAGCTGGATGAAAATCTACCTTTTGCCCATAATTTGTGGAAAGGCAGTAGTGATCATATTCTAATGCACATATAACACCCAATGACTTTATCTGGAGCTCAGCACTTTGCAGTAATCAGCCCCATGTTTCATGATGATTATGCCCTTGCAGCTTTCTCATCTCATTTTTTCTGTAACTAATCCAAACTATATTATCCTATTAGGAGGCTCATTTTTTTCCTCCAACAAGCAGCACGCACCTGTCTGCTTACCATGAGGGAAGCAGTGGAAGTGCTCTCCCTCTATTGTTCCAGCGTTAAAGGAGATAATTTAGGCTGTAAACAGGGAAGATTGAGCTTGTTGAGTTAAAATGAGCACATTAATTCTTGAACAGAGCTCTGGTTTATGTTTTTCTCCTTCATTACTCATTTTACTTATCTTGGCTATGTCTGTAGTGGATGGGGAGAGAGGCAGCTTGGAGTGTGATTTGGAGCATCTCTCAGGCCCCTGTTTGGAATAAACAGGCTGTTCCTTTGCACCAGCTGGGGAACACAGCCCCAGAGCTCAGTGGTGTGGCATCTCCAGTGAGGCACATCAGCTCCTTGGTGCTCAGGGTAGAGGAGACACAGCAGTGAAGAGGAGCTGCTGTGATTTAAGAAGTGCTCCTACATTAAAGTAAGTAATGAATTGCCAGTCAGGCACAATGCCAGGTTTGAGCTGATGGGAACTCTCATCACAAGTAGATATAAATGCAGCTGTGTTGTCAAAACTTGGAGGTGTCACACAGGCTTTTGAACAAGGAGTAGTGTGTTACAACAAAGCAGTTCTTTTTCTCTCCTTTCCCACCTCCAAGATTACATCTTTTCTGTTCCTTCAGAGCCAGGCAGCTGGAAACATTCTGTGCTATTTCCATCTACATCATACCAAGTTAAACTTGCAAAGGGAAATGATGCTTGGAAAGCCACAATTTAGACAATTGAAAAAGTTGAAAGACAAAAACATTAATTTTAGCTAACATAATGTGCATCCTAGAGCAAATGTTGCTCAGGTTTTCACAGAAGGACTCTGAAAACAGGTCTTTTTCAGGTGTCTGAATAGCCAGAGAAGCCACTGGAAATCTGGTATCAGGTTGGCAGACGACTTGTCAATTAACAGCATCATTTAATGAACTCCTAGTGTCTGTAGTGTCTGCATTTCTACTTCATATTTTTAGGTGAATGGTTAAGCAATCCTGATCTTTGGGCTTCAACATGTTTCTGTTCACAGGGCACAGGCTGCTCAGATAAACCCATGACTGAGAGACTGAAACACCTCTGTTGAAATCTGCTTGCAGTGGCCATCTGCTCTAGCTCTGTGTATGAAAACTTAATGTAGAGATAGAACTGGTGCCTGAGGAAAAGGATTTTTGAAACAGATTTGGATATTTTCACTTTGCAAATTGTTCACAAAAATTGTTAAATACCTTCTTGAACACCCTTGGGAGCGTGGATGGTGTTTGAATTTGTTCTCTGTCTAATTTAAATACATGTTTCAGCTGCAGCTTACAGCTGACATTGTGTGGTGTTATTTGTTCGGTCAACAATGACCAGGTTTTCTCAAGATCTCATCTTTCACAAACAAGACTAAGACTTCATAGGACTGATACTGTTTTCCCTGCTTGCTGAGGTGGGAAAGTTACAACCAGGCTGTTACCTTGTGAATTGGGCACCTGGTGCTGAGGGTTAACACCTGAGAATCTGTTTCTCTGCACAATCTTAAGAAGTGGTCTTGAATTTTTTCTCCCCTCTCCTTTTTCACAGGTCAGTGTCCCAGTGTTGTAGAGAAAAGCTACCCTGGATTTTGCCTGTTGACCTGTACTGCCTTGGCTTGACTTTACAAACCAGAGTTGTATGTCTGCAGCATCCTTCACATGACATTCCAGGTGAGCATTCCTTGAGACTTGAGAATAGTTGTGAGTCATCTAAAGAGAGTTCAGATAAAAAAACTCCTGAGCGAAATCGTTGGTTCTGAAGGTTGTTGTCTTCCAACAAGCTTCATGTTCCTCAGATTTACCTCTTCACAGTGTCTAGCAAAATTGTGTGTGCCAGTGAAAATTTCAAGCTAAGGTTAATGAGAGCCTCAAAAAACTTATGCACCAGCTCCTGAACAGAAAATTTCACCTTGAGAGCCCAGGATCAGAAGTGCCATAGAAATCATTGCTCTGATGTCTTTATTGAGAAGAAAGTATCATTAGTGCATTTTTCTACGTGTTAGTTCTCTCTAGTGTGCATTACCATTAAAACTTCCAGTACTAAAATCTATATTACTTTTGAAATGAGGTTTCCCTCAGCGCCATCCCTGGTAGCTTGAACTGTGAATGATTGGCTCTGCATGGAGCATTTTGTAACCCTGCTCACGGAGGGAGCCACATAAAAATAAGCATTACCATCAAGTCTGTTTTGCATACTGTAGCTGGATGTAATTCCTGAGCTTGGGATTCACTGTTCTGCTGACCCTGACTGCCCTACTGTGCTCTGGGCAAGTTTGTGACAGTTTAAACAAATGTAATGTCAAAGGATTGCAAAGGTTGCAGTTGTTATTTCTGTTATACAAGGCAGAAGAACAGGAAACTCCTATATAATATATACACTGTTATTAAAGTGCATCCTTCTTTGAAGGACAATCACTTAAGGGCCTGTCCTTATGAAGTGATTAACTCATCATTTTAATATTATACTCCATGGATCCCTGTTGGTCTATTAGCTGCTGCTAAGAGATCTGAGAAAGGTAATTAAGAAAGGCAAGAATAGTATTATTATGCTGACATTGGAGGATCCAAAGGGAAATGCTTAAGGGTCTGGAAATCAGCAGAGCAGGAAAAAATTCCAAAACCCACTGAATGAGAATTTCAAGGGAATTCAGGGCAGACCCTGTGTTTTTCAGGTCATTCTAACAGGAAATGTCTTATCTGCCTCAGCAGATTTCAAATTTTGTAATCTCGTCATAGCTTGGAGGCATCTTAAGGGCAGATGTTGTAAAAGGTCACATTAACTTGAGTATTCCCGGCTGAAAGTAACACTGAATGACTGAAATATTGGCCTGGTATTTTATATAGACTTTTGTGAACAATGAAAACTGCTTTTCTTAGTAATGCTCTTTGTAACTGTTCTGCACAAGCTTCTCCAACGTGCTTGGTATATCTGTGGTAAGGATGCATCAAGGGAGGAAAGAAACTCTGTCTGTCATATGCTCGTTTGACATAAACCTTCTCTGCTTTAGTGGGGCCTTTTAGTGAAGTGTACAGATATACTCTAGCAGGATTTAACCAGGAGGACTTAAACAGCAATGGGAAATTTTTGATTTCTTGTTTGTGTCTTGAGAATGTTTGGAAAGGAAAGGTCTCACAGGAACTTTGGTTACTTAGTGTGCTGAAGTAGGAAATGGGAAAATATCAAAGCCTTGTTGACCTTGGTTGTGATCTGTGGTGTTTGGCCCCAAAGCAGGTTAGGTGTGCAGGTTTGTAGTTCTGGCAGTGGGATTCCCAGTGGTTGCCATCCTGGTTCTTTTTGCAGTTGGTGTGTCCTGTGGGCATTCCCGTGTGCAGGTGGAAGCAGCACGGCCACGGCTGCTCCCTGTTCAGCACAGCTCCTGTTAATGAGTGGCAGAAACAGCCTGGACTCCTCCAAATCAGCATCAGTCTCAGCTCCTCTGTGGCCTTGGGAAAAATGTAGATGAAAGTACAGTACACACAGGAACCATCTGTTTCCAGATTTATAAAAGACTCTCTCCCCCCGAATTCGAAATCCTTTTGTTCTGGGGAGGCTGAGGAGTTTGTGTAGCCCCAGAGTGTGCTTTACTTGTGCAGCTGAACCATCCTCTGCTTTGTCCTCTCTGTGTTTGCTGTTCTGCACAAGGCAAATTTACCAGGAAGCTCAGCTGGGGCTGGGAGTAGCTCCTCTGACTTGGAAAATGCCTCTGAATAAATTACCTACTGTGAAAGAGCAATACATATTCTGCCCGAGAGCCAGAAAATGAAACAATAAAGGCTGTTACAATAGTTCTTAAGAACCTGGGTACTCTGAAAGAAAATGAGACTTCTGGAGGGTGGTACAGAGAATCCATTTTAGGAACCTGCCTCTCTTTTCCCTAACTGTACATGGAGGTATCAAACTGAGAATGTCTGAAGTTAAATGGTGTGAACAATTCTCAGTGAGCAGCTTTCAGGGTGTTGAGCAGCACAGGGACAATTTTTTGGATAGTTTTTGGATTATTATCAACTTTTCTTGTTCTCTTCTGAGAGCAAGAGCATTCCCATGAGCTCAACACTTCATCCACTGCATGGGCAATGTGAAAGGGTTGTAACATTTCATTTGTTTCTCTCTGTTGTTCTTAGAACATTTGTGTAGCTGGATTCAAGCTTTTTTCCATGATGAATGTGTATGTTTCTGTTCAAAAAAACAAGAAGGGTTCTGAGGAATGCAAGCACTTGTGGTGAAATTCATATCATTTTTATAGAGCAAACAAGATTAGATGTTCATATGAGCATCTTTAGGCCCCGCAGCCAACAGATATATAGGATTATCAACATGTCCCTGCAAATAAATAGTTCATTTTTTGAGAAAAAGCAATACTGCTGATACTGAAAAGTCTAAATTAAGATGCTGAAAACAAGATCTTTATTTTGGGCTGTTTAGAAGCCTGCCTCATAGAAAGCTGATTATTGCCAAATGTCATGGGAATGAGGGACTTAAATACGTCACTGAAGTGTGTACTGCAAGTTACTTCATGATGAAGTCTCAGATAAATTGGAAACATCTCAAACTTACATCTTGGGAAAGCCAAACGAATTTCAGATGGAAATGAATGGAAATTAATTCAGGGTGTAGATTTGAACCCAGCCTCTAGGGGCACAGTAATTGTGCCTTTTAGGAAATGGCCTCCTGCTCTTTGCATTTTAACTGTCTGTAATTACTTTTGTGGTTTGTTGGTTGTGGAGGAGTTTGACAAGCTGGGAATTGGCAGATTCAGGGTTGCCTTTATTTACAGTGCTTTTGCCAAGTTATTAAGTCATCCATAGGAGGTTTTGTCCTGACAAAACTAATCCCTTGGTATGGCCAGATGCTGCATTTTCCTTTTAACTCAGCACTATTATTTAAAACTGTTTTGGATAAGATTTGTATTGGCATGAATTGTCAGAAAACCACCAAAATCAGTACGGATAAGCCAGGTTTTCTCTCCTCCATCTGTGTCATGTTTCATCTCTCACAATGAGCTGTGCAAAGCTGATTTTCTCTAGGGCGTTCTGCGGCCCTGGCTGACCGGAGTTGCTCCAGTGGGGATATTTGGGTACTGCCAAAGGGACAAGGCAGGAATTTGGTCCTTCAGAGGCTTGGAGAAAGCCAGGCAGTCCTGGGAGCTTTCAGAGCCTGATGGGTTGGGTTGCCCCATGAATGCTGCACCCTGAGCAGTCCCTGTGATCCTCCTGGCTCTGCCAGAGCTGCCTGGAGGAAGAGGGAAGAGGAAAGGTAGATGCAGAATGCAGTGGTGCTGCTGACCTCCAGGATTGCTGAATAACCACCACGGGCCAGAGATGGGCTTTGGAAAGTGCCCAGGGGTACTTTGACACTAAGTGTGATGCAAATGCTAATAGTTGCTATCATTCTTAAGAAATGGGGGCATGTTTTTATCATTATTCTGTAGGTCCTGGTGTCCTTGTACAATTAAGCCCTGACCTCATCAGAATAACATTTGAATTGGAAATGAGCAAATATCTAACACCCTTACACTGGAATTTCCTCAATTCTATTAACCCTGGATATACTAAAAACTGGCATTAATGGTGATTCTCTGGCACCAGCAGAATCTAAAAGTGCTTTACACATTCTGCAAAGTGACCTATAAACTCTGGGATAAAACCTGTACTAGCTGCTTCAACTGGGCCTCTCATCCTTTCTGCCATGGATCATAGAATCAGTTAAGCTAAAGATCAAGTCCAAGCTGAGTTAGGGAGAGGAGGATCTTGCTGAAGAACTCTCCTATCTTCAGAAATAAGCAGTCTTCATGAGTTTCACATAGACCAGTTCTGAAACCTATCCAGATCCCTCTGGATGGCACCTTTCACCTCCAGTGTGTCCACCACGCCCCTTTGGTCATCAGCAAACCTGCTGAGGGTGGACTAACCCCACTGTCAGTGTCACCAGTAAAGATAGCAGTGCTGGTCCCAGTGCCAGTCCCTGAGGGGATGGATTTATCACTGCTCTCCACCTGGACTTTGAGTCATGGACCACGGCTCTTTGAGTGTGACCATCCAGCCAATTCCTTATCCACATATCAAATCCATGTGTGTGTGAATCAGCACATTGAGGCAACCAGGGCAAGGACCAGGCCCCAACTGCAACAGAAAGAACAGATTTATTTCATTGCCTTGCCAACAACATCAGAAGGCAGAGGGACATGGGGACACAGGCAAATGGAGACACAGGATCTCTCAGGCTAAGTTCATCCTGGCAAATTGTAATAAGTTCTAGAACTCCTACATGTCTCTCTCCTGATAGGGGAGGCTAGACTTTTAAAGTCCTTATTAAGTAAGAAAAAATGGACTGGAGCTAGAGTTGATCTCCTTCTCTTGTTGTTTTTTTCTTTTTCTTATCAACAATTTCTGCACACCTAGTGTGAAGGAGAAAAGACACCCAAGAGACCAAAAGCCTCAAAGTGTCTCTGGTCTCTAACACACAGATTCAAGGTCTTATTAAAGATAATTCACCCAACTATCACCATGAATGTACATTATTTCTACTTTTCTACCAATTACTAACTAAACTTCTATTCACATAACAATGTACTGCGGCAAATTCTAACCAATCGTTTAGAGATCCAAACACAGTGGAATATGGAATAGATGAAGAAGAAGGAAGAAGCCTAAAAATCACAAGGGTCCTCCATCTTGTCTTCATTTACTTACCATTCTAACAAACCCAAAAATCTACATTTCTCACCCTGTGATAACTTGCATATTATACTACTACCTAATTTAAATTAATGAAAATTCTGTCTCATCTCAAAGTCTAGGAAGCCCTTTCAATGGACAAAGGTTAAATGAGTATTTTTCAGAGGGTTTGAATCCTTTGAAATATGCAGAGAAATATTTTCTGCATTCTAGATTCCAACAACTATTTTTTCCCAACTGATATTCTTAGCATTCCCAGCTGCAAGGGTACTTTGAGTGAAACTATTCCCTGCTCACCAAATCTGGGTTTAATCTTTTTTTCTCAGCCACGTCTGTTGGTTTAGACACAAAGACATCAAACAAGACAGTGTCAAATGCTTTGCACGAGCCCAAGTAAGTGCCATCTGTTGCTTTTTCCCTCATCCACTAACACTATAACCCTGTCGCAGTTTGCCATCCAATTTATCTGGTGCCACTTGCCCTCAGTGAAGCCATGGTGGCTGCCACCAGTTATGTCCCTACTTGCCTTAGCACGAGCTTACTGGGCACCGAGTAGAGGCTGACAAAGCTGCAGCTCTCCAGCTTTTCCTTGTCACCCTTTTTAAAACTGGTGGTTACATTTCCCCTTTCTCAGTCAGTGGGGACTTGACTGATGTGCCATGACTTCTCAAATATGATGGATTATAGCTTGGCCACATCTGCTGCCAGTTCCCTCAGGACCTGCAGATGTATCTCACCAGGTTCCAGAAAACATTTCCATGAGGCAGCTCCCATTAGCTTGGCTTGTATGTCAGTGGTAAACTAGTGTATAAGACAAATTAATTTTGATTGATATTTAAATAACCCACAATTTCATCCCTGACTCGAGGATCTTGCACTCTAGGGCAGATTACTTCTGTGAATATTTGATCCTCATTTTCTCAGTGAAATAAAGCTTTGTTCATGCAGCTATGAAGCATTATTAGGTAGTAATGGTACACAGAGTGGTCTTCATTAGAGAGCACTGTTAATTACAAATGCCAGGCAATTTGCAGGCCATCTATTCTGACTGTAATTATGATGTCACTTGCACACCTGTGTCTGAGAGTATTTTCCTCCAACTAGGACTCATTCTTTTGACTCAGCAAGGAGCATCTCTTGATTGTGGAAATAGCTCTTTTGTTGTCTCCATGGGCAGAGAATAAGACAGAAGGGAGGGAAAACTTGGGAAACAGCCAGCAGCTGAAGCAGGCAGTGAGCCCTAAGTGACTGTGTGGGCCTACACAGCAGAGGGAGCATGTCTTGAATGCAATATGATTTAAAAATGGCTTAAAGCAGGCCTATTTGCTGGTGTGCTTTTTGCTCAGTGCAACATGTGTTAATTAGAACTTTAGCACAGCTTCTCAGTAAACAGCATTTTCCCTCAAAGACAGACAAACAAGGAGAGGGAGAATTTTGATGCTGGAAATAAGGTACTATGAATAAGAATCAGCAGCAAAGGGTTTAGTTTAAGCTAGACTGGAATTTATTGCAGCTTTATGTTTTTATAAAGGAAACCTGTGTGTCAGCTTCTAGTGGTGACAGGGATGCTGAGAATTGGCATGTGAGGATAATGTGATAATACAGAGACACCAGGGAGCATGTGTACACAAAAATGCATCTCAGTCAGCCAGAAGGCCACGCTGTGATTTCAGTAAAAAGCTGTGACAGAAAATCAATAGCTTTGAGAAAGGCCCATGGTAAGGCAACAGCATTATCTGTGCATTCTGCATTCTGCTTCCTCCTTCCCTCCCTTCACAGAGACAGAGCTGCATGAACTCACGTTTGAGTTTTGTTAACTCTGTGCCGGAGTAGCTCAAGCAGAGAGGCAATTCAGGGAGCACAAAGCATCTGCAAAGCAGGCGGTGGGGCTGGAGAGCAGGGAGGGATGAGTCGGGCAGGGGATTGGTTTATTGACAGGCTCTGATTGCCTGGCAGGCAGCCCGTGTGACTGCAGACTCCTGCTCAGTGCTTCCATCTCCACCGTGTTCTGATCTTCACAAAAACCTCCCCCTGCACCTCAGAGCAGCTTCACTCTGCTCTGAACTTTGATGTGTGGATCAACAGCAAGTCCCCTTTCCAGGTTTCCATACAGGGCAGGACATTCTGGCAGGATGATCTAATCAAGTAGTTCCAGATTATGGAGTTTATATTAAGCACCAACTTTGAGTGACGTTTTCTAGGATGTTTTGGGGTTTTTTTGTGCTGGCTTGTTTGTTTGTTTTTATTCTTCTCCAACTCCTTTTTTTGTCTAAAATGGCAGAGTACAAATTGTAAATGAAAAGTAGAACAAAGGGTGGACTGCTAGTATTAGCTGACACATGGTTTGTAATCGTGTTATTTTATTTCAGTTTGTGATACTACTTGTGTATTTTGTCCCTAGGCATGCAGTGCACTCAGAGGGATGCTGATCTTTGGGCAAAAAAGTCCACCAATAACATTCAAAGGGAGTAGAATTTTATTTAAATACATTTCAGACTGAACATGATGTAAAGGGAGTCTGCAGGAAAGGATGAGTGAAAAGTATGCATCTGTCACTTGACTGGTGAATAAGGCATTGCTGGGATTGATGATTCTTCTTTTTATTGAAGATGATACAATGTCTTACTTGTAGATGATGTTCTGAAGCTAGAAAATCTCTAAGGTTTCATTATTCTTAAATATTTCCATATGCTTGGGTATGTAAGCATTTTTGAACTGGGAGACCTTTCCCATGTTGGCATGGAGAGGTAATGTTAGCAATACCATAGCATTAACTGATAATCTACTTGGTTTCTTTTGCTAACTGATAATACTGAGAAATGTACGATTTTCTAGCACAGGATTAGACTGAAGTGGCAGCTAGGAGACAGAACATTCTTTTTGCTGACACTTCTGGTTGCTTTTCACCTCACCCAAGAACTCAGTTCTTTCTCTATGGAAAACTCTGAGAAACAGCCATAGACTTGGCTCGTTAAAAACAGGTGGTTCTAATTTGACCTTTTTCCATGAAACTTTCTTTTTGTCTGAGCTCAATACTTCAATACTCCCAGTGCATAAAAAGATTATTCAAAGAGTTACACAGTGAAAAAACTCAAGAGCAAGAAGAGGGCATTCTTTGGCGCCTAGGAAAATCCTTCATAAATAAACACAATGTAATGACTGCTTTGCTTTAGGCTATGTATACTGAAATTCAGGCAGGTATTTGTTAGCTGGAAAACTTAAGCCAAAGTTTGTTAGGGTTTTGTCCTCTGTGCAGCTGAGCTGCACAAAACACACGAAGTACAAGAAAATAAGAACATACTGTGTTTCTAATCATTAAGCTTTTGGGGATGCTGGGATTAGCTCCTATGTTAATTGCTTTCCAGTCACAGCTATACCATAGTGTGGGTCACAAATACCTGGAGAAGTGTTTGAGAAACAGAAACACCTTCACAGTACCAGTAAAGTAGGGCTGGGCCTGGGTGACTGTAAATTATTGATCAGTGCAGGTTTGCTTGGGCACCAACTGAGCAACTTTTCCTGTCTCCTAAAAGTTGTGAAGTGCTCCTCCATTCCAGATGAGAGACTGGAGCTTGCTGGATTGACTGATCATTTCCTTCCTCAGCTTCCAACCATCATAACTCACTGCTCTTGAGCAGCTGTGGCATGAGGAAAATTAGAACTTGGGAATTATTGTAGCAGGGGAGAGCTGCTGTGTGAAAAGTCTTCCTCAGAGATCCCGACAGCACAGGCTGGATCACAGCCCAGGTCAATCCCAACTATAGCAGCCATGAGGGGTTCCTTTGGGGAATGGAGAGCTGAGGATGAAATGCTTAGAGAGGCAGCACACAAATCTCTGACTTAACTGGCATGAAAGCCTCAGGGCATTGGAGCACGGCATGCCAGCAGGATTTAGAGGTCAGGAGGCGTTGTGGTGGGACATTGCTCCCTGAGGATGCCCACAGTCCCCTTGAAGGTCCCCTGGGTTTGTTTCCCTGGTCTGTGCTTGCTCATTCATGTCAATGGCTGAAAGCAGGGAGAACTGCTGCATGAAATCAATCACATCTTGTGTGAGATGTCCTAAAACTTAAGTTTTTATTTCTTTTCTTGTTTCTCCTCTTTGTGGATTCCTAAAAATCCTGCAGTTCTTATCATTGTCCCTTGTATCTTGCTGCTTCTGAGTTTTTAAATATCTTGAGGTTAATATATACTGTATGTATATACATGTGTTGTGTTACACTGCTATTCACTTAAATAATACACTTTTGTGCATTTCAAGGCAAGTGATTTCTAAACAAGGAATGCCAAGCTGAAATCTGAGGCTATTTCTTTAATAATAGCCCAACACTTTAAGAATCAGTGGCAGTTTTGAAACACTTGTTATATTTTTCAAAATAGAAAATGTATCAAAGTAGATTGTGCCCTCGGGGGAAAATTATTTTTGGCAATTTGGTTTCTGCCAGCTCACCAGAAAGCTCTCAGTCAGTGAGCACTTTCTAGAACAGCACTGAATAGCATTGGTAGGCGTTGCAAAATCTTGCACTAATTGGCTTGCCAAGGCCCCAGCTCACTCAGTAGAGAAAAGTTGCCTTCATTAGGTGAGCAGAACACTTCATTAATACTTAAAAAGAGTAAGTTAGTCTGTTCAGAGACTGCAGGCTGGGAGGGAAAGGCTGTCATTTGTGCAGCTGCAGAACTCCTGAAACCATCTGTGGGGTCTGAGGTAATGTACCTGCTGGCTGGATACCAGCACTGAGCTGCCAGTGTCCTTCCTTTGCAGTGGTTGCACAGACAGAAGGATCTGCTGAAATTCCCCATCATTTATGGTTTTTCAGCTGTATTGTGAAGGTGCAGGCAAAGCCACAGCACTACCATCCTTGCTGATTGCTGACATTTAAAAATAGAGGTCAAGAGATGCACGGGCATTTGCAGCAGCTTCTTTTGATGTGCTCCCCCATTTGACTCCACACCCAGAGCAGGTCCAACACATCCAGGTGGATCTGCCCCAGCACAGCCCTCACCAGTGATGCACAGTCAGGGAGAGCCAGCAATGTTAATCACTCTGGTTTTATTACAGATGTGAGGGTTTCTCAGGAGGTGGAATTTTCAGGTCACTTATGCTAAGTTCATCACTTGCATAAGTTAACTGCTGAGCTGCAGTTTTCTGGAACTGTGCTGTCTTTGCTAATTTGATACTCTGCCTCTTAAAGCAAACATAGATTTCCTGTCAAAATTGGCATTATATATTCAGCAGAACTCACCTTTCTTCTTGATGAGTCACAAATTCTTCTGTGCTAAACAGGATCTTCAAGGATGTTGTCATCTTATGCTGTACATGGCGAGTATGGGGTAAAATACTTTTTAGGGAAACAAAAAAATAGTCTGCTCCATGCTTTATCAGTTCCAGGAAGATCCCAATCAGGAACGTACAGCCAATGGAAAATGGGGCTGTGCTTTTGGCCAGCTTGCCTACAGATTTTTCCTTGTACATGCAGGCACTGTTGGATCTCAGACATCCTGATGTGCTGTTCAAATGGAGGACCGGCAGCCACAGCCAAATGATGAAATAAGGGTCCCATAACTGAATCCATCCTGGAATGTTTGGCTTGACACTGAATTTGCATCACGACAGTGAAAAATGTTGCTCAGAAAGCGACACTGCAATGGCAAATCTTTTACCTGCATTCTAATTACTAAGGGTCATGCAAGGTCTGATTGCAGGAAATATCAGCCACTTCCTCACAAACAAGAATAAATTTATTGAAGCATATTAATTCACTAGTCTAAGGCAAATCTCTCTCCCTCAGAGTTCAGTGATGTAGGTCTTTATCCATGCTTTCCAAAAGTTGTTAGATCTAATTGCAATATAATCTGCTTAAAATGAGCTTTACTTGAAGTCAAACAGTCAAAAATAATAAACAGAGCAGTGTTTTATTAGAAAAACCCTGTTGTGCTAAAAAAACTCCAACTGTCAGGAGCTGACTCCTTTCAAAGAAATTTTCAAACCAATTATTTGGAATGCTAACTGACCTAACTACAGCTTTCTTATTTCTATAATTTCTTCCTTTTTTATTCTAAAATATTTCATTTATGTTGCACCATAAAATGAAATTTGGGATGACAGGTTTTCATACACAGTATGTTTTAAATTATGAAAGGCAGGAATAAGCAGAGGCAAGTGCTTCAAGAAATTTATGATGATATTTTTGACTTGTGGAGTTTTTATTCTCAGGCGTTTTTGAGACCTGAAAGTTGAGGACAATTCCCTCTGTATCTCCATATCCTTTCTTGTCCCAGCTTTTGTATACCATAATTTCACTTGTTATGTCTTTAGTTGTGTTCTTATCTACACACTGTTCTGATCCTTGTTTCCTTCTGCTTCTTTCTAAATAGCAAAGATCATCTTATTTGTTAAGGTATTTAAAAATTCATAGCAGAGCCTGAGGCCCTTAGATGAAAATACCATGTTTCTAATAAGAGCTTCCTAAATACGTTTTCATTCCTGTCCATGCTGCATAGAATTGCTCACTGGGGATGTTAAGAACTTGGATGTGGTTTGTATCTCTTGGACATGTGATGGGCAGTGACTTTCTGACCTCCCTGCACTGTAATTGCACTAAGTCACATCCCTTTGAAAATGAGGTGACCAGGCAGCAGAGAAAGTATTTGCCTGTATTCCTTCTTCAGCCTCTGCACTTGTGGCTCACTGGGGTCTCAGAAAGGAGGAGATGGCTCTTCCACAATGAACAGCTTTTGGTGGCAGAGGGGAGAAGCCTGGGGAGTACATGGCAGGTCAGGAACACTCAACCAGCAGCCTGACAGAGACTGAGGTCATGGTGAGAGGAGAGAAGAGTAAAGCCAGTCTGGGAAGAAATGGAAAAAGGATGACTTCTCCATGGGAACCCACAAGTGAGTGTTAATCATCATCCAGCTAAAGGCTGAGCAGAATCAGGTCTGACTGCAAGGATATAAACGACAGGGAAGAGGTTGTTGCTGTGTCCTTTTTTTTCCTAATGTGAGTCATTCTGGGTACTGCCTCTTAAAATGGATTTTAGCATTCCCAATTCCTCTGGAATTTTATAAACTATTTTGGAATCTCTTTGGGAGCATGTGTCAAGAAGAGCTGTGTGGATAGTTCCATTTAGTTCTTGCCTGTTTATGCCACAGCTGTTGTAGTGGCTGCTTGCACAGTGTCTGATGGCAAAGAAGGGCCCAGGCATAGGTAAAACCATCCACCCATGGTGTGAGATAGCTCAGCCACTCTCTCCCAGCCCCACACACTTGTCAGACCTGTTCCATTTGGCTAACGCAGCCATTTCTTCTGACTGGAACAAGAAGGGCTCTTCCAAACAGCTCCACCACGAAAAGTGAGGTCCCACCAGTTCAGCAACAGCTGCCAGAGAGATGATGGCAAGAATTGAGGGCTGAGAGTACAGGATGACTCTTCCTTTCTTTGTTGTAGCTGATGTTACATCTGCAAACAAAATAATGGTGCAAAAACACATCTGGATCACAGAGCTGTCCCATATTCCAACTGTTCCTGTGCAGGAGGTGCCCCAGACCAGCTGTAGGAGAGACAGATTCAGAGCAAGAGACAGCCTGCCATGATTCTGCAAGCTTGGTTTGAAGCAAAAGGCTTTTGCCCTGTGAATGACTCCTTTGTTTATTGTCAGGCCCTGCACTTCCACATGCAATCAACTCCTTAAAACTTAAATCAAATATTAAAATGAGTGGCTCATAAGTCATTCAAGTGTTAACTTAGCAGAATCTTTTAGCTTGCCCATTTTAACAAACTGTCATCCTGATGATCCTGGCTTTGACACCTCAATGACAAGTAATTCCATAACATAGATGTGTGAGTCCAGGGACCTTGGAGCACTTGAGTTGCCACAGTTATGTTATAAATATAGAATTTCCCTGTACTAAATAGCTTTAATGTGATTCACCCCAACACACACGACTCTGGTCCATTGACATCAGAGGATCTGCGTGAGGATGGATTCAGGGCAGGTTTTAGATACAACAAAGCCTGGAGTTTCCCAGGGCACTGGGCTGCCTTCCCTGCCCCAGCTGGGCTGGGAGAGCAGGACAGTGTTTGCAGAGTTCAGTCTGGCACAGTAGCACGGAGACAATAACAAGGCATCTTTCATCAAGAGCATATACAGTGTGGAGAGAAAGCTGGAGAAAATTGGAGAGCTTTTGTATTAATTACAGAAAGATCTCTCTGCACCACAGGATGAGGCTGTGATGGCAGCATGTGTTGGGTCTCCTGGACTCGAGCACCCCAGCCAGGGCAGGTGGTGGCTGTGATTGAAGAGGTGTTGGCACAAGTTGTGACATGTGTGGTAGCTGCAGCACAAAAACCTTTGAGGCACCAGCTACTAGCAGAAGTTGGAGTAGAAGCAATGTTGTGCCTTTTTTTTAGGGAGTAGAAGCATTGGGCAGTGTACCAGAAAGGTGCCTCCAGTTTCCATCCATTTTTATAGAGAAAAACTACTGCCAGACCTTACAAACTTTGGATGTAACACAAGGTAAAACAAAGTCTGCTCTCTATGTGTTGGATGCCAAAGAAAACTGAACATAAGGGACACATTTTAATTAACTGCTACA
This sequence comes from Thryothorus ludovicianus, assembly GCA_013397245.1. Lineage (NCBI taxonomy): Eukaryota > Metazoa > Chordata > Aves > Passeriformes > Certhiidae > Thryothorus > Thryothorus ludovicianus. The sequence goes on along the minus strand of VZTB01013357.1, from coordinate 273,550 downwards.
GTAATTTATTAAGGAAAGTGGTTTGTTGATCACTACTCACAGTCTTTAAGTAAGAATTTGCTTTCTAAGAGGAGTGCTTTTAGTTCACACACATTTTATTCCATTTGGTGTAGGAATTGCTGGGGAGCATTCCACATACTCTCAAGCAGATCTGTCAAGGTGTTGGCCACAGTCCTTCCTGCCCTTAAAATTAAAAGTTGTTAGCATCTCTTGCTCATATATTTCAGGGCAAAATTAAAAGATAAAGCATGCTATGTGTAATTAGCTATTGCATTTTATTCTAAATCTGTTTGTTCATTTTTTTGGAGAGGCAGGTAAGACATCTCCAAGCTTAAGTAATGAGTTGAGCTTCCCAGTTAAAATCAGATCTTTTTGATCTTTCTGCAAGAGAAATAAAACTTGGTGGGAACAATTTTTATGTGTCAGACCTCTCTGGCTCCCAACCACTGAACTTGTATTTCCAAACCCTCTTTCTAATGCAACCAAGGTGGTGGAAATGTGGGTGTCTAGAAAAAGGAAGCTCATTAAGTGGCCGATGATGTCATTTGGACTTACCCAGAAGAATCACTGCTGTTCACGTCATTAAAATAGTTGAGATGATTTTGCCAGTGTTTTTGTCTCGTTCTCCCTCCTGCAGAATGATGCCAGTTGTAGGTTAAGTGCTTGTATGGATGATGTATTAATAGGTTATTGAACAGGGATTGATGTTGATCAGACCACTTATTTCATGTGCACTGCTTCAATTATATTATCATTGTAAGCATTCCTATTAATTAGCTTAGAAGGAGTAATTTCCCAACAGATTATAGGACCCAGCATGTAATGAATTGTTTCTGACATTAAAAAACCTTATTGATGGAAATTATCTACATTGGATATCATCTGGAATAAAATATAGATATTACAGATTAGAGATATACTTCTTGATCAGCTTTTAATAAATAATGAAAAAATATTTATCACATCCTGTCACTTTTATTTGATAAGTTTACTTAGAATTGATAAAAGTTTGTCTCCATGGGCTTGAACAAACTTGACTTGTTTGAGGCAGACAATCTTTTGTTGAGCCAGACCAAAAAAAAAAAAAAGTTTCTTCAATTTATTCTTAGGAGAAATAATTTGTATATTGTTCTGTGAAAAAGATCTGGATTTGGATGGATTTGAGAAAAGAGAAGCCTGCTGTTTCTTAGTTACTCTATGCAAGCTGGTAGTTCTATTACATATGGATTTTGCTAATAGGTGGGTATGATTTTTTTTTGGGTCACATGTATTGCTTTTTCACGAATTCTAGGATTTTTGCATTGAGTGAGCCTGCAGAGGTTTTCAAATCTGTGACTGGAAGCTTTTCCCAAACAGTTTTCTTCTCAGCTGGAGAAAATTATGTGTTGTTATTTCAAAGTCTTTCTGGCAAGGCACTTTGGTCAGTACAGTATGATTCTGCTTTCCTTTGAAAGAGAATTTTTCACCAGATGGGAGCATACTTGTCATTTGAATCTTTTGAGCTGCCTTTGAAATTCTGAGGCAGCTAGTTTGCAAATGCAGGGATGCACAGCTCCCGTACCTTCCATGAGCTGTTAGAGACTCTCATTTCTGGCTGTCTCCTGTCTGTGTCACCAGCTTACCTCTGGACATGACTGGGGGCTGCTGCCATCTTAGTCACGTGAAGAAACTACTTTTAGCTGCTTTATATATATATCAAAAATATCTCAATGGGTTTTCTTGCAATTATTACCTTCTAGAAGAGACAAGAATTAGAAATGATGATCTGTGAAACTCTCCTGGGAATGATTTTGAATAATCCAGTGTAGTAGAAATCACTTTGCAGTTACAGTCTCACAGAAAAAAATTATATTTATAATGTAGTAGTTCATGGTGTTGCTTGAGTTTGCATTGTCTGTGTAAAAGACTTGGGTGTGCAAAAACAAACATGAACGTATAGAATTGTATATATTTTTGTCTGGGTATTCTAACAAGCCACACATTAATGCAAGTACTATCTTCCTAGATACTGACCTGCAAACCTATGATACCTGAGAAGGCATTTGTGATCTTGATCATCCTAAAGGGCTCTTTTGCACCTGTTGCACTCTGAGCCTTAGGTGTGTGTATAAATAACTAGCCTCTGGATTATGAGAGGGAGGAGCTAGAATAATGGAAAATGGTGCTCTCACCTAAAAGTCAGTGAGACTGGATCCTCCCTTCCCTTCCTCCCCACAGTGAAGAGGAGGTCTTCACTCTCACTGTCTTTGTCTTGAGATTCTCTTTTCCTGTGGTGGCCTGGACGATGAAGGAACTTTACCTAACACTGCAGACATTCACACAGCTGGTCTTTCAGGAAACCCAAACTGCTGAAATGCAGAGGGAAAGGTGTGAAAGTCAACCATCCCTCTGCAGCAACCCGTCCAGATGGATTCTGGGCAAGATATGAGGTCTTTGATGGACTCTGAGATTCTGTAGCCCCCTGATATAAATCTCTCAGTCCACCTATATCAAAAGAGAGGATCAGAGCACAGTCCTGACCATCCTCTCTTTAAAGGTTTCTCTCCTTTTCTTTTCAGCAAGTTTGAGAACTTGCCTTCATTTTTATTTTTTCAATCAGATCTGGAGAAATGGTTTTTCTCCCCTATGATGGAGTGGTTTTGGTGAAGCAGCACTGTTCTCTGTTAATGGAAACTGGGAAGGTGCTATTTTTACTTAATTTCATCTGAGTGATTTATCTGTCTGGATATATCACTGTCTCCTTGCAACAATGGCAGGTGAAATACACAATAAAAACTGGGTCTAGTGTCCTTTTACAAAGATCCAGGGATTTGTAAACTCCCCATTGTGCCAGGTGTGTGGTGTAGAGGGGACTTGTTGCTATGCTTTGCAAACACTGGCTCTCATTACACATTTCACATCCTTCACACCTAGTTCACAGGAGCCACATTCTCCCCACATTAGAAAGGTGGCAGAGTTTTCAGGAGGTGTAGATTAATTACAAACAACCCTTAATACAATAAATCTAACATGAGCCAAGAAATGAATAATGTCTTTGGGCTGCCTGCTCAGTACTCGTGTGCTACTTCAAGCATACTTGTAGCAGTTATTAATAATAATCATCACAGCACAGCTGTCAGTGGGTACAGAAATGTCTGCAACCTGGAACTTCTCATCCTTGTGACAAGATGTTGAATTTCATTAGAGAAGCTTTTGTTTTGTTTGTGTTTTTCTATTGTAAAGAAAGGTAAGGGAATGAAAAGCAGTGTGAATCCTTGTGGGAGGATGAACAGGAACTCTTCTCCTTGAACATTGCAGTGGCTTTATTTTGAATGTATTAAACAGGCAGGGACTGGCAACCTTGTGCCCTATGTTGGCCCAAATCCAGTTTGGGCTTCAAGCTGGTTGTTGTAAGCAGCCGCAAGACCAAAGCTCCCCCAAATTGCCTTTTAGCAATCCCAGACTTTGCATTTGGTGTAAAACAGGACGGGGAGGAGGGCTGGTGTTNGAAAGGTGGCAGAGTTTTCAGGAGGTGTAGATTAATTACAAACAACCCTTAATACAATAAATCTAACATGAGCCAAGAAATGAATAATGTCTTTGGGCTGCCTGCTCAGTACTCGTGTGCTACTTCAAGCATACTTGTAGCAGTTATTAATAATAATCATCACAGCACAGCTGTCAGTGGGTACAGAAATGTCTGCAACCTGGAACTTCTCATCCTTGTGACAAGATGTTGAATTTCATTAGAGAAGCTTTTGTTTTGTTTGTGTTTTTCTATTGTAAAGAAAGGTAAGGGAATGAAAAGCAGTGTGAATCCTTGTGGGAGGATGAACAGGAACTCTTCTCCTTGAACATTGCAGTGGCTTTATTTTGAATGTATTAAACAGGCAGGGACTGGCAACCTTGTGCCCTATGTTGGCCCAAATCCAGTTTGGGCTTCAAGCTGGTTGTTGTAAGCAGCGGCAAGACCAAAGCTCCCCCAAATTGCCTTTTAGCAATCCCAGACTTTGTATTTGGTGTAAAACAGGACAGGGAGGAGGGCTGGTGTTTGCTCACAAACAGATTTTTACTGGTTTTCCACCACTGAGCACACCTGAGGCTTGGACAGAGTGATCTGTATGCAGTCCCACTGACAGAATTCTTCAGGCCAATACCCACCCACCAGCACCACCTTTCCTGATGACGTTCAAAATGCCTGTTCATGTGTGGGGCCTTCAGCTGGGAGAAAAACAATAAAGTAGGTTAAAAAATGTTTGTTCAGTTTCAGTTGGGAAGAAGGTGGAAAAGATGAGAGGGGCTGAAATATTATGGGTTGTCAGAAACTCAGCAGGAACCTCAGAAGGAAGAGAGGAGGATGTGGATTGAAGAAACTGGAGCCCTGAGGGCAATCCTCTAAAAATATATTAGAACAGCACTGTCAGTATCAGTATTCTCAAGACACGCAAGTCCTGCACTCTTAATTGAAAAGTGCCAGGGGTAAGGTGCTCACCTTGAAACTCATTATCTATTAAAATAATTTCTTTCATTTTCTACTGCTAAGGACTTGTTTTAAACTGAAGTAAGAGTTGGAGCCTGCAATGCCATTTTCTTGTTGTTCTGAGGGGCAGTCCTTTCAAAGGGAATGGTAGAGTACAGCGAATAGAGCCTGGTTTATTTAGGGCATATATTTATGATTTACCAATTTTTTAATGCCTCTGAGTTTAATAATATTCCTCTTCTCCTCCCAAAATATGATTTAGTCATAACTCTAGTTTGAAGTACCTATCTGTATGGGTATGTGTGTATATAAGGGTGTATTATCATTACATGTATCTTTGGGCACTACTGTGGTTTGGGGACTTTGTGCTGAAGTGGCTGAGGTCTAACTAAATAAAAAAAAGCAGAAAAAGAGAGAACCATATCTTCTCAGAACAGACTGAGAACAGAAGCATAAAAAAATTCAGTGACATATACAATCAAATGCAGAATCTTATACACGCACAAGGCTTATTCAATATGATTATTGATTACTAAATTTTCCCCTGATTATTATGAAATGAGAGATTTTATACTAGGATTAGGATTCTGATATTCTCTTCTAAAAGTTCAGAGCAAATATCTGAAAAACTAGAAAAAGGACAATGTAGGAGAATCTATTCCCAGGACAGAGATGTCTTCTCTGCCAATTGAAGGCTGAAGCCCAGGGGACGTGGCAATTATTGAGTAATTCATATCAATCTGTTGCAGAGCAGAAGAGAAAGAAAAATTGAAGACAGGGAGGAGCAGTAGGGTGTTACAGATTTAAGGTCTACTTTACTTATCTCTGGGCTCACATTTAATTCAGAGTTCAGTTCAGCAGTTTGCAAAATCAATCTCTCTGTTCCCGATTCACCTTCAGATCTTTCGGCACCTCTTCATTAACCCTGTGATTTGGGAATAAGGCAGCCACATGTGTCTGAAGACAGCAACCCACAGCAGAGTGTTGCTCTATTGCTTCTGGGCTCTATTTGCACAGTTATCTCAGTCCCACAGAGCAGGAGCTGGGTGAGCAGTGAGTGGAGTGACCCTTCTCTGGGAGAGGCAGCACTCACCTGACAGGCTGCTGTTGAGACTGGCAAAGTAATTGGCTTGCTCAAACTGATAAATACTTCATGCTTCCTGAGCCTTACAGCAGCAATAGGAATTATCCTGGTCCTTTTCTGGTTTCTCTTCAACCTTTCCAGAAGGCAGGAAGGTAACTGGCCTCCAAAAGCCATGGATGCTGAGACAGGATGCTCCCTCCTTGGCAGGGGACCAAAACCTGACAGCATCCAGCCATGAGCTCAGCAAGGATGAGGCTGGGGCAAACCACTGAGCATCTTTGATGGTTTGCTAGCACCTCTTAAGCAGGGAGACAAACAGCAATACTTGACTCTTGAGGCTTGCTGTTCCCTCTAGCTTTTCCCAGGTTTCCCTTCAGTATTTAATTTGCAAGTCCAAAGTTTGTTTTATTGTTGTTTATTTCTCTTTTTCTTCTTTTTCTTGACGGTATTGAGAAGTGTTGCAGTGTCTGACTGTGTGAAACGAATGAAAAGGAATCCTGACTCATTCTGGGAGGAAGGGAGGTGGCAGCTGCTTGATTTCACCAGCAGGAGCTCCTCTCCAGATTTCATTAATCCTTAATCTTATCAGTTTGGGACAGAAGGGATCACACAGCTCGTTTAGGAGCACAAAAGTCATGTAATCCATCATCTGAATACCAGGTATTGGGCTGAGGAAAAGGGTTCATTGCTGGTCCAGAACATACCAAATTCCACAGTAGGTTCTTTCACCTAAGCAGTCCCCGTGTCACGTCCTCACTGTGTCAGCACTCTCAGGAACAAAGCCTGTCCCTGGTACTGAACTACAGGTCTAGGACCAAGACATTTCTGGAATTCTAAGGTTCATTTCTCCTCAAGTCACTACTCTTCTTCATTGTCTCTTTGACCTGTTCATGACAGGAGGAAGTTATTCTTTAAGGCCACTTTCATGAGTAACTTCAGGCAATGCTCACTAGGAGCTACCATTCTAGTCTGTGTTCTGTGACTGCTTTATACTTCAAAATCAGTCCTTAGTGTGTGATTTGAATCTGTTTTTAGGCAAACATTTCTAATATACTTGAAAGCCTTGGAATGACCTGATTTTGTGGGATTTAGCATTGTCAAGGTAAGCACCAAAGGAAGTTTCAGGCACTTTCTTGGTGCCTCTTTAGTTTCTATTCACACCAAAATATTCTGTGTAGTTTATGCAGTTTTTCTGAAAAACAAGATAATCTAATTTACTTCAATATTTAAATAAGCTTCTGCAGGTTTACTTCCAAGGGCTTGAAGGTAAATAACTCTTTGAACTTCCTAGAGCAGTGCCTGTTTGGCAGAGTGGCTGCATATGTAAGGATGGGCCAGTGGTCAGATGTATAAGAGGATTAAACTCTGGGTAATGGATATATCTGTGTGGTGGGGGGCAGATATACACATTTTTTACCCATGCTTAAAGCTGGCTGAGTCCTGCTGTGGAGTCTTGGTGCTGCTCTTCAGTAGAAGGAAATGCAATTCCATCATGTTGACAAAAACACCCCAAGAACCCTTGGCTTGATATAGTCAGCCATTGCTGTGGAGGTATGTAAAAAGTCACCCAAATTAAATATGCCCTAGTTTGAGTATTTTCCTTTTATTTTTTGGTTGGTTTGTTAGGTTTTGTGGTTATTTTTTCACTCTACATTGAAAATTTCAATCATGGCATGGTCAGTTTATATTTCAAATTAGAACTGTGATTTTCTTTTCTTGTTAAAGAAATGTTAAAAGGTTTGACCAGAGGTATTTATAGAAAACCTCACATGCTTTCAGTGGAATAATAGGAATGTGACTCTCTCAGAATTTTCAAATTATGTAGTTCACCGTGGGGCAAGCAGTGTGAGAAAGAAAGCAGTAAGGAATTGCCATTGTGAAAACTTATCAATACTTGTATTCTGTGACAAAGAGCAAACGTTCCTTTAGTCCTGCACATTTCTAATTGCTCATCCCAGGTTCTGGGAGCTGGTGGTCTGGGGGGCATCCTATTTGCAGCCTCATGATAAGCAGCTGTTTCCTTGGCGAATTCATTTCTGAAAGTGAGATAATCCGATTTGAATGGAGCTGCAGACACACACTCATTTAGCCAGGCGAGGAGAAAAGGGGGGAAAAGAAAGATTTTCCTCTGTGTCTTTCTTTGTGCTCTGCCATGATTCAAGGACAGATAAAAATCTTGGCCTTGTTTCCCTCCTTCTTGTTTGTGGCCCTTGATAGCTTTGTAAGTCTTTTATTTTTGCTGGAAATTACAGACTCACTTCATTCTCCTTGGTATAATTCTTGCATCTGTAAACCTGGGACTGTGCCAACGCACAGGATTTTCATTCTGATTCAGCAAGGAATATAGGCAAGTGTTTAATTTGAAACATATTTTAAGCACACCTCTATTCAGCAGAGCTCTCGAGCTATTTGTATTGAGGACTTGCAGTGCCCAAGAGTGGGCAAAACTCCTGATAAAATTGGGATTGTGTGTGCACGTGAGTGCTGTACACATCCAGGAGCCCATCTCTGATTTATCAGATGCCACAGTTGTTCAACAGTTTCACAATATATTTCTTTCTGTTTTTCACCTTCCTTTTAGAAGGAAAAAAGCTTTTGTATTTCACTGTATCTTTCCTCCTACCCCTTCTCTATTTTTACATTTTCTCGAGTTGTTGCAACGTGCGAGAACTTGAGTGACCCCTTCTCTGGGTGCAGATTTCTCGTACAAGCTGCCTGAGCAGTTTGGTGTACAAGTCTGACTGCTCTTTTATCAGCTTCCCCCAGGCTCTGATTCATCAGCAGTCCCTGGGTGGTCGTGTTTTCTCCTCTCTGCACTCTCCACAGGTTTATGTGCATGGACATAAACCAAGGTCTGAGTGAGTCTGAGCCTTGCTCAGTGTGGACTTGGAAATATCCAGTGAGAAACAGACATGGGCATGGTACTAAACAAAGGGGCAGAGGAAGGGAGGCTCCATGGAAGGTAGACAGTAGGCAGAAGAAATTCCCTTTTTTTTTAATGGCAAATGGCTCAGAATATTGTTGGCATACAAGAAAGAGGGGGAGGATAGGATGGCAGCTGGCCAGGCTCAGCTGCTTTACACCAGGAACAGAAGGAGCACAGAATTGAGGAGCACTCACAAAATATTGAGGCCCCCTTTGGGGAATACACATCCTGGTAAAATGTTCAAAAATGTCTATGGTTAAGACCTGCTTTACAGTAATTTAGGTTGTATGTGAGGAAAAGGTTCTTCCTCCAGAAGGTGGTCAGGCCCTGGGACAGGCTCCCCAGGGAATTGATCCCAGCACCAAGGGTGACAGAGCTCAAGGAATGTTGGACAGTGCTCTCAGGCACAGGGTGTGATCCTTGAGGTGTCCTGATCAGGGCTGGGAGCTGGACTTAGATGCAGCTTGTGGGCCCCTTCCAACTCTGGACATTCCTGGATTCTATGATTCTTGCTGGAAGGGACAGTAATCAAACATGACCCATCTGAGACAGGTTCTGCCATGTGACCTTCACAGATTTGCTCTTCCAGAGACCCATTTTTGCCAGGGAATAGCCTTGGTCATCATGAGGGCACAGTGCTTATGTTTGACTGACTGTGCTGGGAGCCTTTTGAGAGCCTTTGTGCCTGTCATTCCTGTAAGTCTTATCTCTCTGATTTTAATGTTATAAGCTCTCTTCTGTCATAGGCATGTTTTTTAGATTAAGGAAAGTAGCATTTCACCCTCCCTGTAGCATGTACAGTATATTTACCATTAGATAACAACATGCCTTAGGCAGGATTCACCCAAGCCTATATCTGTAAAATTATATCCCAGCCTTCCTAGAACATGCCTCTGCTGTGAAAAAGAAGCTACTTCAGTAATATGAACCCATGCCAGGAGCAGTGAGCATCTCTACAATAGAAAAATACATTTGTACTGCCTGCTCAAAAGAGGAACTGTCTGCCTGAGAAAGGGTAACATTTCCAGATTTAGAAATATGCTAAGTTTTTGTATTGGTAAATTGTTTATTAGCTGTAATTGATAAATCCTCTGGCTGGGCACTGAGTGGGTCAGACTTCATGGGAGTAGAATAGGTCTCTCCCAGCTGTAGCTTCAACCACTTAAAGGTTTCACATGGATGCTTTTGTATCTGTGTAGCAGTGGCAGTTCAAAGGTTAAATGGCTGCCTTTCAGCTTCTGCACAGCAGTTACAGAGGATTAGGTTTTCTCAGTGTGTTTCTAGGTACTCATGTATCACAGAGCTCCCTTGCTATGATTTCTTCCTCTCTCTGCAATCTTTCCAAGTGAGCAAGCGACCTCTTCTCAGCGAGATTGTGCAGATGATGATATTTTCCCTGTAGCAAGCCATAAAACTTTTCTATTCTGTTCTTAGAAGGTTATTGTTGGGGGATTAAAAATATCCAGATGTCATCTCATGAGAGAGAATGGTGATAAACTTACTGATTTATGATAGAGTCTCTGTGGCTCTCCACATTCTCCTGGCCCATGTGTCCCTTTGGCTGAACCCTTCTTCCCAGCACTCTTCCTTTGTTTACTGCCCGAATTCCCTTCTGGAAATACCAGAGTTTCTTTTTGTATAATAAAAAGGATTGGGCAGTTTGTACGTGCATGAGAAGGAGCATGGCAAAGGGCAGTGAATAAAATGTGTGCCTTTAGCCAGCAGCTGGTGTGACTCTGCTGGGTGGTCCAGCTGCACTTCATTTGCTACGCTCCTGTGTAAGTATCAGCAGATTTTAACACTTATTAGTTCGTAGTTATGCTTCTTGCAGAACACTTCTCAGCACCTGTCAGGGCTGATACTGAAGTGGAATATACTAGATCAAGTCCAGCCAGTTTACGAGAGATTTTTGTTATGTTCAGCCCATCACTTCCTCTCAGAGCATTATTAGTCTGGTAATGGTGCTGTCTATGACACTAAAGGAGATTCTGCAGGAGAACAGTGCTTCCTTGCCAGACACGTGTGGAACTCTGAACAGAGGGCAGAACTGATTGGAATTAAGTTTATAGACTTAGGCTTCAGCCTGAGAAAAGTCTTTAAAGCTCTAGGCTGAATGGTTCCTAAGGGGATGGAAGAAATAAGATATAAAATTCAGAGGCTGAGGGGAAGAGGATTGCAGCCTGAGAGTTTACCTTGGAGGTGGCTGGGAATGTAGGTGGTTCCACGGCTGGGATGTGCAGATTGACAACTTGTACTTGGCAAGTTAAGGCTTGCCCTAATTTGTCTGGCATGGTCTGGGATTACCCCAGATTCTGGAAGCTGGAAATTCTTTGAGAAAGTGTATATTTCTAGGGAAAAAGCATATTAGTCAAGTTTATATATCACAGAAATTTACTGGTTTTGAGGAGTTTCTGACAAAACACATACAGGGATTGCTAGAACTGGACCTGGTAGGCTGCCATTAAAACTGGAGCACGGCTCTGGAGCAGGGAATTCTGGAGTCTTTGAGCACCAGCTGGTCTGCAGGTGGCTCCTGGTGAGCAGGCTGTTTGTCCTGGGGCTGTGGTTTGGCATCCAGGCACTGAGAGGTGACATTTGGGTGCTGTTCCTGTTGATTTGGGTGCTGGAAGCAAGAGTGTAAACCAGAGGGGATCTGTGATACCAGGATGCTGGAGAGGTGATGAGAAGACAGATTGCTTCCCAAAAAACAGATGTGTGTGACCCAGAAGTTACCAAGGCTGGATGGTGGCTTAGGGACACAAATGGGTGTTTGATGCTTGCTGGAGAAATTGCAAGGCACCTTGGCATAGAAATCAAAGATAAGGTCTGGGAGTACCTTCTCCTTTAAAAGGAGAGGAAATAGTGGGCATGGTGGTAAATCATGCCACGCCTTTCCTGATTTGAGGCAGCACTAAATCACTTAACTGAAATTATTGTCAAATATCAAAAATAGCATATGGCAAGTAATGGATTGAAGAATTAACTGTATATGCTGAAAAATTCATAGAGGAAGGAACAAATAACATCTTTCTGGGAAATAAAGATTAGTTTTTTAAGGGACAATAATTTGCATGAATGGTTTTTTTTTTTTTGTAACAGCAACTTTAAAAAGAGGTCATAGACCTCAGTCTTTAGAATTTAGTAGCTCTTAGGCTGAAAGCTCCCATAATCAAGAGAATAAGAGAAAGCAGATCAGCTTTCTCCAGCTTTAATATAGAAAACTGCTGCCAGGCATGTAAATTGATCTCAGAAAGGAAGGAACAACAGAATTTGAAAGTGCAATAAAGAATGTGATCATAAAACACAACATAAAAACATTTGTTGAATGCATTTTTATTCTCTGTTTTCCATTTAGGGCTGTGATTATGCCGTAGCTAACATCAGCCATTACACAAATCAGTGGCAGACAGGCTGAAATACTGTTCCAATTACCCTGCTCACAGCAGCTCACCCCAGCCCAGTTATAAATAACCAGCAGATCCTCCATGGCTTCCTGGATTAAGATTAAAGATAGGTTGATAATTTAAACCCTCAATATGGATTCCTCCACTGCAGAATGTATTTTGGAGCCAGTTGCTTGTGTCCCCCAAAAGAGAGTACACTGCTGAGAGGCTCCCATGGAATGAAGCATTAGGCTGATAGTGTTTTATGACAAGGTAATGATAGACTAAAGCAAAGCAATTAATCTCTCCCTTTCTGTGTTCAATTGTGTTCGATTGGTAGGAAATGTGTTTTCCCTTCTTCTAACCTTTCCAGGGTCCTGAGGAAACGAGGCAGTCTGTGCCTGTGTCATGCTGTTTCCACAGAAGGGAGCTGTATTCCACCAGTCAGGATGGAGGAAAGCTTGTTCCTCAGAATTCTGATGTGTTTAATCTGTGTAAACTAACACAAAACTCCAGTGCCTCTCTATTTCCAGAGAATCGGTGCGGTACCTGTAGGACATCCAAATGACAAGACAAGCTCAATTATGCATAGAACAGCATTCCCCAAAAGTTTTCATATCGTTTGAATAGCTCTGGGCTTAAAATAAACAGGATGGGGAGCTGTGGGATGGGAAGAGAAGGCAGGACACTCTGGGAGCTGATCAGATGTGGAGCCAGGCTGCTGAGCTGGGAGCTGCGAGCGCAGAGAATGGAATTGTCCTGGAGCTGCATGCAGAGAGCTGGGTAATTCAGTGCAGGATACTGCAGTGCCTGCTTTGAGCTGACCAAGTCCTCCTCAGGTTCTTGTCCTTGGCTCTAAATTTAGCTTGGGATTTATATTGATGAGCAATTTGCTATGAACAGGTCCTTGAAACAGCTAGCTCTTACTAGACAGGTGAAAGAAGAGCAAAGCTATTTTATTCCTACTCTTCAGATTTTACTGAATACATCAGTGTTAAGAGCTCATATCCAGGATGTGAGAGATGTGATTTTGCTGCCCTTAACTTGACAGGACACAACTGCCTGCATGTTGTATGGGCTGGTGGAGTGCCCCAGCCATCAGTCTGCTGAGTTTTTGATTTTCAGTGAACAGCAAAATTTTGATTGAAGCTAAGTAAGTAAGAGTGAGAAGTAATATGATAGTTAACTCCTTAGTTTAGCTGCAAATTCTTGGATTTTAGGCTTATTTATCTCATAGTAAATGTCCTCAGATTTAGCCTCTTTCTCTCCCAAATGGAACTTGCAGTCAGCAGGCAATGCAGTAATGAATTTTCTGTTTTTTCTTTTTGTTTTGTGTGATTCAAGGAGTATTTTACAGGGAGATTAGATAAAACATTTTGGTTTAAATTTAACTGGGATCTTGTTTATAGTCTCTGCAAAAGGAGAATGTTGACTCTAAATCTGCCATGTTTTAGATAAATTTGACAGTCACTGTGCTAGAGGCAAGAGAAAAGACTGGAAGACAGCCATGGTGGGGTGTAAAAAGCAGTGCATTAGTGAACCTGTGAGCTTTGGTGTACACATGACCTTCTCAGAGAAGCAGTATCTATCACACCTGAAGAATTTAGATCACTGGGAAAATCCAGTTCCTAGGTTAGATGGGTTAACTCTGACCCTCAGTAGGTGTCCATTTTGTTCATTCCCATTCTGGGTTAACTCTGACCCTCAGTAGGTGTCCATTTTGTTCATTCCCATTCTGGGTTAACTCTGACCCTCAGTAGGTGTCCATTTTGCTCATTCCCATCCTGCTCTGTACAACTGAGTATAATTTGTTGCTGATAGTTCTAAATGCTTTATATATCCTAAAGGTGTTTGCAATGCCTACATTGTTTATTAATACACTGATTAATTAATCCTATGCATTAATGAAGGTAATTTGCTCAAACGTCTCAGCACAGACACATGTGCTGTGTCTGTGAATACCTTTATTCCCAGGTTTAGATGGGATATCAGGAAGGAATTCTCTGCTGTGAGTGAGGGTGGTGAGACTCTGGGACACTTTGCCCAGAGAAGCCATGGATGCCCTGGGAGTGTTCAAGGCCAGGCTGGATGTGGCTCTGAGCATCCTGGGATGGTGGAAGGTGTCCCTGCCAATGGCAGAGGGTTGGAACTGGATAATATTGAAGGTATTTTCCAAGCCTATTTCTCCTTTTGCAGTGAAGTTGTGGTTATTTACATGCTGTGGGGATGTGAGCAGATGAGTGTGTGTGTGTGCACAGCAGGGAAGCACAGTGAGTAAAGGAAGAAGAGAAAAACATCATCATGGGAATGGTTTTGACTCTCATTATTTTCAGGGAGTAAAGGAACCCCCTCAGATCAGCACTGCCTCACGGGGGTGTGAAATGGTCAATTAGACATAATCTGCTAGAGGATGTCTGGGATATTTTACTCCTTTCTTGTCAGCATGCTTGTAAGAATGATGGATGAGATATTTGCAGGAAGGGAAGGTCTATTCTCTTGTATTGGTTTTTGTCGTGTTTTTGCATGACAAAACCCTTCCCCCATTTCGGGTTGCAGCATTGGGATATCACATTACAGATACCAACACTTAGTGGGAAAACAGAAGTACAGCATGTGGTAAATGTGGTAAACTTCAGAGGAAGTATTGCTAACCATAACAAGGAATATATCTATGAAGAGAAGAACCAACGCCCTCAGACAGACTTGAGGGATTAAGGACCTCCTGCTGCTGGAATTCCTGAAAAAGGCAGTTGTGGACAGCTCCACAATTGCACAGCTCTGTTCGTGTGTGTTTGGACACAGAGATTTACTCGATTATCAGCTGTGGAGGTGTCATATACACAGATCATTAAACCAAAGCTCCAATACACTGCCTTGAGATGAAATAATTTGCTGTTAAGAGTAACTCCTGTACTTAAGACAAAAGTGTAACAGTCCCCCAATTCAGGTTAGTAAGTCCTTTTCTGGGCTGCAGCTGGTTTTGTAGTAAAAATAATGCTGTTGAGCATCTATTTACATTAGTTCCAAATATGGCTTTAAAATGAACAGAAATCTGTTTCAAAAATAATGACAATGGGGTGTTTTTTTCCCCATGAGTGCAGCCTTTTATTGTGGTAGGATTTAGCAGGGTCCAATCTAAAAATACTGATCACCTGAAAGTCCCAGTGATTACTGAGAAGTCTGAGCCAGCAAGCAAACTCGGTGCTCTTGGCAAGCTGAGAATCAGCTCTGGTTCTGCGGAGACAAAAGACCACAGCTGCTTCCTCCAAGGAGTGAAACTTCTCCCCAGCTGAAGTAAATCCTTGCAGCTCCCAGGCAAAGCAGAAAGCGAGGGGTACCTGAGCTGCTCTGCTCTCCTTGTGCAGCACGGATGGCTGGGAAGGGGTCACAGTAGCCACAGCTGGAATTTTGGCTGCTTCCAGGAAAGGCTTGGTATCACCTCTGGGTAAATATGATCAGGGGAGAATTCCTGTGGTGGGAAAGCTTAGGTGCCAGAGGGCTCTTTGAAGGGAGTGGCTGAATGACCTTGAAGTCAAGCTAAATTCCCTCTCTTCCAGCTCCCACCTTGCATTACTCTCCCCTGACAGTGCAGTTAAGTGAGGGAATTCTCTCAGTCCCAATTACTACTGTGAAAAGTGCAGAGACTTAAGCCAAAGGGAGACTGAGAGAGCTTTGCAAAGCACTTTTTTTGATTCTCTAAATTTTATAGGGTTGAGGAGAAGTTGAAAGTTACGAAACCTCTCGGTTTCTTTTCTGTCAGGCTTTTAAAAGCACATAAAGCAGACCCAATTGATGAAGTTTTCCATTACAAAAATGAAGATATGCCATGTACAAAGAATCTGGCTTTCTTTTAGAAGCAGCAAGCTAAAGAGGCTAGATGCAAAGTGCTTTTTGCTTATCTGTATTGTGGACTTCTTAGCAGCTCCATCCTATGTGTTTTCACCCACTCCTAATGGCCACAAATGCTGTTGCAGGTGGCTCAGGACCAGATGAAGAAACCATTTGAAAACAAGTCATCTGTCTGACAGATGCCTCTTCTCATCATTTCCTTGAATCAGTCAGACTGTTGCATCTTTTAGTTTCAGGGAACAGAGTAAGGTGGAGTCTGTACCCATGTGGGGGAGTGTTCTGAAAGTCAAAAAGCAGACAGAGAAGCTACAGTCTGTGCCTGTCTCTGCTTGGGTGAGCAGAGCCTGCTGTCACCAGCATTTCTGACCTGAATGCAAATTCAAGATTCAGTTCCTGTGAATAGTCTCTACTTGAGCTTATTATTCACTGTTCATTTGCCTGATTCCTGCCAACAGTCACATTCTCTGGTGTGTTTAGCTGGAGAGAACAGGCATTGGGTGTAAATACTGCTGATGTGAATTCACTAAGGGATTCAAGTGACTGTTTCTGTTAGTTTTGTGGCATTCCCTCAGTTCTGTTTGTTGCCATGCAGTCAGTTCTCAGCCATTGTTCCCTGGAGATATTCAGCAAGGCTAAAAACATTGTAATTCAATGCAAAGGAAGAATAGGAATAAGTTCCTGTTACAAGTCAAAGCATTCATTGCTCAGCTGGTGATTGCTAAGCTTGCAAGTCTTGGCTTTCCCAGCTCCTAGTTTTATCTGAGCTGGAATACCCTTGTTTATTCTGCACACATGCCATGAAAGCTTTTGCTCCTTTCACCACCTTTTTACCCGTTGTCTGCTTTTTACCTGGTGCTGTCCTTCAGTCTGTGTTTTTCCTCCCTCAAAGTAAACCAGTAAGGGAAGTGAGGTTCTTCCAATGCCTGCCCACTGCCTAGTGCCAATATCAGACAAACTGCTTCCACTTGCACCTGGCAGGATGTAAGCAGTGACCATGAGCTTGTAAAATGGGGACCTAAGTGCCTTTCTTAGTAATTAGTACCAGTACCTAATTAGCTTTATTTTATACATTTAGTTTTGGACTTGGAAGCCCATTCTCTTCTCTTGTTTTCCATACGAGAAACCAATTGTTCTCATCCCCCTGCCCCAACACTGTGAGTAGAGCAGCCTGTATTTTTGTTTTATGGTTGAGTTTTTTGGCAGGTTCCCTAGTGCTGTAATGAATTAGAGTCAGTGCAAGGTTGTTCCTCTTTGGTATTTCTGGACCTTGAGAGAATGAAGCCACCTGGTTTAGATGCTTTTTTAAGCTGTTTCTCAGTTGACACTTTTCTCTCCAATCCAGCAGCATTCTGGGTCAGTTCTCCTGGGATACCATATTTCCACAGCCCTGGTTTCCTGCTGGTCACTGAAAGTTCTTTATTCAGAACAGGATTTGGGACTTATTTTATTATTTTTTTTTAACCTGGTCACATCCATTGAAATGGTCCCAGGTCAAAAGATTGTTTAGCAACAGAGTTTGATGCTGATTATCTCAGGCAATTCATGTGGGGATGAGATTGAACCAGGCAATAGAACTGCAGTGGGAATTCTGATGAGAATGTGGTGCCATTGGAAAATGCCAGCACAGACAGTAAAATGTGGAATGGCAAAGGTTTTACTTTATGAATAATCTTCCCCACTTGGAACAAGTGCTTTTCATTCTGGAGTTACTCCTCTGCGCAGTCATTAATGTGTTATCATCTGCAACATTTTAAAATGAATTCAAGGACTTTCAGGCTGACACTGAGCTGTCAGATGCCAATTGTAAGAAGGTCTGGGGCCTGTGCTGGTGGTATTGCTGCTTTCCCTGTGCACGTGTCATCATTCACAGCATACAGCAAAGGCAGAGATCCCTAAGCTGTCCTTTTCCAGTTTTCATGCTGAGATGGGATTAAGAGATTCTCCCCTTCCAGAAGCACAGACATGCCTTGGATAAGTCCAGAAAATTAGATCAGAGTCTGACTGCATTGTTGATAGTTATTCTGAAATAAACCCAGTCGTTTTTTGCCGTTTAATCTGCAACTAAAAAATGAATTTGAAGAATAAGTGCCTGTAATTATGCTTTTAATTGTGGATAATGCATTCTGTGTTATGGCATGGAGTAAGGAAGCATGGCACTCTTCTGTAAAACCTCTGTCAAACAGGCTCAGGATGAACAAGAAGTAACATACTGAATTCTGCTCCAAGGGCTGCAGCAGCTGTGGCCATCTGCAGAGGAATCACAGGCCTACAGTGGGAGACTATTTCTGAAGCAGCTTCAGTGGGCTGCAGGAGTTTCATTTCCACAGAATCCATTCCCAGGAGGTTTCTCTGGGATCTCAGGTGGCTGTGGTGTCACTCCAAAGGAATGAGCATTGTGAGGAGGCTGAGCAGGAACTGCTGCTGCCTGGAGAGAGTGGGTGTGGGGCAGAGGAGCTGCAGTCGTCCCCACATCAGAACATGCCCAGCGCCCAGGAGTGGGTGCAGTCCTGGCTGCAGCCCATGTGAGCAGATGGGAAACCCAAGGGCTTCTTTTCTGCATCACAGGTACCTGATTCTTGCAACCTCTTTCAGCTCTGGGGTTTGATTCCACTGTTGATGTAACCAGAGTTTGAGTTGGGTGTCCATCTCTGCATGCCTGGCCCTCCTCCCCACTGAATTCCTTTGTGGACACTGCTTCATCAGAGCACACCCCCTGCTGACTTGGGGTACCTTGCAGATTTTTCACAGCATTAAGATCCATTGTTTTCTGGTAAGAGACCTGTGGATTCATTCTGCTCCATCAGGAAGCTCAGACTTCAGGATTTCCTTATTTGCAAGCAGTATCAAGATGTTACCACTGCATACACAGGTTGTTGCAAGCCTTTCCTGTAATTTTTTTTGAGGTGGCAGTGCAAGGGCAAAGCAAGAGTCTGGAGGAGACTCTCCAGTGTGCTGAGGCCAGAGATGCAGCCCTTGTGCCAGCAGCAAGCACAGCTCTGAGTCAGGAGTGCTGCCTCTGCCACTCCAGGCACTGCACCCCAACACTCTCCTGCCAAAATCAGCGTGGGCAGGGGTGTCTGGTAACACTAAAAACGTGGCAATGAAAAGGTGCCTTCTGCCTTGAGCTCAGTAAACTGAACAAAGCCCGAGCAGCTGTGCTTTTGGGAGAGAAAAGTGAATCAATAACTCGATGAGGACTGTCAAGTAATGCTGTTGTCTGCAGTGTCTTTAATGGCTTTGGTCAATAAACTGCAATTATTTTACAAATATGTGTTGTGTTCTCTTCTAAATCTTTCTCTCAGCTTCCTATAATGAATTTTTAAAAATGAGAAATATCCTAAGTGCTCACATTGTATAAAATCTGTATTTAAAATCAATTGATGTACAACAAAAGGCCTGGGCTTGCTTATCCAAAACGAGCACATAGAAAGTGCCATGTCTTCTGTAGTACATTTTTTCCCTTTTTCAAAAGGAAAGTTCATAATATATCATAATTTATAAATTTTCAGAAGAATATAAATTTTCACTTCAGAAACATATATATTCTTTCTGTCTCCATTTTCTTTAGAAGTTGAAATTTGTCTATGTATCACAATATATTTTGTGTCACAAAATTTAAAAGAAGAAAGTAATCTCCAAACACCTCTATATGAATTTCTCTGTCTAAATAATCTTTTTTGCTGTGCTGCAAACTCTAATTTATATCTCCTTTCATTTTAGAGTCATAATAAAACAAAGATTCTTTTTACTATACCTAGCATTTAGTTGCTTATGGGGAATTTGCTTTTCCCTTTAAATATTAAAAAAGCAGCAATGAGGAGGTAGAAAAAAAGGACAGTTTATCAAAAATAGAAACTAAGCTCAGCATAGGAGGTGGGGTTTTGCTGTCTAGTCTTCAAAGCATATCAAGATGATAGCTCTCAAATATTTAAAGGTGTGCTACTTACTCAAATGTGCAGGTGTCTGTAAAAAAACAAAGAGCAAAAAATGATCTTATCCTTAGATAGCAGTGTTCACCCTCAGTCCTACCAGAGGATCAGCAAGAGCAAAGAAAGGCAAAAGACTATTGACAACAATAATTGACAATTATTATTTGATAATCAGCACTTTTTCAAAGATGCAGAAAGGTGCTAGGGGTTGTTTCTTCCTAGAAATCCAGCTCCTCTGTAGATTGGAATATTCCTCCTGTTTTATTTACCATTAGTTAAGAGTGAACACAAGCCTTACTGAAAGAAAATATTCTGGTAACAGTCATTGAAATATATTTGTTTTACTTCTGCACAATTTTTTTATTTCCTAAAGCATATTTTAGTGGAGCAAAATCTTCTTCAATATTCTTGTTATTCTATCTTTGAAGAAACACTAAAATCTCATCTCATTTGCCCAAATGGGCTAATCAGGTTAAAGTGAGAGGGGGAAGAAAATAGAGAACCATTGCAATAGGCAGAAGCATTGAAATTCTATTGGAAAAGGAGGAGTGCTGGCCCAGGCAGCTCCTTTAAGCAGGAATTGGCATCCCTGTGTCCAGGCAGCCCTCCTTGGGCTCTGGCATTTGGGGATACCCTCACTGAGGAGAAGGTGCTGGCAACAATGCAGGGACTTAGGAGTTCACCTGAGAGAAGGAGGACATTGGCACTTGTCTTGGTTTAGGGCAAATTTGGGAAAAATCTCCAGATGGAGTCCCTCTAGAGAACGAATCTGAACCACCCATTCCCCCAGCTGGATCGGGACAGGAAAAAAAATTCTTTGGAGCAAAGTGGAAAAAAGTTGTTTATTTAACAGTCAAAGCACTCCCCAGCAAACAAATGAACAACACTGAACAACAAACCCTCTGTGTGCCCCCAGAGATGCCAAATTCAGAAAGTCTCTCCCGTGGCTGGAGCTCGGCTCAGTTGCT
>VZTB01013357.1:221310-252901 GCA_013397245.1 Thryothorus ludovicianus | reverse complement strand
CCTTCACTCTCAGATCCAGTTTTAAAGGTACAAAACTTATTTCTGAGCTAAACAGACAAATGGGAATACAATTCAGCATCAACCCAGGACAGCACTTCAGAACAAAATGTCTCTCCCCAGCAGCCTCTGCTTCAGCAAACATCTCCCAGCACATGCTTGTCTCCATCAGCTGCAGTGCCTAAGCTGCAGCACACTTACCTTACTGATTAATAACCTGTTAATGCCACTCTAAATTAACAGTGCTCGTTCCAAGTAACCTCTGTGTTTCACACCCTGCTCAGGCTGTCGCAGGAACAGGAAATGTAAAGATCTGCTGAGGTAAATAAGAATAAATTTGAGATTAGCTACTGTGTATTTTGTATCTATTGTATGTTTTTGCATATTATGGAAAAGTAACTTGATAGCACTTGATACATCAGGTTTTATTCCGTTTGCAAAAGCAGCTTCGAAAACACTGTGTGGAATATTTTCAGCATGAACCTTTTGCTTCTTTCCTGGAAAGAAATAAAAAAAGGATCTACCTATTTTACAAGTCGAAGGTTATGAAATTTGAGAAATGATGATAGAGTTCAGAGTGCATGCCTGCCTCTCATGCGTTCACTTACAGCCTTTTCCCTATTCAGTTTCTCTCCCAGCATCTGCCAATAGTGCTGTCAGTTCTGTAGTTCTTTGATATTACTACAGATACTCTTTTCCAAAGCTGAGAGTTCAGTGCAGGAGAGGTGGGAGCACCTCGAGACACCATTTCACTTGGCAGTGGAATGGTAATGTATTTTTGGGATTGTTTCTGGAATTGGGAAACACAGGGTGTACAGAAAGGCATTTGCAGGTCTTCTCTTGGAGTATATTAGTGTGTGCAACCTGAAAATACAGCATCAAATTCCATCTTGAGATAGATAAAGGTGGGAGATTGAAGATGGAGTCGCACAAGGACAAAAAGGACCCCAGATCAAATCATCCCCATTTCCAGAATGCATTGTGTGTTTATGAATCAGTAGGATACCAGCACTGCTATTTTGAAACAACAGATAAGAGGTTTTTTTTCCTTATAAGCTGTTAATCATGTGTTCAAGCTTTGTATTACCCACCTGAGAGACAGAATTAGACAGGCTCTTTTAAATGGAATTTTTGTCACGTTCAGCACTTGTTTAATAGCATCTTCATGGGTTTCCTCTGAGATAATTTAAAGTATGGTTCCATAGGTCCTGGAGGTGGACTAGGACTGTGCTCCAAGAGAAGGAGAGGCTGGATATTGCAGTTCTCTTTGTGGTCAGTGGGATTTTTGTTAAAGCTGAGGGGTTTCCTGGAACAAATCAAGACTATTGAATTTTTGCTGCAGCTTTCAAAAGTAGTTGTTTCAGTTGTTCAAAGGGTTCAATGACTGCAATACTGGACTTGTAAGCTTTGGAAAATAGCAAATTGCTTCACAGAAGAGGGTGGGAGAGCACAGGGCCCAGTGACTGCACTTCCTAGGGCCCAGGCTGTACTTTGGTATTTAGGAATTTTCATGATTCACTCATTCATTCTTGTGTACCTAGCCTCTCTAAAATACAGCGGGATAATATTCTTCCCTTTCCAAAAACTGGATAGAGAGGCAATGATGCTTTCACAGGTACCAGCACTGACAGTGAATGGAGAAGGCTTGAAAATGGTGACACATATCAGAATAGGCTGAACCCTTTTCAGAAGCCTTTTGAAAACAACAATCCTATTTGACTGCTTTCAAAACTGGAGGAAACTTTCTCAAGGTTTTCTGGCAAGATTTGCAGATGCCCTCAGTATTCACTGGGTACAAATAAAAGACTGTAGGGGGACTTACGGCTCCCTGATTTGAGCCTGACTTTGTTCTGGCCTTGGCAGAGACTGGAACAGCTTGAGTGCAATCCATTAGGTATGGGCCACCAGAGGCCAGCTGGGACCTGCTGTGGCCATGCCTGAATGTGCTCAATGGCTCAATGTACAATCTCTTTCATAAAGCAAGAATTTTTTTCACATGGAAAGGAATAATGCTGTCTTTTCTTTATCAGTGAGTGTTTTATGTTGTACATGCCCACAGGAGTGTTTACCTTCCACGTATTTGAGATGCCCTTCCTGTGTGATGCACAGGCCAGTGACACCAGTCACCCTCTCTGGACCCTCTTTATTCCCCTCAGTAACTCCCCTGGTGTCACGGTGCCTGTTCCTCCACAGATGGTCCTGGGGCACAGAAAAGGAGCCAATGCAAATGCCATGGCTTTTTCATCATAGCAGAACCGTGGAGAGGAAAACCAAAAATCAATGTTGTCAAGTGAGCAGAATCGATAGGGAGAGCAGAGGCTGCTTGGAGAAGTTACCAGCAATATGAAGCTGCTTGTATCCCACAGAGCAGCCACAATAAGGTGTCTTAAAAACTTACTAATGAGTCTGACAGCCCGTATGGCAGAGGCAGTGTGTTGAATTCACATTTGTGTCAGCTTCATCATGCTTTACAAGCCCTGGGAGGCTTTTTAAAGAGAAGATAATGTTTTGGCTCTGTGCACTCTTTGCAGCTGAGGAATAATCAGAACAGAGAAGTATGACTTGCCTTAGTGCCTGTGCCTTGCAAAGGTGCAGGCAGACACTGCAAACCCTAATGTTAGTAACTGTGTTTATATGCTGGTTTTGTTGTGCAAAGAGCACAGTTTTTTAGAGCTGTCCTTCTGAACAGAATAGGAAGGCAATAACCCCTCTGGCTTGTGAGCAGAGACCTGCAAGGAAGGGAGAGGGCTGGGCCACCAGGAGTAGCACTCCAGTACAAGCATTGTGATACTGCTTTCACAAATTTCTGCTGGGAATTCTTTGGTGTAATTGCAAGGGTTTTGTCGTAGAAAAATAGGCCATATGCTGCCTCATTGTCTGCCTGTGTGAATAAAAAAATGACAGCTTTAACAGCAAGAAAAAGGAGGGGATGTAATATTCTAGAAAACATGGCTGGTTTTATTTAGAGGAGAGAAGGTGAGTGAAATTAAGCAAAAGCTTTCTGCCTCACCAGTTTTCTTCTTTTAAGTAAAAATTTACAGACTGCTGACAATTGTTATGCAAAACCAGAATCAATAGCTCATACTAGGGCTGAAATTTCTAAAGACTGCCAGCTTGATTCATTTTTAAGTAATGTATCTGAACTGCTTGTGCTTATTCAAGGTCAAAATTTGTAGATTGTATGCAGTGTATGGTGAGAACCTTTGAATTGTTCCTAAAGTTTAGTACTGTCCAAGCACACCGATAGGACACAATTCACTACTAGTGGTACTCTTTTATGTTTTATTTCCATCTGCTCATTTAGATGACAAATGGAGCATCAAAGTGGCTGCTGAGGCAAAGTTTGTAGCATAATGATGTTAAAGTCCATAAATCCATGTTCAAGAAGACTGTAGGCTTAAATACTTATTTTTCCAAGGATTTCTCATGACTGGTGAATGGCCAGTTGAAAGGAAAGAAAAGTTTTCCCAGAAAGATGACCCTGGGAAGGTCTTTGCTTTGGACATGTGCATTCATAGCCTAAAATCCAAACATCAACAGGGTGCTTTTGCAGCACTTTCTGGATGGCATCTCTTCTTTTCCAGATGAATAGTAGATGTTGTTGCAATGGGCAGCCTGAAATGTGAGAGAGAAACATGCAACATCATATTTATCCTGCCCTGCTGACAAGTTTGAGCCTTACAATGTGGGCATCTGGCTCCAGTATGTGAACATATGCACTGGCCATTTAGCTCCATAAACAGTGTCATTGGAAAATTTGGTGTTGAATATCATAATATCAAGGCCATTTTTGACTGCAGACACCTTTGATATATATTCAAATTCAATGAAATAAGACAAAAAGCAGAAATTGCTCTTCTTGTCAGCCTGAGAATTAGTTTGAATGGTGTTAGGTCAGGTCAGATCCAAAAATGTCAATAGCTCCTGTGCCCCAAAAACACGAACAGAGTGTTACATCTGGAGATCAAAACATTTGGGTTATTTTGGATTAATATGAGAAGCAAATTTCAAATTCACACTTTGGATATGGGAATTTTTCTCTAGGCTCTTGATGTCTGCCCACAGGAGCAGGAACTTTGGTTTGTGGCACAGAAATTAGAGTCATCAGAAGGATTTAACCAAATAAATCTGCACAGGCTGCTGACTGCAGAACAGAGGCTGATTGCAATCTTGTTCCCCACAGTATATTGGACTTCCATTCTCTTGCCAACTTTATTTTGACTGTGTTTGACACAATGGCAGCACTTAGGAGGAAAAATCCCATTACAGAACTGTGTTTGAATTTTTACCAGAGTGATACACCAAAATTCCTTATAAAATGAGCAGAAAGGGGAAGTCCTGTGCTAGTCTGCCTTACTGGGGGGCACTGTCCATCATTCCTGCACAGTCCTCAACCTGCTAATTCCAGTCCTGGTGAGTTTCTCTGGCTTTTCTCTGGATCTGGCCATTTCCACTTGCCTCTTCTGAGTCCCCATGTGTTTTGCTGCTTTCCAGAAACTATTATTCTATGTGGGACTTCAGTTAGGGGTTCCTGTCCTCTGTTTGTTATTAGGTGTGGGGGATGGATATTCCAGGGAAACTCTCAGCTTTTAATTTGCCAGCAACTGAACAGGGCCTCTGCCAAAGTCTTTGAAGGTTCCCAAGTTTCCCTGGAATTTAATGGCTTTTGAGATGGGGAAATGCAAACTTTGCTTTAGGCACAATGCATGCTTGAAAGTTTTGAAAATAACTTTTCTCTGCCTTTGTGCCTTCACTGTTATATTCCTCTCTGTGGAAAGCTCTGCTTTTCTTTACCAACCCTTAGCTGTAAATTGATACACTTCTCTTTTAGAAAATTTGCTCTGTAGGGATCAGAATATATTAGCTCTGAAAGTTGTCAGAAACATTTTCCATTATTATGGGAGCTTGTCAAATTCACAGTCCATGTGGAATGCAGATGCAGCAGAAACATTGGCTCTTGTGTTGATGGCAGTGCATTCCAATTATCCTGGTGCTGGTGCAGGGGAGGGTATTTTTGGTCCTTGGGAAGCACAGTGGCATGATGCCACATGTTATGAGATCAAGTCTCTTCCCTGATTTCAGATATAAGTGTGGAAGTAAGTGATACATGAAATCTCAGCCTGAAGGAGTCCAGGAGTGAGTGCTGAAAGGAGACTGATGGAATTACAATGGCATATGGAGACAGAATAACAAGACCGAATTTCAATTTCGGCTGCGCCTTTTCAGCCACTCAGGAGTCAATCAGCCATTTTTCATAAGCTAGGGCTCTGTATGGATTGATTTGTTATTGTTGCAAAGCCTTTTGTGCTGGGCTCAAAACCTTTTAACCCCTGCTGTGGGGTTTGGCACAGACCATCTCCCCTCCCAAAAGCTGGGGATGTTCCTGCAGCAGAGCTTGCCAGGGGTGGAAACCTCCCCTGATCTTGTCATGGCTCGAAGGCAGGACCAGGACACTGTCCCTGGCAATTACATCCCCACATAGGAGAAGCTGTGTTCCTAAGAACAAATTCAGCTCCTAAAAAGCACTTTTGGAACACTGTGGGATAATATTCCGTGTTTGGAATTCACCAAGGTTCATAAAGCATTCGCTGGGTATTTTTCTCCCAGTCATTCCAATTATTTTCCTTTTTTTTTTTTTTTTCTTTTTCTTTTCACAAAGTCAATGCAATTTACAATCTGTAAGGGAGACTTTCAGGACTGCATTGCACCTTCCTGCCAATCACAGATCAGATCTCACTGAAATACTTACATTTGGGTGCCAAAAGCCAGAGATTTCCGAAATCATTATCTCATTCTGACAAATGAGTACCCCACGTTTGCAGCAAGCAGGGAGGCAATCAATATTTTTGCTATAGTATTTGAAATTTTTTTATTAATTTAAAATGATAGTGGCAAATAAGCTTCATGTGAAATGTCTGTTCTGACAGGCCTGCAAAGGAAAGATGTCAGGAATACATGTAACTAGAGGATAACTTTCCTAAACTCAGATTTGTCAACAGCCAACCAGAAGGCAGAAACAAAGTGAAAATGTCATTTCCCAGTGAACCAGTTCCTAATTGACACTTGTAGTCTGCAATGCCTGTTTCTCATTTAACAGCTTTCACAGCAGAGGTACTTAAACTTTACCCCACGTTTTCTTGTTTAGTCTCAATTTCTTACTTTGACACACAGCAGAATCCTAAGGGGAAATGAAACAAAAACCTTGCTGCTTGTAATCTGATGAAACCTTTCTGGGAGAATCAATCCAGAAGAAAACTTGATATGATAGACTGCAGCTGGCTCTATGCAAGCTTTACAAAGCAGTCTCTTAAAACATGTTGAATTTTTTTTTTCCCCTTGGAAAAGTCTCCAAGTAGAGCATGCAGTTCATTTTCAGACTGTAATTTTAAATCTGGTGAAACAGATCCTTGCATGTTTCCAAAAGACATTACTGCTTCTCTCCCTCCCCATTAAATAAAACCTGTAGATGTTGGGTAAATATTGATGACAGTAAATATTTTCTGTAATATTTTAAACCTTCAGATAATAAAAGGGAGGATTTCTTTGAAAGGAAGGAAGAAGATTTTACTTGGCTTTCGAGAAGGTGGTAAAGGGAAGTGGCTTTGTGGAGGGGAAAGGCTCCTCAAAGCAGGTATATTCCTCCAGCTTTTATTTCTGGGAAAGGAGAGATTTTAGGTTTGTGCTGAGGAAATCCCTGCTGGCTCAGAGAGATGCCTCTCTGCTTGGCTGACTCTGTTGGCTCCCAGTTTGTTATCTGGCTTCTGTGGTTCACTTCTGGGTTTGTGGCAGTCAGGGGAAGAGCCTGGGGGCAACTCTTTGGGGACAATTACATTGGACACTTGTCCTGACAGCAAAGAACCTCACCTCAGACCTGGCATGACATTGCTCAGGTCAGAGCAGATTCCCTGCTCAAGGGGACTTGTCAGGTAGTCAGGATTTTCCCCAGGCTCCTTAGGGTTTCCCTGGGCTGTTGTACCTGTAGTTGTCCTTGTAGGGAGCACACACACCCCAGGTACCTGACTAGGGCTCCCCTGGACCACTCGCTTGTCAATACTGTGACACCCAAAGGTTTTAACAGGTCTGCATTAATGATGTAACAGGAATCAGCTCCTCAGGAACCTGTTCTTGATGATCAATGCAATTATTCTCCTTTCTCCTGCTTTTCACCTGGCCACTGGAGGGTTTAAATTGTTAATATTTTATGGCCATTTTTTCTCCTCTCTCCTGCTTCTTTCCTTCATTGTGATGCTTTCTCCCTTTGGTCAAAGGTGCTATGGAGGGTTATCTGGGTTTTATGCTTCTGTGCAGCACCCTGCTGCCTCATATGTATGTTTGCCATTAAACTATTCATGTGGTTTTTCTCTGTGCCTTTCAACTCCTGTTTTTTAAATAAACAAGACAGAAAAGTCAGTGCTAGCTTTTTCCTGCTTACAGATTCAAAGAGTGAGGATTCAGTTGGCCACCTAAAATGCAAAGTTATTTGCAGGTCTTTTCATGTAAATATGCAGAGCTTAAATCCACATGTCATAGAAGAACTTAAAGAGGGGTTTTTCCTAACAATATAAAATATAGGTAGTGCCATTAGTTTGTTTAGATGAATACCAGATCAAACTAGAAAAACATCTCCAAACTCATCTTCCACTCTGAAGTAATTTTGTATGTGACAGCTTTGTTTTTTCTGTTTACAAAAATATCTTTCATCTCTTTTTTCCTTTCACTGAAAGACATTTCACTTGTTTGAAGGTCCTTGATCACCACATTCAAACTGGATGGCAGTGACAGCTTCTGTGCACAGGATCCTTGTCATGTCCTCATGTGCTTGCTTTGAGGCTCACCTAATTTAAGGTGAAAAAGAGTTTTGGGCTGCTTCCTGCACCACATTTGTGCACCACTTCCAGAGCTTTTGTTGTGTGCATTCCTGGAAGCTGGAAGGCAGCAGTGGGTAGGATATATGTAGGATGAGGGTGTTCTGGCACAAACTAAAACCTCTCAGCTACCAAGGGAGAAGTCTCACCTTTTTCTGTTGGCTTTTAGCCCACATTTCAAATTCTCCCAGCTGTCAGTGTCTGCCCTCACACATCTGGCTGAAAGAGAATCTGTTTCTTTGAAGTTTAACATTTTAATCCAGGTTTTAGATTACATTATCTGACCTAAATTTTCATGTTGATTTGGACGTTCCCTTTCAGGGACTGACCTCAAATGCTGAAGAAGCATGTGCAGCAGGGGCTGGCCCGTGTTTCAGCAAGGCTGCAGCCCTAGAAAAGCTGAGGTGTCTGTTCAACCACCCTGACTTTGGCAGGACTCCCAAGATTCAGGCAGAAGGGCAGAGTGTGTAGAATCAGTGCAAAAAATTTCAGTCGGGGTTAGTCAGAGTGTTTAGGTCAGCTGCCTCATATTACACAAATTTTCAAAAATCCCAGTGCTTCCTTCTGCTTCGGTAAGAGGAAAGAAGTTCTGCACTGCCTCTTTTCATGAGGGAACACCCCCAGCCCTTTTACAATCATACCTTTAAGAAGGCTCCCTGTGCTGCAGGGAGTCCCAGCAACAGGCAGGCCTTTTAGCAAACGTATTTTCTGTCAGTTTGAAAGGAGCTGCAGCAATAATTCACTTCTCTTTTATCAGTTCTTTTGGTTTGTTTTGTTCTCCTTGTAAAGTTTGGCACATTTTCATCCCCACATCTTGCACTAAGTTATTTCTCTTAACAGCTCCTTTGTTTCACCTTTCAAATAGGGACTCTTGGTTTTGTGTGAAATCTGGTCTGTAGGTGGCCACAATCGGAGCTGTTAAGAATTTATCTTAAAAACAAGAAGCTCCCTCCTGCTGTGAAGAGAATTTGTTAAAATAATATACACAATTGAATATGAATCCTGCCTAAAAAAGGCAGTCATAGTTTCTAAAGAGAAGGGAAAGTGGCCCCTCTTATCCTGAAACAAGGGAATTTTCCAAGGTTATCTTCTCTGTAGTGTGAAATGTCTTGACTTTCACTGAAACACAGTCAATTTCAGGTGGAATTCCTTTATACTTTGTTTTGACAACCATTGAGGGAAAAGGCTTGAGGCTAAATCTGAGATCTGTATCTTGTGCATTTTAGAACTAAAAGCTCAGTGAATACTCTTCAGGGAACTTATCTATGTGTGAGTAACATGTGAGCAATTAAAAAATGAAATGATTGGCTTACTTTGGCCTGAGACTAAAAAAGGAATAGCCTTAGCAAGCAAATGTGATGTCTTAAATTGCCACTCAGCTCTTACAAATATTTCTCTGCCAGTGGTTCCCTATCCTTGCAAAAAATTTACTGGGTGGCTGTTGCAGAAGTAATTTGAAACGTAAAGAAGTAATACTAAAATTGAAATACTCCTTCTCTCAGTCTTCAATACAGATATAACTCAAAACAAGACTTTGATTTGCTGATGTAACTAGAGTGGCTCGTTTAATTGTCGAAACAACTGAGGAACCAAGCAACTCCCTGCCTCAGCTGTGCTGTGAAGGGAGGTTTTACACCCTGTGCTCTTTCAGTTTTCCAGAGTTAAATAACTGCTGGAAAAATGGAGCCAAGAGCGTTCACATTGTGTATATAAATCAATGATTTGCATCTGATTTGCCAGGTTCTAATTTACTAATTAGCAAATGCTATTTAAATATGTCTAAACCACAATTTCAAATTAGTATGCGTGGTAAAAAAGACAAGCTAATTGAAAACAGGCAAATTAAAGTTCACATGAAACCGTATCTATTACTAAAAATCTGTTTTCTCAGTCATGGAATCCCTTGCCATTTGCCTGAGTACAGAGAAGTTGGGTGACAGTGATGCTGGGAGCCACAGCTCCTGCCTGCACTGGGGGTTTCTGATCTAAAATTGGTACAAAATGCAGCAGTACAGCTGGGTAACACACTCTTACTATCTGGGCTACAACAAACTAGCTTTTGCCTTTGAAGTATGCTTGGAAACACTTTTAGTCATTTTCATATATTGAATTCTCAGAGAATATTAACACCATGCTTAATGTTTTGCTTGTATTATGAAATGAAGTGCTCAAGTTAATTAGCAAAATGTCATGAATTTCCTGCTTTCTGTCACTGGGGAATAGCATCGAGTGTCAAAGAATGTATCAACCTTTATTATCATGGCCAAATGTGATTATGGAGCTACTGAGATGCACCTTAGAATTCTAATATCTTTTTCATTCTAAGCTTTCAACAATAACTGTAGACATGCCATTCTGGCTTTTACATTATGTTTACAAATTATCTGTTGCAAGACTACTACAAATATAAGACCATAATTTAAAGAGTCGTATTGGTCAGATGTCAAAGACCCAGCCCAAAACTGTCTTACAAAATTAACAAATTAGTACAGTTCAGTTTGCTATGAAATCTCAATTAATATTCAATCAAATTTTGTTAGACAAGGTGCAGCAGAAATTTGTATATATTCAGCCTGAAGCCCTGTAATCACCAAGTTCAGGGGAAATTACAGCCCCTTAGTATATTTAATAATAAGGTATTTATTATCATGAACTGATAATGCCAGCAAAAATAACCAGAGGAGGTACTGAGTCCTTGAAAAGAGACTGAGGAAGACATTGGGTCTTAGCCAAAGCCAGGAAAATATGTGTTTGCCTTATTAAGAGGAAAAAAAGAAACTGAGTAAAGAAACCATCTTCCCTCCTTACTCTGTGAGTTCACAGCTTTTGTTATTCATTCCTGTGAGGGAACCAAGGATGGAAACATCCAGCAGCACCAAGGAGAAACAGGTACTTAAGGTTTCCTTTCCTTGGAGCTTTGACCAAGACAATGATGGCAAGAACATCAGCAGCCTAAGACTGCTGCTCATCCTTTTTTCTCTGCAGTGCTGAGAAGGGAATTGCTGTTGCAGTCTGAACACTTCCCAGGTTAAACATGGGGTGCTGTATTTCTGGGAAGGGAGCACCAAGCCAGTGGTAAACAGTGGGATAAGTTTGATTGATAGGTTTAGCACTCATCATGTTTGTGTTCCTCTTGTGACGCCATCCATAGCACTTTTTGGGGATGTGGAGAGGCTTTCTTGGAGTCTGGAGGGTCTTGATCTCACTCACATTTCCCCCTCTCAGACATCTTGCACAGTTCTGCTGCAAAAAGAGAACTTTGCCATTTTGTCTTCTTTTCTTGCAAGGAACAGGTTAAGAAATTTTGGCTAAAAATTCTTCCTGTTTTAGATTTTAGGGCCATCTGTATTTGCCACAGGTTTGTTGCAGTTTGTAGCAGCAGCAGATCTGAAAGCAGCAACCTCAAGCAATCTCTGTTGAGCACTGGACCCATTTCCTCTTTCCAAGCTCTAAGTTCTATAACTGCAAAACTGAGGAGTTTTGCAGTTGATGCATGGGGAGACTATCTGTTTGCCTTGATTTGTTTGTTTTTTTTTAATGTGGAATGTTTTCATCTTAAGGAAAGTAGGAAAAGTTTGTTATTTTCCTTGCAAAACTAATATTTTTTCCCTACCCATGGAAACAGCATTTTTGTCTAGGAGAAAGTATGAAATGACTTAAAATATTTGATTAACACTGGAAGTTAATTGTGAATGTTGGACCCTTGTATTTGATTATAGTTGATTGGAATATGTGACTCCCCACCAGCCTGGTTTACAAGTTTTATTTCTCTCATAGGCTTGTGAGAGTTCTGTGCCAAATTGTGATTTCTTTTTTTTCTGGTGTAGGCTTCACATGACTTCCTCCAATTCTTTCCACCTCCGCAGTGAACTGAAAATCTAAGGACTGATACAGGCCAAGAAATGTGAGGTTTTCACATCAGATGCCCACCTTTTATTGATTTTTGTTTTGCCCCAAGCAAAAAGTAATTGTATTAAAAACTTTTACAAAGCCTGGGTGTTATTTCCATCCACTGTTGAGTGTCCTGGGGACAAGTTGGAGTAGCTCAATTCCCATTCTGCAAGAGTGAACTACCATGAAGAGAAACACATATAGTGAATTTCAATGACAGAATGACAGGGTCTTTGCCCCTGGGACTGTACCAAAGCAATCAATGAAAAACATGTTTGTAAGGCCTACAATACTGCTAAGCTAAAATTAAAAGCACCAAAGTCTTGATATTGTGGGACACCAAGAGAAGAAAATTATAGTGTTTCATACAGTGTGACACCAGAATAGAGCTCCAGAATAAATTTGTTCCATTTTTTACCAACTTATCTTTGTACCTTTGGTTTGATTTTTTTAGCTTGCCCTCCAGCTTTGTACTTATTTTCCTTTATTCTTAGTTTAATCTCTTTAGTTACTGCTGATTATGGCCCTGGTTAAAAGAGCAGGTATTGTTTTGCCTCTTGCAGGACCTCTCCAAGATCCCATGGTCCAAGTTGTTTGGCTCCTTGTGATCCTCAAGGGAAGCCTGCTTAGAACTGACATGGAATGAAATGTAGTGTCGAGGCACCAGTTTAGGGAATTATCCAGTAGGCAAGTCATGAGGACTGCTGCAAATGGTGTCAGGGCTTAGAAAAAAATATCTGCTGCCTGCAAAATGCCAGAAAATAGGTCTTGGAATTCTCCAACTGTCATTGGGACATCCATCAATGCACAGATGCAGCTGGATATATACATATATATATATATACACACAACATGCACACATTTAATATGAATAATTTTCTGTTGTGCCAAAGTCAGGAAGTGCCAGCATGACAAACTCACCTTTAACATTTCATCAGGGTTTGAGCCATCAGTCCTCGATTCACAGATTTCTGATTCAGGCCTCTGTTGAACAAAGTTTTCAACATGATTTTCTCTCCTGGTCTTTGTGGTCCTTAGAAGGATCACAGCTTAGGAAGTTAAACTTCCAGATGTTTTCTGGTCACAGCCTTTGCCTGTCAACAAGATTCATCTCCCTGCAAATGAAGTTAGACGTCCTTAGAAGGTGGGAAGGCCTTTGGCACAGTCTGGCAGTGCAAGGTTGATTTCTGTGGAGGATGGTCTAATCTGTTCAGTGTTCAATCTCAAAACCTGTCAGACCTGTGAGTGTTCTGACATGGAACTAAACCCAGCAGTGACTTGCAGATCTCTTAGCAACAAAGCAAGGTAGGTTTGAAAGGAAAAAAGACTTGAGGACACAAGTCTGGACTGCTGTAACTTACTTGAATGTCAGTCACAAATCCGTATTTCTGCTTTGTGCAGTGAATTTTATACATCTGTTCCACAGGTATTCTCCAGCAGCTTGGGTATGCTTCACCTCTCCAAGTGTAGCCATACCCACTTTCACCTTCATTAGTCCTGTTCTTTGAACTGAAAATTCAGTCTCTTTGTTCTTGAGATGCCTGCAATAAGTGCTCTGGAGCTCCAAGAAGCCTTTTAATGTTACTCATTAAAAGACACCATTCATTTTCTCTGTGATTGCTGCTAAAGTGACAATGGATGGATCATCTGCACAGTGGTAGTTTTGGGTGGAATACATAATTATTTTTATTTTCCTTCCGGTAAGTAGTAGAAAGAGAAATGGCAAATTGCAGAATATTTTCAACTCTATAGGAACTATATTGAGTGTCTTGGAGGAGTTTCTTACCAGGTATCATTCAGAAAACATAATGGCCCTTTCACTAAGAAGAGTATTCCTTGTGTACGTATGCTTCCAGCACCAAATCAATCACCAGCTGGCATGAACTGTCATAATGATAAAGAATTGAGCACTAAAATATCATAAAACACAGATGTTATAAAGGAAAAGTAATAGCCTTGATTCATATTTATATTTATATATATAAAAAACATTGCAGGGCCAATATCATTCTGTACATCTCTTATTCCCCCTCATTTACCTCCCTCACCAGAACAAGTACACCAGGGATTTTATTAATTCAAAAGAAGTAGGAAGAAATGTTCTCAAAGCTTTCTGTCCATAAAGAGAGAGGCATAAATTGCTCCTTGTTGATCCAGGCTTGATTGTGTCCTGCTCATGGGAAGTGTCAGTGTCACCCTGACCACTGAGCTTGTCAAACCTGGGAAAGTAACACACAAACATAAGGAGTCGAAAATAATTTGATTGACCTGGAAACATATTTCCTTATCTTTCTATATTGACTACAAACTATTTTTGTGATACTCATGTTTCAGAGTTGGATAACTTTTCAAAACTTTAACTTTTGTGCAAGAAGAAAAATGTATTTTCCACCCAGATTTAACTTTTTTTGTGTGCCATTTTAACTACTACCTGAGGAAGGGGGGGACCTTTCCTTACACTGTTCAGAGGCACTGAGAGAATCTGAGCATTCCCTTACAGAGAAATTTCACTCAGGGTCTTGTCTGAACACCAGGTATGGCCAGTCATCTGTGCATGCAGGGAACAGAATATGATCCAGCAGGAAATACAGACATGCTGCTTATGAGAACTGAATTTCAGAAGGTGAAAATAAAATTGTGAACTTTGCGTTGAAATAAAGAGAGTCCCAGAATATTTTCCCAAAACTGGAATTTGTTTTTTGTTGTGCCAAGTTCAACTTTAATGATTGGTTTATTCTTATTGCAAACTCTGGTACAATGTTCCATAAAACCCTGAGATGAGCTCAGCTGGTCAGAGCATGGTGCTGATGACACCAAGGCCATAAAAGTTTGATCCCTGTACAGGTCACTCACTTAAGAGCTGGACTTGATGATGCTTGTGGGTCTCTTCCAACTCAGAATATTCTGTGAAATCTTGCAGCAGAGAGATAAGAAATAATGATTGAGCCACATGGAATAAATTAGATGTCAGAGGAGCTGTTCTGCTATCAGCAGGTTTCTGTAACATTATCACATCCTTATTCATCAGGTTATGCTTCTCACAGGTGTAAGCACTACAGATAGAATGATAAAGAACCTTCAGCTGTGCTTCAGGCTTGGATAACAGTGGTGCTGTTGCAATGATGCTTTTGTTCTGCATGTTTACAGGAAAAAATGTACTGTATTTCATATTATTTTTCGCAGGATAATACAGTTGTTTTTTTCAAATATCAGGGGAATTATCAAAAGGAAGTGGTGCTCTCTCAGATGTAGGCTGCATAATGAAACCTAGGGGTTCTTTTAATGGCATATCTATTTTCAAGATGTTTCTTGCTGTTCCTGTGATCTTATTTGAATAACCTCACAAGGTATTGGAGGAAAGGTTTTTTTTTTTTAATTCTTCCATCTCCACTACCTTTTCTGATATGCACAAACTATGAACTGTGGTATTGAAGTGTTGGGAACTTTTTAGGTTATATAGAGGACAGAAGAGAGCCCACATTTTCCCTGTAAATAGAGGTCCTGGAAAGGAAG
Organism: Thryothorus ludovicianus; assembly: GCA_013397245.1. NCBI lineage: Eukaryota > Metazoa > Chordata > Aves > Passeriformes > Certhiidae > Thryothorus > Thryothorus ludovicianus. The sequence goes on along the minus strand of VZTB01013357.1, from coordinate 237,635 downwards.
AACAAAAGCAAGTTTACAATCCAAATGAACTCCTTACCTGTCTTTTCAGCAAGGAACAGCTCCCTGGTCCAGCAGTCTCTGCTCTCCAGGACAGTTCTGTTATCATTTGCATGGTTCTGCCTTACCAGAGAGGCAAAAGGACAATTCTCTCTCAGAAGCAATGGCCATTATGCACAGCTGGAGGTGAAGTGTAGTTCACTGCTCTGGCCATTCTGGGTGAGTGCAAAAGGTGCTCTGGCTGATGGCCACAAGAACCTGTGCAGTTTATTCTCCTCGTTTCAAGAGATGTTTTAGTTTTAACTGTTTTTATATTTGAGCTATAAACTCACAGTCACATTTTTTCTTTTTTTCTAGCTTAGAAACATGTGGAAGGTGTTTTACCCTGCCTGTGTTAGTGCCCCTGACATTATCAAGAATATTCTGGAAGTGTTACAGACAGAATAGTCCTGAGCACCAGCAAACAGATCCATGGGAAGAGTGTCAAGACACAAAGGGATGTGTTCTTTACTGGAGGTAATTTCTTTTTCATTTTCACATTTCTTTACCTACCATTTCCAATTGTGTTGTAGCACATTTGGAAAGATTTTTTGCAAAATATGGCCCCAGCCCTTAAGTCAGAAATATATGTGTAAACTTTCTGTCCATGTGAGGATCCTTTTTATTCCAGTGCTCTCTGTAATGGTACTGGGGTCCTTTTTCACATGTCAGACTGCCATAGGTGAAATAGGGAACTTGTGAAGATGGCACATTTAGATTCTTTAGGGAAGGTTTCCAAACAAAATTCATAACAAGGAGTTGAGAAAAGTAGGTTGTACCATCCTGAAAATAACCAGGGATTGTCAGTTTATTGAGGCTACAAAACAGGCACAAATGAAATTCACTGTTCTTGTGCCTCTTTTTCCTTTGTGCGAGGGTCACGTGAAGCAGGGAAAAGATATTCTCCTGCCCTATTGGGGAATTCTTTAGAGGACGAGAATGAAAGTTTGCTGCAAAAAGAAAATTTGCCTGAAGAAAATTTCCTCTCAAAATTCTTTTGACAGTAGAATATTGGTGGTGGAGACACAGCCTAGGGCTAATCTAGGCTGCAATTTTATTTCATTTGCCTGAAATCTACCAGTGGAAGGAGTGGTTCCCTAGCTGAAATTTAAAGAAACTGTGGAGAATGACTTCTGGAGATAAATATAACATATTTAAAATGAAGAATAAACCCATGTGAAGGAAAGAATACTCTCTCTTCTCCCCTTCCCTACTGGTCCTACAAGGGACACGTCTGTTCTTTGTTCAGCTTTTCTTCTTTCCTCCATCGCATTGTGCCTTCCCCCTTCACAGCTGGGTTCTCCAAAGGGTTTGTTGCTGCAGAATTACAAGGAGTTCCTATAAATCTCACTCCTGCCACTCATCCAGGCTCTGCTGGTCTCACAAATTGCTGTGATTTAGATGCCTTGTCAGAAGGTCTCCTGGGTGGCTGGGCCAGCACTCTGCCAGACTCTCCTCCCTCCCCCTGTTGCCATCCTGCTGAGCCCTGTAATTTCCATGCTGTGCTGGGACAGTGCTCAGCACTGCTCTGCACAGGAGAGGGACTTCAGGGAAAATTCCCTTTTCCTAACTGTGGGAAATTAAACAGCAGATCACCCTACCCATCCAAATGCACACAGTTTTCTGAAATGAAATTCAAATGGTAAAGCAGACTGCATTAGAGAATCAGCAGGTCTACATCAGCCCAAACTTGTTGAACAAACTGCAAAGGCTTCTGACTAGTACATAAAATAGGGCTGTTCCCTGGAATCGAGCCTTGCTTTGTCTTCCAGTCAGATCAGAAAGCCAAACCCTTTCAGTCTGTCGCATCAAAAACCTACCTGTGAAACCTTAGTTCATTGGAAAGTTTCACCAAGCAGCTTATCTCACAATAGAGAGTGTTTCTTACTACCTACACACCTTTATTAGATGCTTGAAATTTATAGAACTGTTTGGGCCTGAGAAAGGAGTAGACTTGGAAATAATGCCAATAAATGTTTTCTTGTAGCAGCCTGAGATAAGGTCATGCCAGAGAATAGACAATACAAAGATAATAGGCAGGCTGTTCTTTATCTCATTCGGAAGATATAAGAGCAGTTAAACTTTCTAGGAATTTTCTCATAAACCCCAGAAAATGCCAGTAATCTCATAATGACTCACATAAAGATCATGTAGAAAGAAGTCTTCTAAATAATAAAAAAAAACCAAAACAAAAAAAAGTTAAACTCAGAGCAACACACTGGAACTTACATTTGGATTGAAATTGGAGTAATTCAGCACTGAAGGCCAAACTTTCTGCTGGTAAAATTCAATTTAAAATGTAGTGCAAAGTCTATCAGGCTCATTTGGAAGCTGTAAATCAATTCAGATTTTCATACTGAATCTGTGGACGGAAAGACTTCAGAACATGAACAGTGTTGGTGCAGCTGTGTCAAACTCAGTGTGTGTATAATGTGCCTTTGGATAAAGACTTACAACATTGAAAACAAGGCCACAGGCAGCAGGATCAAATTCATTACAAGAGACAGTGTACAAATTCCATTTGAAAAGTAGTACTGTCATCTTTAGGGTCACACATGAGAAGATTATTTAGAGCTTTTAGCTCTTGCTGAGACATGATCTTTGTAGCTGACCAATGAGCAGAAACTGAATTAGAGAGAGGGAAATGCTGATCTGCTCTGTGCTATTTAATGGGCTTGGAAAATTTTACCTTCTGAGTAATTCAAACAAATGCCTTGAGACTTTTCAGAGTCAAGCAAACAGCAGCCAGTCAATCAGGCACTCAAATTGCCAACCAACAGTGCAAAATTCACCTCTAAAATACCTTCAACACTAGAGTGTATATGTAGTCAGCCACTTCTTCTATTTGTATATTATCTTTCTCCCATTTCTTTTATTTCATTGGTCCTTGAAATTCCGTTATCTTATGAAAGCTGACAGTACTAAGTAGCTTTATTAATCCTTTCCCCCGGCTTTCTCAGTGGTTTAATCAGATATTTATTAGAAAACAAGCACAGATTGAAAGCTTTCTAATCCATACTATACAGATATCCCTGTCAGAAACACAAAACCTAACAAAATCTAGCATTCTTTATGGAATCAACCCTGTTAAAATTCCAAGTCCTACTTTTGAGGACTTTTATACAAAATCCTGTTTTTCTTGTCATGCAGTGAAGGATTTCAAGTGCTCATTTGAGGCCAAATGTGTGGCAGCCCTCACTTCTTTGCCCTGGCTCATGCTAAACTCTTGGGTGGCCATCAAGTGCCCTGGCTGTTCCATGCCACGAGGGATGCAAACTGGCAGGAGAAAAATTATTTCTCATAAACCACCTGATTTCTGCAACTGGAACCTAAAGGTAAAATTTGGAAGGGTACAGAGGGCAGAACAGGAAGAGACATTTACAAAGAGATGTGAAAAGAACCATAATAACTCTAAACATGCACATTTACAGAAAAATTCTCTTGCACAGGCAGAGTCATATTTCCAGCAATGACAGATGATGCTAACTTTGAATAAATATGTTGTTTCAATCTCATCTTTCATAAAGGTTAATGGCAAAATCCTTTTGAACATCTAAGATTATCTGCGTTCTTGGGTCTGAAGCTTAGTAAGTGACATTTATGAGATTTTGACTTATGCTTGCAATATAAATGACAGACTTGAGTGGTGCAAGGTACAAAGATGCAGAAATGCTTTTAACAGTGAATAGACAAGTCATGTCTGGAACATATACTGCTTTTCTTGTGGCTTTGAGAATCTTCAAATTGGTATTCATATAATTGCCAGGGAAGGTTGCAGGCTCTCCAGGGTATGGCAGTCACCATTGTGCTGGCTGGCTGCTCCCAGTTCTCTGCAAAAGCTGTGTGGTAGAGCCAAAATCAAGGGCAGATGGAGAAAAAAGGTGGTAGAAACTGATAGTGAAAGCAGTAATTAGAAAAAGAAATTTGTAAGAGTTTTCATGCTCATCTCCACACAGATTATACAAAATTGCTGACAAAAATTGAAAGAAAATGCAGAAAAACCATAATAAAACCAGCAAAGAAAATGCAGCAAAACCAGCTTCCGAAATCATATTTGCTTGGTGTTGCATGTTTAATCATATTTTTCATCATCCTCATTTGTCATGACTAGGAAGAAATGAGCTTGTGTGACAACAGAACAATGGGATATGGACTCAAATACACATTGTGTATAGGGGATGAGTCAGGTGTTTTGCACTGTTTTTATGGCAAGAAGATCATAAAAAACCTTAGAGAGTCTCAGCACAGAGATGAGTGCAGTAGTAAAAGTTGGAAAAAATCTTCAGTTATTTCATAGTTTGTCCTGCAGTTACTATCAGGAACTGAAGGGCCTTTGGGTTTGATTTTTCATTTAGCAATCATGGTTTGAGCAGGAGCTTTCTTTGTCCATCTTTCACATTTCTACAGCAAAATATTATCATTTCTTATGATGCAGAGTTATGTGGGAACAAACATTTGGCAGGTTCCTTGCCAAACTCTGAGCCTGCACACAATTTTTCAAAGACAGCTCTGTTGCACAGTGGAGGTGAAGCATTTCTGTGTGTTAGACTGACAGTCTTGGACTTGTGGCCATGAGATCTTTACCAAAACTAGTTTATTGTTTGAGTAAGTCATAAAAAGAGAAAGCAGAGTGCAGTTTAATTGCAAGTTTTCTATATGGCAGGTTAGATTTAAACTCTGTACAAAGAACTGTCCTTGTGATTTCTCTTTGTTTGTTTGTTTGCTCCAGAAGATGCACAGGACCAATTGAAGTGCTAATGCTCTGGTATTGATCCGGAAGTCCTCGTTCAGAAAAAAGTGTTCAGACACTCCATTCAGACACAGCCTTTATGGTCTGCTGACCACGCAGCCCCTCCGAGGGCAGGAGCAGAGCATGAAATTGTCATCTGCCACTTCTCCAAGGTCCTGCAGCCCTGGCTTCAGGCTCCACCCAGCAATCAGGCATCCACTGCCCAGATGTTCAGCCTCAGCTGGCTGCTAGGGATATTGCCTTTAAGCAATTGCTAGCAAAGTTTGGAGAACCAAGGTTTAATGTGGTCCCAGAAGCTTGCACACTGTCCTGCAGGGTATTTGTGAAATGTTGCTGTGCCAAGGGAACATGTTAGTAAATAATTTAGTTTTTTTTTAAGGTAATTTCTTCCTGTTGGATTTCTTCATACCTGTCCTTTCCCTTTTGGAAGAGAAGTGAATTCCATGCACGTTTGTAGGTTTCTGCCAGCAAGAGAACCTTTTGAAAGTGGCTGAACAGGAGCTGCACAAACATTAAAATACACAGCATCATTTTTCTTCTCTTCATCAAAGTTAAGAACTTGTATCTAAACTTGGCCAGGTTGGTTCATCACTGCTACTGACCCCTGAGCAAATTTGCTTTGACAGGTATTTCAGGTGTCCTGAAAGTTCAAAAATTACCATAACTGTCCTTTGTTTGAAGCGTGTGTGCTGTTGTATCTGATTATATCTGGAGGTATTTATGTTTTGCCACATCTTGGCACTGTAATTGATAAAAACAGCAGCAGAAAATTACAGCAGCAGAAAAAACCCCTCAGACTATGCTAAATCTATGTTTGCCTGCCTGATCTCAGCAGTGCAGTCCCTGGTTGCTTTCCTTGAACTATTTTTTAGCATTCATTCCCTCCCCATCCTGGTCCCATTAATGTTTCAGTCCTCCTTTCTGTTTTTTGCTTCTCCTCCCTCTTTCATACTTTTGCCCAGATGATTGAATACTAAATTCTGCTATGCACTAATGTTTAATGTTTTTACAGTCTTATCTCTCTTTTTAGTGCAATCATTATACTTTTCTCTGCTTCCCTTATTCTCACCTTTCCACTTAACTCTGTCCTATACCTCCCTTGTTCTCTTCTCGAATATCTCTTAAGACTTTTAGCTTCTTGGTGTAGCAAACCAGTACCTCTCCCTTTTCTGATCTGAGACCTGCACCTCAAAAGATTCCTTAACTTCTCCTGCTGAGCCTGGAAAGTCTGTTCAGAGATGAACAGGTGAAGAACAGGTGCCATTTCTTTGCTTGTCTGTGATGGATTTCAGAGGAACCTGGGACAGTTCTGGTTTGCACACACCTTGGCAGGGAGGGAACAGCTCCAGCCACACAGGGATGACCTCCTTAATCCTTCAGTCTGGACTGAGGCGATTGCAGTCACACCCCATCCAGAACTGGCACACCTTCCTTAGCATTCATTTTCCTTCCCGTAGCGTGCAGTAATTAATATCCTTTCACTGCATATGGTGTTCCTCAGAAGTCTAAATGCTAATGGTGCCATTTGGCAAGGTGATCTACATCACTTATATACAATATAAGTGTAAATTGGAAATTGTTTAAGCTTTCAAATTTGTTTAATGCCATTAGATTTTCTCATGATTCATTTGTCATTCTAATTGGATTCTAACATGTACTTTACATTTCAAAACTTGAAATGATAAAGACTGCATAACAAAGAATGCTTAAGAACAGGCAGCTCCCCAAGCTGTGTCTAATTTACACCAGCTGAGTAAATGAGGAAGGTGAAGAGTCACAAAAAGACTGAGTAACAAAGTGTTGCTGCCTTAGAAATCCAGCAATTAATTGCAATGATAATAAGAAGAGTGATTAAGTTGATTTATTTTAATTCTCATGCAGCATTGTAATAGCTCAATTAAGCAGGATGCTAAGGATGATTTTTACCCTTGTTATTGCAACTTTTTTTCTATATCCTTCACCTACTCTTGACTTACCTGACTTTGCACAGGATTACCCGCGGAGTAAACGGAAAATTTTTTCTGCTACAAATGGAGCAGAACAATAACTCGTTGGTTCTCCTCCTGGAAAACAGCCAAAGAGCTGCAAGTCTGTGTGAGAAGGGGAGCACACAGGTGTGTTTCTGGCTGACCACGTTGACTTAGAGCAAAGTTCTGTAGAGGGTCCTGAGGTCTCCATGGGGCTGAGCCTGCTCCCAACCATGGGCAGTAGCTTCATGTACCCCGGCAGACTTCAGACCTCCCAGACTTTATGTCTCCTTTTTAATGCAGTCATTGCAATTGAATAACCGTGAAAACTCAAAGTGTATTTTATTCTAATGCTTTGAGACCTTAAAACTCAAATCATATGCATTAGAGTGGATTTTATGCTGTGTTTTGAAAAGAGATAATTGAATCATAAGCTGTTTTTTAAGCCAGCTAGGAAATGGGCAGGTTTGCACTTCTGCCTGCAGATTTTAAGGTGTGGATGAAGTTTGTTTCTGTAGCCCAGGATGTTATGCCTGTGACCTCAACGCCATCTGTTCATTCTTTCCCATTCTTTTAACCTGAACTGTAGAAGTCAAATCTCAGAGAACAATGTTCTGCTGCACTTCTCTGACAGTTAAAAGTACAGCACTGAAAAAAAACCAATGGACATAGTCCTTGTTTGGGACAGAAAAAAACACATATGTAGCATCATCACTAACTGAGATTTGTTGGTGTATGTCTGAGATGTAGATTACTTCTGTATTATTTAATTTCTTTTTTTGCTCTGTGACCTTTTAGGAAGATTTAGGATATTGTTTTTCTGCATCAGAAAAGAGCTGGAGGAGCTCAGCATAGACAGTTGTAAAGAAAATTATTACTGAGGTATGAAAAGTGAGCTAGTAAGTCCATTTTTTGATATTTTTGTTTTCTCTCTGCCAATCTTTGTGTGAAAACTCTTTCATTGAAGAATCCAGCAAATAAGGATACACTAAAGTCAAGGGTACAACAACATTCAAGCGTATTAAAAAATAAATCCCTTTATTATCCATGACTTATTTTTACAACAAAGAATATTTAACACTTCAAGCATGAATACATAAAAATTTACACAGGTGCTGCATGTTTTTAGACCAGATGGGCCTTTTAGACAAGAGACAAGAACATATTGGATAAAGCAAAACAAATTTGCATTTTTTAAGGTTCTTTTTTTCTTTTTCTTTTTTTTTCCCAGTGTGTTATTTCTCATGAACACACCAACAGAGAGTTGTGCCTCTCTTTCCAAAGCAAGGCAGCAGATGTGCTGATGCCCCCACGGTGCTCTGCCATACCAGTGCTCACCGAGTTGTATGGATGGATTGATATTCCCAAGGCACCAGCTCCAGAGGTATCCAGGCCTTTCCCTATCAGCTCTAACATGACAGGGCAACAACAATTTATGATGGTGATTTGAATGACTCCACCATTCACTCCCAGGAGCTGGAATGTGACTCTTGAGCAGCTCTTAGTGAGCAGCAGCTCCTTCCCTGGGCTCATCTCAAACCACTGACTCCACAGTGAAGTGTCCCCTGCAAAGGGTGATCAGAAGGAGCTGAGTCATTCAAAAACATTTAAAAACAACATCTCAGGTAATATTAATCACAGCTTGTATTATAATGATTTCCAGATGAAGGTTCATTATTGTGCAATGTATTATATGGACAGTCTGAGAGATCACAAGTCATCCACTTTTCCACTTTGGAAAATGGGTTTCTGAGACGATCACTCATTCCCAGGAACTTGGGATTTCTCAAGAATCCTGAAATTATTCCCTACATTTATAATGTTACTCCACTGCCCCTTATTCCCAGCTAAAAAAATCTTTACTATAGGAAGGAACAATTTTGTTTCATTTTTTCCAGAAGGACATCATGTCTATTTTCCTTGGTACTGGGGTTCCCCGATCAGCCAGCCAGTTTGTTACAGGGCTGTGTGATGAGGGATATTTTTCCAAAGAAAATGTAAACACAAACCAGGCTAGAACATTTTTTAATCTTAATTTGCATTACAAATAGTCAGCTCCTCATCAGAGAATGTGGAGAGCTTAATCTAAAAAGAATTTAATTGAACAGATTTTTAGGGACATGTAATATATACCACAAGAAAGATAAATTTCATTAAATGTTTTGTTTTGTTGGAAACTCATTTTTCCCTGACAAATGGATTTCAGGGGAAATTTTCTAGAAGGCCCTGCTCATTGGTCTGTGGGACTGGAGAAAAAATGAGAGGCCTGAACCAGGAGAAACAGAGGCACAAAAAATTTTGTCAGAGAAGTTAACGTCTGATGGCATCTGGCAAGGAACATAGTTGGAATTCCTAGATCTCTTATTTTCCAAGGAAAGCTTACACAGGCACTTACTGCTCTATAACACTCATGTCTGGGTTCAGGCATTGCTGGAGTCCAGCATGTTTCTACAGCCTGTTTTAACATCTCACTCATTATTTTAACTACAGAAGCAACATCTATGATCTTTTGTTTTTAGGAAGCATAAACCACAGTCAGGAGTTAATCTGGGTAATTCTTGACTTCTTGAGGCAATTCACTTAACCTGTTTAAAAACCCCAAAAATCCCAAACAAAACCAACGTTCTGCAAATCCTTTGGAGCAATTGTTAGCTCCTAAGTGAAGAAAGACCTTGACATTTTAAAATATTTTTAAAAGCATCTGTGTTTGAGCCCTTTCCTCCTGCATATCTTCTTACCACTTTATTTTACAAGAGGACACCTGCTATTTGTTTTCATCATGGGGACACCTGGGAGCTAGATTCCAGTCTATTTGATGAAAAGAATCTAAAAGGAATGAGAGGTCCTCTTGCTGTAGCAGGCGTGTGATCATAGATTTGGAGAATGCTCTTGATATCTGTTTGATCACATATGAGTTCTTTACACACTCCCAAAAAGTAAAAGCAGCAGCAGAGCTAACTCAAAGGAGAACCCCCTAATGGCTCAGACTTAATGAGATCTTATTTTCCTTCTATAATGAAATCATCCCACCTCCTTTTATTTCCCCAGGAGGACTTGGGGGAGGCTGTAACAGAGGTGGTTGTTGCCTGTTGCCATGACACACAGCTGTTTGCAAGGCAGATAGCTCTCTGATGAAGGGGTTTAATTTTCTTGTAAATGGATGGGATGGAGCACAGTCCTGCAGGTCTCAGAAAGGGCTCTGTGTGTGTGTGTGTGTGTAGGAGGCTGCCTCAGTCATGTTGAATTCATATTAGGTAGCTCTTCCAGAAATGACTGGAAAGTAGAGCTGTTGTTGATGCAAAAGGTCACAGACATTAATAGCCTGCAGAACAATTCCAGGGTGCAGAATTATTCACAGCTGCCAAAACACAAAGGAAAAGAATAAAAAAGAATGAGGGAAAGAAAAGGTTTGAAACAATGGCCTCTCTCTGTTATTACTACTGTTATACTTTGGGTTTTTTAAAAACACTCATCTTGGAGGGGAACCGGGGCGTTAATTCTGAGCTGTTCTGTGCTTTCATCTTTTAAACAGCAACAGGAAATGTGTCTTTTTTTGCTCTGCTTTTATTGTATTTAGAAGCTTTTGTGGAAATATGAACAGCAGTGGGTCTTGATGAGATGCTTGTTCTTCTGACTGAGAACGGCCTTTAAAGGGAGTCCAATCTTTATTTTTTTTCAAAGGCTCCAGACCAAGATAGAAGAGGTGGAGGATCAGAAAAGGGAAAGGATGGAAGGGAAGAGGAGGAAAGCAGTGAAAAGGGAGGTTGTTGAAGATTCAGAAAAGAATACAGACTGTTCTTTAGGATTGAAAATGTTTTGTTGTTTGAAGAAAATCAAATTCTTCTATATTTAAGGCTGGTTGTGTACTTGTGGCCCAAGACAGAAGAGGTGGAGGGTCAGAAAAGGGAAAGGATGGAAGGGAAGAGGAGGAAAGCAGTGAAAAGGGAGGTTGTTGAAGATTCAGAAAAGAATACAGAATGTTCTTTAGGATTGAAAATGTTTTGTTGTTTGAAGAAAATCAAATTCTTCTATATTTAAGTGTGGTTGTGTACTTGTGGCAGAGGCACAGAAGGGAAAGGCATAGCTCTTGAAAGCCTTTATAGAAAAAAAGGAATGAAAAGCACCAAGAATATCAAATGGTAAACTTGTGTCTGTGCTGTTCCCCCTCCCTCCCACCAAGCTCCTCATTTTCCTCACAACCCCTTGCAGACAGTCAGGGGTTCCAAGTAGGAGACAGAAAATAACAAAACATTTGTGTTTATAGTCAGATATATAGCTGGTATGATTTGATAGCCCAAGCTGGTAGCCAGTGCTAGGCATAATCCTTTTCTATGTAAACTGGCATTTATTATGCCAACAAAGTCACAGATCAATCATTTTCACCCCTGCTGCTGACAGATCAGGTGTAGGCTTACAGCGAGTGAGGAATTGGGGAGATTATGAGCTAGCTCTATTGTTCTGATTGCAAATCACAGAGTCTTTGACTTGCTGAGTAAAATAGGAACAGACATTTTCTCTTTTTCCTTTCTGACTGAAAAATGGAATTACTGTTGTATTTTTAGCCACCCTTTCCCTTCCCACAAGCATTGCCCTCCCCTTCAATACAGATCAATAGTTCTGTCCTTTCTAGCAGATATATTCAGAACTCCATTAGTCTGCACTCACCCTGCAAAAGGAGAAAGCCCTGGTCCTTATCTGCATCCTCTTAATCTGACAAGTGCACTCCCTGGCTGGTTTTATCTGTGTTTCCTCCATTGTTCCTCTTATAAAGAAATCTTTGTAGGGATGGCTCAGAAGAGAGCCAATGGTCTGTAACACCTTTCCCTTCTACATTTGCTTCCAGCAGTGATTATTGTCTTGTGCTGTTTGGGGGAAGCGAGTTCTCTTCATGCTCCCCAAGCTTAAGTGTCTAAAGGATGGGATTCATGGCATTCATGGATGGTGTTAATGGGCACAGCTGTAGTGTCATGTGTAGAACTGGAGTTGATGTCATTCTAATGCTCTGAGAAATGTATGGACCAAGTCCTCCTTCCTGGAGGTATTTGGGGTTGCATAAAAACTCAGTAGGTAATGGAAAATGATGGTAATAATTTTATAACTTTTTTCTATCCTTACACCATACCTGCCATGTTTGAGTTGTCTGTGAGCTGGAAGAGTGCAGCATATTGTGAATTATCCCAGCATGTAAGGAAGCATGAGCTGGCCTTTAATGAGTGTAACAAAGACTTTCCATGTTTGTGCAGAGACTGAATAATCTGATGCATGGGCACTTAATCCAGAACTTTTCCTAGGGACACAAAAAAAAAAAAAACCCAAGCAACTAGCCCAAGGTAAAATAGCTAAAATAGATGTTCCTATTGATAGGGAAATGCAATGGTTTGGAATAGCTTAGCCAATGTTCCTGCTCTAAATATCACCCAAGGGGTGTACATTTGTTTGTCCAAACTATTGACATGACAGACAGGATCAAATGACTGTCACTCTGAATGCAAAGGGGAAGGAAATAAAAATCCAGTCCAGCAAATCCTTTCTCTTCTAAGGGAGAGAAATTTTGAATCTGTTATGTGCCTGCTACTCTCCCATCCTGCCCTTTTCTTTCCTCTGGTCACTGGTGATCAAAACAGCCAGGGAATCCAAGACAGGCTTGATGGGGAATTAGATCCCATGTAAATGTGACTCTGAGTGTCAGTTCATACCTTTCAAGGTGGTGAAAAAGGCTGGAGAATTTATATTTATCTCCTGTTCAAGTGGCTGCTGTTTGCTGGAGCACTGATTGCAGTTGTAGGTGTGGGTGTGTGTAAGGGACGTGCAGAGTGTGTGTGGCAATCTCAGATCAAGATGGTTATCATCTAAGGAGATGAGGAATGTTCAGGGATGGCAGTCAACCCTAACATTTAGCTTAGGTAAATCATGAGAATGAGTTAAAAAAAATCTGCTATCTGCATCATGCTTCCACTAAATTTGATGTGGAGGATGTGGATGAAGGTATCAAGGATCAAACAATAGTCATCCCTAGAGCAGTGGAGATTCCACCACTGCTGGCAGTTAAATCTATTTATGCAAAAAGGTATTGAAATGTATCTATAGTTATATTAATATTATAATATAAATATGATTAGAATATACTTATCTATATTGATAATAATTCAGCTTCCTGTGTAAGAGTTCCAAAAACATCTTGTAAAATGAAGGATTTTGTTTTGCAGGGTTTTTGGCTTTTGTTTGGGTTGTTTTTTTGGTGTGTTTTTTGTTTGTTAGTTGTTTTTTTGTATTTTGGGTTGATTTGGGTTTGTTTTGTTTTTTTTTTTTTTTGTAGTAACTGAGGGCTGATTCCAGGGGACAGATCCTGTAGTAAACAGGCTACAGGAGAGATATCCCTGCTCAAATGTCAGTGATCCAAGAGCTGCACTTGGTGTTATGTGAAGTGAGCATGAGCCCAGGCTCAGAGTGTACCAGAGCTTCCTTGGGATGGCAGGAATCTCATGCATTTGAAATGGTTCTAGTTTAGCAATTGCCCAAGCTGTTTTTAACTTTTTACTTCGTGTTTCTCTGTCATTATATCAGAAATCATCTCATATCAGTTCTGGCGTCACCACTCCAAGCCCCAGCCTCAGCAGTACCAAAATTCTGATGCACTGTTTGCCTGATCTCAGAGACAGCCCTGAGTGTGTGTGGGCACCACTCACCAGGGGCAATGGGGATTGCAGAAGCTTTTTCTGCAGCAGGATTCCTCCTCAGCATTTAAACAGGGACAAGGAAACCTGTGAGATTCAAATGCACAGTTTAGCTGAACTACAAGCTTCCTTGGCAAGTGCTCGTACTTGGTTTGCTCAGTCCACAAAGGAAAGTCAGATTTTTTTAAACGAGAAATCCTTAAGAAAATTCTGCTCCCCAGTTTTTTCATGCTAGTGTCCCATGAAGTTCACAGAAAGGACTTGCATCTGTGGACTGACAGGAAAGGTTTTTACATGTGTTATTGCATCCTGTCTTTCCTTGCTTCACTGAAACCACAAGTGTTAACAAAATTTGGAGGAGGCAGAGGCTGACCGATTGCATCCACTGGCTTTTTTCCCTGCTTTTAGGTTGTCCTGCAAGTATTTAGTGACAGTGTTTCTGAAAGACATAAGGAGGGACAAGTCTTAAGTAATGTTTTTTGTGTTTAAGTTTCATCAAAGTTTCAGCTTACTTGAGTTTGAAATCCACACTAAAGACAGAGACAAAGGCATCTGTTGCTTACTGTCAGTAATTCATTCAAATTCTCATTCAAATCATTGCAGGACAGGTTTGAAACTCAGCTGGCATCTTCCTGAGATGTTGACACTGCTTGATAGTTCCTCATCACTGTGAGATTAATAAAGGGGAAATACTATGGGTTTTCTTCCCTCTGGCACCTTGAGCCAGCATTTCTGTTTTTGGAGACACCTAGAGCATCAGCCTGAGCCACTGGGAGATGTGGTGCAAGTATTTTGGGAGCACCAGCTTTCCATGAGACTGACTTTGAGAAACAGCATGGTTTGGAAATTGATCTCTAACACGTTGATGTACAACACAGCATCTGAGGCACTGGAGGGTTTGTACAGCAGGACAGGGATTTTGGTTCCCATGACAAACAGACTCCTTTTACAGCTATCATGCCCTGGCTCATTCTCAGGAGCCAAAGGGCTCTGGGAGAACACCCTGCAAGGCTGACCCACCCATTCCTGCTCCTTCCCTCACACAGCAGCCTGCACGGCCTCTCTCCTGCCTTATCCTGGCACAGACAGGGGCCAATGCCCAGGAGTTCCAGACACCCCTCCCTGCCATGCTGAGCAGGGGGTTGGCAGATGAGAAATCTCTTTTTGAGGCTGTCCTTGTGTGCAGGCGCTCTCCGAGATGGGTGACCCCAGGGAGACTCCAGAGAGAGTAAATGGCAGAAAATCTTTGAGCTGGTGTCATTTAATAATGAAAACACATTTCAGCTCCTCATTTGCAGCCACATGGATGGGCTGCCTTTTTCACTTGAAAAAGAAATCTTCCAGAGAGGAAGAATAACTGCTGTTTTTGAAAGAGTTTTGCTACCTGAGCTGTAACAGACTGACAGCACTATAAAGCTATTTATAGATCCACAGTTTCAGACCAGGATGCTCAATAAAGGCTGATGGAGTAGATTTATAATGTGAGTTTAAGTTAACTTATGTAAAGGCATTGTTTCTCCATGAAATCTGATTCTTTTTTCCCTTTTCTTAAGCAGTTTTTCCAAGCAATACTTTGATACCTGAATTACTTTTCCAGTGCAGTGGGAATGAGGAAGGGGGTTTCCTTGATGCTCCCACTGGCATTAAATGGGAAGTCACACACGAAGGTAATAAACTAATGATAAACTAAGGGTGAAGAAAGTGTCTTTGGAGAGTTCTGATCTTCAGTGGTGTTTATACACCCTCTTTGGCTCTACTGCTTTCACACAGTGACTACTGACACGCTCAAGTTGCCTTCGCTGAGGTCAAGAAACATTTCTCTGGTTCATCTAGGGAATAGAAGCAGTGAGAATTTTCAGTTTTCCTCCTCTTTTTTTTCTCTATCAGGGATGACACTTAGCTCATCTTCCTACTTTCACTGCTTTAGTTTGATCACTCGACAGTGTCCATCTCATTCAGCTGCCAAAATATGCCTTGTTGAAAACCTGCATCCCTCCTGTTCTTGAAATGAGACACACTGGACTTGCTTTGCTGCTTTCATGGGAGCAGCATGGCAAAGCTGTGCTGCTGGCAGCAGTACCCATCTGCTGGAATGGGCTGTGACTGTGTAGGCAGCCCTGCTCCTCAGCAGGATGCTGCATGCCAGAGAGGAGGTGAGCAGTGCTTCTGCTGGCACTGGAGGTTTTGCCCACAGGTAATAATGTGGGTTCTCTCAGGGAGAGTCTTCTATGGCTGGGAAAGCGGTCAAAAAGATTATCTTAAAAGTCTAAACACTGGGCAATTTACTAATAATGAGATACATTTGATACATTGGCGAGCAGCTTTTTCACACCCAAGATTTGCTGTGTTCAAGTTCTTACAATGTAGCAGCGCAGAATAAGACATTATTTCTCCTAAATGTGTAGATATAAAGAAATAAAGGTCTTTTGGCAAAGGAATGCCATGCTATTCAGCAAAGAGCTACAGCAAACCGTTTACTCCACCACTGAAACATAGCAAATGTGCTTCTCAGCAGAAGAATGTGTCTTGGTAAACTAAATCTTTTGCCTGGCACAGATGCAACACTGATTAAGAAACTAGAAAGCTTTATAGCTGTGTCTGTTTACACTGGTCAGAGGGTCTTTGTTCAGTGTGGCTAATTATGTTGGTTCTCAGAAATTTAGAGCCAACATGAAAAGTATGCTGGGAGGAGCTGTAATGGCAATGGATATTAAGGGAAAAAAATCCCTTTTGAATGGGTTGTCAAGTATTAGAACAGACTGCTCAGGGAAGCAGCTGAAGTTACCATCCCTTGAGGTGTTTAAAGATGTGTAGATGTGGCACTTAGGGACATGATTTAGGGGTGGATTTGGCAGTGCCAGGTTAGTGGTTGGACTTGATGGCTTTAAGGGTCTTTTC
>VZTB01013357.1:204676-220650 GCA_013397245.1 Thryothorus ludovicianus | reverse complement strand
CTTTTCTTAAGCAGTTTTTCCAAGCAATACTTTGATACCTGAATTACTTTTCCAGTGCAGTGGGAATGAGGAAGGGGGTTTCCTTGATGCTCCCACTGGCATTAAATGGGAAGTCACACACGAAGGTAATAAACTAATGATAAACTAAGGGTGAAGAAAGTGTCTTTGGAGAGTTCTGATCTTCAGTGGTGTTTATACACCCTCTTTGGCTCTACTGCTTTCACACAGTGACTACTGACACGCTCAAGTTGCCTTCGCTGAGGTCAAGAAACATTTCTCTGGTTCATCTAGGGAATAGAAGCAGTGAGAATTTTCAGTTTTCCTCCTCTTTTTTTTCTCTATCAGGGATGACACTTAGCTCATCTTCCTACTTTCACTGCTTTAGTTTGGTCACTCGACAGTGTCCATCTCATTCAGCTGCCAAAATATGCCTTGTTGAAAACCTGCATCCCTCCTGTTCTTGAAATGAGACACACTGGACTTGCTTTGCTGCTTTCATGGGAGCAGCATGGCAAAGCTGTGCTGCTGGCAGCAGTACCCATCTGCTGGAATGGGCTATGACTGTGTAGGCAGCCCTGCTCCTCAGCAGGATGCTGCATGCCAGAGAGGAGGTGAGCAGTGCTTCTGCTGGCACTGCCTGCCAGTGTGCAGTGAGTGCCTCCTGCATTCGACACAGAGTGTGTGCAAAGGCTGCAGGACTTGCAGGTTGGGCATCGGGCACTGAAGGTTTTGCCCACAGGTAATAATGTGGGTTCTCTCAGGGAGAGTCTTCTGTGGCTGGGAAAGTGGTCAAAAAGATTATCTTAAATGTCTAAACACTGGGCAATTTACTAGTAATGAGATACATTTGATACGTTGGCAAGCAGCTTTTTCACACCCAAGGTTTGCTGTGTTCAAGTTCACACAATGTAGCAGCATAGAATAAGACATTATTTCTCCTAAATGTGTAGATATAAAGAAATAAAGGTCTTTTGGCAAAGGAATGCCATGCTATTCAGCAAAGAGCTACAGCAAACCGTTTACTCCACCACTGAAACATAGCAAATGTGCTTCTCAGCAGAAGAATGTGTCTTGGTAAACTAAATCTTTTGCCTGGCACAGATGCAACACTGATTAAGAAACTAGAAAGCTTTATAGCTGTGTCTGTTTACACTGGTCAGAGGGTCTTTGTTCAGTGTGGCTAATTATGTTGGTTCTCAGAAATTTAGAGCCAACATGAAAAGTATGCTGGGAGGAGCTGTAATGGCAATGGATATTAAGGGAAAAAAATCCCTTTTGAATGGGTTGTCAAGTATTAGAACAGACTGCTCAGGGAAGCAGCTGAAGTTACCATCCCTTGAGGTGTTTAAAGATGTGTAGATGTGGCACTTAGGGACATGATTTAGGGGTGGATTTGGCAGTGCCAGGTTAGTGGTTGGACTTGATGGCTTTAAGGGTCTTTTCTAAGGTAAACTGTTCTAAATTTCTGTGGCAAGAGTAACAAAAATTGGGAAATTGTGCTGCACGTCACAGCTTTCTTTTGGTTATCAAGTAATTGGTTTTACATAAAATGTTCATGGTGCTTGGCTGAAGTCTGTGTACAAACACAGGAAAAGTCCTTTGAAGGCTTGCTGGAAGGCCAGTTTGGATATTTTGTTGTTGCTAAAACCTTCCTGACTGAGTTTATGCTGGTGTGTACAGGTCATTCAAAGAGATACCTTCTATCAGGAAAAACCTTTGCACAAGGGAAAAATCTGTGTAAAACATGCTAAAACCTGAATTGTAGGGGCAAAAATCACAGAAGGATTTATTTTGTCCATCCAAATCAAAGATTTGTATCTGGATATTTATAGTTTCAGGCATCCCAAATTTTCCTTATTTTTAAAAATACTACCAATTGGCACAAAGGAGGTTTAGCTCCTTGCAACAGGATAACTGTATGAGTAAAGAGTTATGTGAGGCTCTGGGTCCATCCTGCCAGAGAGATGACAGGGCAGCCCCTGGGTGAGTGTGCAGTGCTCTTTGATAAATGGCCAGCAATAAAAACTGGCAGATTCACATTCTTTCGAGCACTCAAGCAGTCACCAGGGAATACGTCCAGCTTAAAGTGTTTCAAAATTCACGAGACAGAATTCCAAAATCATTGAGGAGTTTGTGTAAATAATGATTAGGAAAATGTTGTGATCCGTTGCTTTCTGATGCTTTAGGTTTTATATAGCCACAGTTTGGTTTTGTTTGTTTGTTTGTTTTCCACTGACAACATGCAGTTTGTTGCGAGGCTCACAACATCTCCCACACGAACACTCCATTCCACCAGAATGAGATTGGAAAATGTGAGTGCTCATGGTGAAACTCATGAAAAAGTGTTGCTGTTCCACTTCAACACTTTGGGAAGAGATAATACGCTGGTTTGGATACCTAAACTCTAGAGTTGACCCCCATTTTTGTAGTGTGGCTTATTCTAATCAGTAAGACATTCATGTTTTCCACCTTTGCCTCAAGTTTGCTCCGCAGTCTTCAGCTCCCTTGTGACTGCCAGCCAGGGCTTGGAGATGTCAGTGTTGCATTTGACCAAGACAGGTGCAGATATTTCTGTACTAACCTTGCCACTGTCTTTTCAGCCAAAATCTACCAGTAGTCTGTAACCATCCAGCCTGGGAAAAGCGAGCTGGATTTCATTTGTGCCCAGGTTTGAGCTACATGGGCTGAGTTTGTGCACGTCCTCCCTCAGCCTGCGCTCAGCATCGCCCGCATTACCACCAGCTCTCACTTGAGGGCCACAGATCTTCAATTTAGCAGCTCCTGCCTCCCTCGGATTTATTCACTTGGAAAGGGAGCAGGATTGCTCTCTGTCTCGCGGCAGCATTAATTTTCAAACAGAAGGCAGGGTGATCAATAACCTATTCTCCTGGCAGTTTTACTTAGTTTATTCTCGTGTCAGATATTAGTTCCCTCAGCGATTTTACCACCTGCAGGGTTGATGTCATCCATTCAGTCTGTCCCTAACTCCAGCGTGTCACACGTGTCTGCATGTGACCCTGATCCACAGCAGAGCTTGGCATGGTAGGTGAGATTAAATAATTCAGAGCTGCATGTAATTGGCCATCCCTGAACTAAGCAATCATTTGTGATTTATCCCAAAGCACTCAGCAAATGCAGCTGTTTCCATCCACCTGTACAGCTCTCTTAAGTTAGGGAGCTGCAGAATCTGAACCCAGCAGTTCTGCTTGTTATGAGCTCTGTTGTGGCACGTAACCCCTTTGCTGGAAGAACCGAAAGGTCAGATTTTGAGGTCTTTATTTGGAAAGGTTAAATGAAAAAGGACTCCCTAGTAAGAACACAGGTTTAGTTTTTATCACAAAAAGGGATATTGTCAAAGTAAAAACACCTGAAATTATTGAAATGAAGGGCTTAAGGTCATAATTCTATTTTCCTCATTTAGAACAAAAAGAGCAAAAGTTGCCAAACAGAGCAAGAAGGATTCCTTTGCAAACACCTAAAGCATGGGCTGTGCCTGACAGAGGAATTGTGTGTACATCTGCCTTTCCAGCTCTGACCAAGGAAGCTGTCTGTCCCTCATGCCAGGTCTGTCATTTAATACTGTTTAAAACCATAGAACATAATGTAATTTTATACTGTTAAGCAGCAGCAGACAGACAAAGAAAGAAAAAATGGGCAGTTTGTCGCCTCTTAGAACAATCACATCTTTCAGGCAGATATTCTCTTTATCTCTCTTTCTCTCTTGTTTTTGAGAGTATTTATGTACACGGAAGAAGACCTCTGTTTCCTGAGAGATCATCTGTCCCTGCTGCTTATACTCTATTTGATGTCATGATCTTGGTTGCTGTGGAAATGATTAAGTTATCATCAACAAATTCAGATGGGGAATAAGCTCGGGGAGAAGATGACACACCATCCCTTCTTTTATGCAAATGTGTGCAGTTAAGAATGGCAAACAAACAAACAAGCAAAATATAGAGGCAAACACCCTTTTGCCTCCCAGTTCACTATTCAGACTGAGCAGACTGTTTTAAAAATGCACATTTTTCCCAGAGGGTGTCAGATGGTGCCTAGAAAATGTCACCCACTGCTGTGGAAGTGGCAGAAGGGAGCTAGAGGCCAGTGAATGTCTTCTTTGGCTTGAAAGGGTACAAATTCCAAAATAGATGCCAGAACCCCTTTTGTCCTGAGCTTAAAGCAAGTCACGACAGGTACAATAAGTTGCACAGGTAAGTAAGAGTAGCACATTTTTTATAAGTGCAAAACAAATATGCAGCAGGCAGAGCACCAGAACTGTGTCCTCTGCCCTTAAATGACTGCCCAGGGTTGTGTCAGGCACAGCAAGTGACAGTGGGAAAAGTGATGCTTTAGATCAGACATTAGGTGAGGTTATGTTGACTCAGGAAAATGAAATGCCTCCCAGAAGTATCTTTGGGTTTAATTAATATGTGTTCAGAGTAGATGGCTATTCTCCAAAGAGGACTGGTGTTAACCACAACCTGATTGCATCTGGAATTGCACGGGGGATTTTTCAGTGTTTGGTGAATATAAATGGGGAGCAGGTCACCTAGGTTGTGTGTTTGTAGCTGTAATTAGAAAGACAAACTGTGTGGGAAGAGAAAGTCAACAATGATCCTGATAATTAGTTGAATACTGCTGTGCACGTCTGCTGTGTTCTTTGAAGTCTGCAATGCCCCTGTCTCAGTGGTGGGTGTAAATACCCTACAGTAAGTCAAACTCAGCTACTATGACTTGGTAGCACTAATGTCTTAAATGTAGTCTATTTTCAGGAAAGGGTCAGAAAATGCTCATGAGGAAACAAACTAGGTTTATTTTCTCATTGGAGAACTCTCCTAAAATTTTAGGGCTTTTATTCCAGGATCTCCTGGATATAAAACTCAAAGCCTTTATCTGCACTTTACCAGCATCTAAAATGATACATAGCAGAAGGAAAAGTTGATATGTGACTAAGATACTCTGATTCAGACATCAATAGGATATTATAAGGCATCAGGGTTATATAGATTAAGGCTGATACCAGGAAAATCTTTCTTGAACTTTTAAAATAATTCCTAGTGCTTCCAGAAATGTGTGGAGGGAGTTTCCGCTCAAGAAATATGTACTGCTCCTTTGTTCTTTCTGGTGACAACTTCTCAGAGAGGGCACGGCCTGAGACATGGTTTGAATCAAGGACTTCACTCTCTGTGGCTGATGCTGTGAAACAGCACAGAACAAAAAATTATTTTGGACATAATTTCTGTTTCCTGATGCTATTTGGGGGCATTATGGGGATATTTGGGTCCCAGGTTTTAGATACCCATTTACATCTTTGAACACTTTTTTGAAACACCTCCACAGTAACTTTTTTAAGTGTTAGCATGTTGCATTACAGGATGAAAATAAGGACATACACAAAGGGGAGGGGGTGAAACTAAATGTTATGTTGGGTTATTCCTTGCATTCCTAATCCATAGCACACAACATTAAATAGCATGGCAAAGCAAACTTTCTTTTTCTTTGTTTTTGACAGGGGCTGAAAATTGATTTAATCTTGGATGTAGTCAAAAGTGTGAGGCTCTATCTGCCTTCTTGCTTTGTCTTATGCAGACTTCCCTCTTGCAAGTTTTACAGATGTGTAAGTCCACTGACTTCAGGGGAATACTTATTTCCAGAAAGTGCAAGAGAGGCAGCAAAGTCATTTGCAGTGATATGTGAGAGAGCCAAAGAGTACAAGGTGGGCTTCTCCTCAGAACCCAATGTTATTCCATTAGAAATATCACAGGGATTTGTTGCATGGCCTCCTTGCTCCCACTGCCTTTTAAATGCCAGGCTGCAGTTCTTAGTTTGGCAACAGGACACACAGCACTTTCTGAGACATCCTGGAGAGCAAAGAGTTATCACAGGCAGCCCAGTGAAGGGGAACAAGGAGAGGCTTGGTCCCTTGGCAAGGCTACAAAGTGCCTTATGTTTTATGACAGAAGCTGTCAAACAATGCATGGCTATGCCTCAGAATTAATATATTAGCAGTTTGCACAAAGGGTCCTTATCTGTGATAGGGGCTGTCGTTACAGAGATAATGCAAATATTGATAGCAATTAGTCATGGGATTCTCAGTGTAGTTTCACCTTACCCTCATATACCTTTTTTTTCTTTCTGGAGATTTTTTTTTTTCCACCATGTCATTTCTTTACAAAATCAGTGGCTTTCATGATAAATCTTTGCACTTGGAAATTTTATCTTCATCATCCTTTAATACAGTGGTTTAGTTCTTGGGGGTATCAAGAGTGCCCTACATAATGAATGCTTCATGCTTTTTTTAACTTTTTAGTAGAGGAGTCCAGAAGCAGAAATTCACAAATTGGCAGGGAGAATGGTCACAGGGATGGTCCCTTCCAAGGAGCTGAGGGCATTGTGGGTCAGTTTTGACGGAGTGACTTAAGCAAAGCAGGGTTCTTTGAAGAGTTGCAGACCTCTCATATTCCTCTCCTGGCTAATGTAGGAGCAACTTTGCTACAAAAAGTAAGAGAAAAGTGGTACTGACATCTAATTCTATGGAGAGTCCATGCCATTTGTCATTTAATCACCTGTCAACATCTTTCCAGATGGCAGAGGGAAGTATTATTTTACACCTGTGGGAGAGCTCAGCAAATGCTCGTGTTCTCAGAGGCTGCATGTTCCCAAGGAGAAAATATTCACAGTGTCAAATCCTCTGCACCAATTACTGTCTAAGTCCCCAGGCCTGTGTATGTGGTTTTGGTTGGTTGGCAGTTTTTCAGTGCCTCAGCACCTCTGTTCAGAGCAGTGAACATGGTTCAGATGGCAGGACTGTCCACAGCCCATAAGTTTAGTGTATCTTCTTCCTTCTTTCTGCAGAATAGGAAAGGTTTGATGGATTGCCTTTGGTTCACGTAGTAAACATATCCCATTAAAATCAGTCTTCTGAATCTAATGTTTGTCTAATAGATTGCTTTCCTTTCATCTCAATATATTTAACTCCTAGTAAAGAGTTCATGCCTCTTGGGAGGACTCCCTGTCATTTGACATCTTCTTAGCATGATTAGAAACACAGATCTTAGAGGAACCACTTCCTCTGTACTGGAGCTGTTTGGTCTGACGCTATTCATGCCCTGAAATGGGAGGTTTAATCAGGTTTCCTCATTCTGGGAATCACACTGAAGGGATAAAAAGCTTATCCCTTTTCCCTTGCTGCAGCCTTGCGTTCCTGTGCACTGTGTTCCATATAGATTCCCATTAGTTACCCTTCTCCAGGGGCAAACCTTGCAGCACACAGGAGGGCTCATGTCCCAGCTCAGCTGGAGCCCTGCAGGCAAGCAGCTGGCACAGAGCCACTGCTCCTTTTCTTCTCCTCCTCCTGCTGGAAAAGTACCCACTGAAATCCATGTCTGGCAGAGAGCTGGTGCTACCCCTGGCTACCAAAACGTGGGGCAAGGGAGGTGGGTTGCTAAAATACAGCCTGGAGGCAGATGGGGGCTTTGACAAGATGTAAAGTTGTTTGATATCTTATTGGGGCTGAGGGATCTTTGGCAGCACAGAGCTGGGGACTGGCAGAGCCCAGAAAATGCTGCTGTGTGTCAGTCTGGTTCTACCAAAATGTCCCAGGTGAGGGAGTGGGAGCTCAGTGGTGAATCCAAGAGACAGAGCTCTGTTCTCTCTGCTGCACTCAGAGCTCAGCCATCTGCCTGGGCAGCTCCTACTACTCCAGGCTTTGAAACTGTTCTTTGTTTGCTTGTTTGTTTGGTTGGTTGGTTGGTTTGTTTGAAGAGAAACCTAAAAGACACAATCCCCATACTATCTCTATCTCTGTTTTAAGCAGTAGCAGAGATGAGTTGATTCCACCAATCCCCCTCAAAATATGAAGCTTACAAGACAGGTAAACAATTACCCAAGGATTTTTTTATCAGAACAAAGTTATTTCCCTCCCTTCAATTTCTTCATTAAAGCAACATTTTTCTTTCCTGGTTTACTCAGGTTTACTCTGTGCTGATGTACTGTTTATCTAGATTTCATCTCCATAGGGTTACCTTGCTGTTCTGTTAATAAAAGTATGTCTAGCAAAGGGCAAATTCATCCTGAGATTTAATGTTTTGAAGACTGAATCATCAAACCACAGCTTCTGTGCACTCTGTGTAACATCCCAGCACCATCAGTGTTGTGTATGCTTCATTCCAGGAAGCAGCTCAAACAGAAAATAAATTATTCAGACTGAAAGTCAGAGGACAGTAAGTTTCCAGAGTTTCCAGAATTTGATTACTCATTGACGCCTTTGTAGAGGCAGCATTCTGAGGGACAGTTTTCATGTAAACACTGTCTCCTTCAGAGTCCTGGGAGCTTTAATAGCTCACCTTCTTCCAGGTGAAAAGCAATGCACTTGGTTTCTGTTTTTCTGGTTTCTATATGTAATAAGGAAAATAGAAAGAGTGATATTAAAGAGAAATAAGACAAAAACCATACAAGATCTCAGCACAGAAAAAAATAAAATTAACATGAAAGTCCAGATGTGTTTTTGTCGATTGAGCAGCAAAGATCCCAAGATCCAGGAATTCATTGTTTATGTGCAGATACAGAAAAGCTGAGAAGAAAATTAAGAGATTGCTTAGCAAACACCTTGTACCAGGTTCAGCTCCAGTCAGTGGATTTGGTATTCTTATAATCTGTTTGGCTGTCAACATTTGAATCTGATGCTGAATTTTTTGGCTGTTATTCCACAGAAATCTGCTGCAGGAGCAGTGTGAAGGGGGCCATATGGGTGTGCAGGCTGGTGAATGTACACAGCAGTTTTATTATTAAGAAGAGATTTGTGTGGCTGCAGTGACAATTCTAACCAGCTCCCAGCTGATTCCACACTCCTGTTCCCTGGGTGTCTGAAGGGTGCACTGGGATTCTGGAGTCCCATGGAACAATTGTGGTGGTTTCTCTCTTTCCTCTCGTTGATGCTGCAACTTTGACAGTTTCACCAGAGAGATGTCTGATGAGCAGGGGAAAGCAGAGGGACTCCAGAGAGCCTTACAGAAATGATTCAGATCCATATGCTGTGCCTGAGTTTATTCTGGTTCTGGTTTCCCTGTCTGAATGATGTACAGATAAGTAAAAAGTATCTCTAGAACTCAGTTTATGCAAACAAAATCTGAGAAAATGCTGTTGTCCTCCAGAAGGTAACTTGAGAAAAACCAAACAACTAACCAAAAGCCTTATAACAAGCTGATTTTTTAAATGCCTTGATTTGCCATTCCTTCTTTCTGAGTTTTTGGTTGAATACTTTATCAAACACACATATATTCATTTAATGTTATCCATTTGTCTGCTAACTTCTTTGCAAACTTCTTTGCAAGAATAGGAATTATATCATTATAGATGCTGATTAGTGGCATAATATCTCAAACTCAATAGTTTTGTCCTTTTGACTGAATGTATCTTCTCACTCAAAGCTTATGTGTAGCTGCAGTTGAACAGGCAAAAAGGAAACTAGATTCCACTGATTGTTTTAATGTAACTGCTAGAAATCAAAGGAAAAGCTTTAATTTTCATCAGAGATACAGAAATCAGATGTAAAGAACGAAAAGGTACTTTTTAGCTTTAAATGTGCTTTTTCTGTTCTGATATGTAGCTTGACATGTGTCAAAATAATGTAACTGGAGTGGAATTTAAAATCAGGGAGCCACTGAGTGGTTTGGTACAGCAGTAATTGTTTCCTTTTCAAGTTCTTCTTGATAATTATAATGAGTGACAGCAACAACTTTTAGCTGAGCTACCAATTGCCAGAAGGACTATATCATGACCCTCATTAGTGATGATGTTGGACTGGTGAAGATCTGTTCAAAATAATACAGTGTAATTGCAGTTTCCCCCAGTGGCTGTGCAGGATATCAAATCTGGAATAAAGTGCTGACAGAAAAAGGGTTTTTTTTGAGCTCACATTCTGTTTTAACAGAAAGATTGCTTAGAACAAGAATCCACAGGCTCCTGGATCAAGCCCGCTGCTGAGCAGGATAAAATCACGATTGAAAACTAGAATTGCAGGTCTCAACCATATGCTGATTGTTGCATTTCAAAACCAACTCCATCCAAAAAATTCCTTATATTGAGCTGTTCCTGCAAGAGACTGAGCACTGGTTCCCTCTGAAGGCTGTAGAGCTCTGAGGTCAGCACTGTCCCTACCCACTTCTCACTGCTGAGCTCCGGGAAGGGCTTTGCATTCTAGAAAAGCTTTGCTGAAAGGGGTGTCACCAAACCAATTTCTCAGGAGGTTTGAAAGTCAGCACTTATCAAATATGAGAAAGAGAAATTTGAGGCAACGTGCTTAAGGCCAGTAACAGCCCGTAAGAGAGACACAGATAAAATAACAAGAATTAACAATGCTGAATGCAGGATTAACCTTAAACACAGGGTTAGAAGTGGTAATAAAGATGCCATTTCCCAGAGTGACTGAATAATTAGATGAAGTGATCAGGTGAAGAGGGGGGAAAAACTTGCTACACTTTCATGTTCTTCCTAATCAGTGGAAGTTCATTACAGCTGGCTGCAAATTACACTGAGTTGAGACAGGTTACTCTGTTGCTGAGGAGATCTGTAATTAGGGCCTAAGGCAATACATTGGGATTATCAGCGTATTTTTAAGAAATATGCCTCCTGCCGCACTTCAGGCCGGCTCCATACACAAACATTAAACGTGCACTGAGGAGAGTGCAGCACTAATGCAACAGGTGCAATCAATTCTCCTGATTCTGAGTTATTAGGAGCCTGCTGGTTCCTTTGGGGGAAAGGTCGGGGTGGAGGGGAAACAGCTGCCACTTATTAAGTAATTAGTAGGGGATGATTAGGGGAGGGGAAAAGAAAAAGCCAGTAGAACTCCCGCTCTGAGGATAGAGGTTGGCAGGAGACTACAAAATGGTGAGTGCATTTTTTTTGTTGTTTTTTATGAGATTTCTTGGAGTTTTTTTGTCCATGTTTTTTGTTTGTTTGCTTTTTTACTAGTGTCTAAATAAAAGACTGGAGATATTTACCAAGTGTGAAGTATCATGGTGAGAGGGCTGAGAGTCTAGGGCCTATTTTTCTTTTCTCTGAAGAGAATGTTGTCTCTTCCCATAATTGGAGGGTCTAAATGCTGCTATCTTGGCTTGCTGGAGTCCATGTCGAGGGAGTCTGCCTGCTCTCAGGAAGGCCTGGGAACCTTTGTTTTGCTTTTTTACTGTGAAAACATACAGGTTAATATTCTGTCTGTGACTTCTTTATGCTAAGAAGCTGTGGTGCCTCCCTCCTCTTCCATGGTAGCTGTTCTTTTCTCCCTGGAGTTATCCCTCGCAGCCCCAAGCCACTGCCATTCCCAGGGCTACTGAGATGAGAGTAAAAAGATAAAATGCTAGCTGTGATCCCATGAGCGTTCTTTGTTTGGTTTCTTAAAACACTTTAAGCTTCTGCTTGTGTTTGAAAACATACTTTGGCAGACTTTTATGGGGAGAAGGGTCTGCCTCAGTAGATGGAAAATACTGCCCATTTGGAACTCTGCATCACAGCATTCCCAAGCATCCTGAACTGCAAACACACTAACAGGATTCCAAATGAGTGTACTTTTTCTGCATGGAGATTTAGGAACCATAGCATGGGAGATAATTAGAAGAGGTTAAGCAAGATGCAAGGAAATTGGCATTTCTATCTAATAGAAATACAATTGTTCAGATTAAACTGAAGAACCATGGGTTGTCAGTAATTTATTACTCTGGGAGGAAAATAAGCTCCCAAATTACATATAATGCAGTACTTGGCTTGCTGAGCACTTTCCATAATGACCCATTTGTAATATTCTCCAAGTGCAAGGAGGGGAGGGGAGGATGATGTTCCTAACTAGACATGGTCTATAGTTTCCTGTATTGGCAATTGTACTGTAACTCACAAGTTGCAGGTAAAGGACTTGAAGTACTCTGCAGCTTTGTGATAAAAGGGAGAAATGTAATGCTTTTATGAAAATAACCTTGAAGGGTAAAAGCAAACCTACATCCATCCAGGTGCAGGTCCATTAAATGTTCCCTTGGTACGCATCACAATAGAAACATTCAAGCAGGCAGTGTAGCAAAAATGGAAAGAAATATTAAGTGTCTGAAGTCACTGTATCACCTCACTTTTTGCAGGACTATTTTTGTGTCAAGTAGGTTGATTTTTCATGGTTTTAGTCGCTCTCTTGGTAGTGAAGCAGTAGTCCTGTCTTGTCTTGTGGTCAGGTGGAGAAAATATAACTTCAGAGATACGGAGACTTCTCTATGTAAGAATATTTAATTTCTTTTCAACTTTGTGTGCCATTACTTAATTAGGAGCATTTAAAATGTTTCTCTGCTTCAATTGCATTACCTATTGTCATTTTGGAAAGGCAGATCTCACCTTCTGGGCTTTTTCTTTAGAGGTGATTTATTTGCAGCTGGCTATTAATTAAACAAGAGGAGATTTTAAGAAGGAATAAGAGAGGCAGGGGCTTAAGGCAATGGGAGAAGAAGGAGCAAGAGACCAATAATGTGAAACTCAGCTGGAGGTGGAGTTTTTGGATGTGGACTCTATGAATCTTAGAGTGATGAGAGGTGTGTGTTTATATATATATATCTGTTTGTGTATAATGCCTTAACATCCCTTAGGCAACTATGGTGTGAAATTGCCTAACTCGGGCAGGTAATAACTGAGTTTAATGGCACTAGAATGAGAAACTTGTAACCTGAAGGTAGGGATGGAGAAGTCAATTCAAGCTTCTACCTCAGTCCTGAGAAGGTGTCCTCTCCCTAATATAGAGGACAGGGGACTTGCACAGTAATTCTCCTGCCATGAGAACTGGAAAACCTAGAGGGGTGCTGTTGGGACAGCAAGAAGAATTATAAAACAAAGGCCTGATAATATCAGGCCTTGCTCTGCTAAATTAATAGCTGGCCTGTCACTTCTAAGTGCAATTAAGTGGTTTGCAAGTTCCCATCTGAAAACAATCTCAAGAATGAGAGTTTTTTGACAAAACTGACTATTTCTGGGTGAAAAACAACTGCACCTACAACAAACAAGAAATATGTCTCATGGGAATCAGTAAACAAATGTGTAAGCTAACCAAGAATGGAGAGATTTGAAGGACAAGGAAAATACCTTTTAGAAACCAATAGAGTAATTGGCAAGAAAAACTATTAACCAATTGGAGTTCAACACGAGGTCTGTGAAAATTATATAAAAATGGGTTATGGGAATAAAGAATTGGCTTTCCTGTGTGTTAAGAAAGTTGTGTATTGTGTGGTTTATTACCACAGGGTGCCTTGTCTGAAACAAGTGCTCTGAGTTTAAGGACAGAGCCCTGTGAACTGGACAGACTATCCATGGCTCAGGGTCTGGGAGACTGCTAGCAGCCTGAGGGCTCCCAGAAATGTGTGGGCAGCCCCAGGGCCTTCAAGGGCAGAGGGAGGGAGGAAGGAACGGGTGCTTTCCTGCTCTCTGAGCACTGAGAGGAGTCACTGCCAGATCAGCCTTGATTGTGGCTCTGTGGGGACAAAAGGATGATGATTTACCAGCTTGATGTGCCATCCTGGTCCTGTATTAGCTCCTTCTCTTAGATGGTGTAGATGTGAATTAAAGAAGGAAAGGGGACAGGAAAGGGCCACCCCAAAAGGAGATGCCATTTTTTGGCATTAATCCTACAGTAGTCTCTCTAGAAAGGACATTTTTTGTGTTTCAATGTGTGTTATCTCTACTAAGCTAAACTTCCAAAAGCTTATGGACAGATACTTAGAAGCAGGCATTTCACAGAATGATAGAGTGCTTTGGGCTGGAAGGGACCTTAAAAGTCATCTGGTTACAACCCTGCTGCCATGGGGGAAAAGTGAAAGCATTCTAAAAAACAGCCTGAGACAGCCTGCTCTTGGCAGCAGGAACACCTTCCCTGACTGCTGTTCCTCTCCTAGATAAAAAAAACCCACAACTCTACAAAACTTGATTAAAAATCGCTACTACCCAACAGAAGCCACAGATCTGCCTCTCTAAAATGACACTAGGTAATGCAATTCAAGCAGTACAGGGAAACATTTTAAATGCTGATATTTAAGTAAAGATACGCATAGCTATAAAGTTGAAAAGAAGTAAGAATTATGACTGTCACACAAAGATATCACTTTAAGGATGAATAATAATGAAGTGAATAACTTTTGCATGAATGGTGGTAACAATACAATATTACTCATAATTCTGTGGCAGAGTCAAGAGACGTTTTCATATATTTTTACTAGGAATATCAAGGAATCTTCTATGAAGCTAAAATGAATAAAGCAAATTACAAAACAAAACTGATATATATTATATACATTAAAAGATTTGAGGTGCTATCTAGTCAATGTCTCCTCCCACAAACTAGTACTGCACAAAAATAATACATATGAAAATGAGGGGTTTCCCTTTCTTCTCCTTCTTTTCCTAAGTTCTTAGGGAATTAAAAGTGAAAATAGTCTTCATTGATACATTTGGAGGTTTTGAAGCAGCTCTAAGGGCTCAAGATGGCTTGTTCAGAGTTGAAGTGTTGCTGTGTGTCCATATATTTCTGTAAGTGGACATGACCTTAACACTGGAAAATGTAGTCCCAGTAACAGAGATGAATGTTAGCAGTAAAAGTTAATTTTGTCAGCATTCAATTCCTATGTCTCATTGATAATATTTTACTGATAGTAAATTCCCTAATAGGAATAATGATGAGATTTAGTACCTGCCAGCAGCCAATGCTCTGTGACCATCATTGAAACGGCCACGTTAGTAATAATATTAGGAAATATTTAGAGGAAATAAATGCAGTGGAGGGTGAGATTTTTGCGTAAATTTACTCTAGGAATCATGCGGATGTTTTTGGACTGTTCTTAGTTCCTTGGTATCAGGATATTTGGACTAAAGTGGCTTCTGATAACTTCTGGGTCATCATGCTGTGAGGATCTCTGTTAGTATCTTGGCAGATTCTCACAGAACTGGACACACTTCTCATTTCAGTGACCTTGGATATGTGTGTATAATATACTCAGTCAAAATGATACATTAAACTACATTCCTAGGTAAAAGCCTGAGATGCTGAAATCTACTTGTGGTGTAGTTTTCATGAAGATCTTATTTTAAAATAAATCAGATACTCATTTTTCTTAGAGAGACATAGCACCTATTGCCTTTTCTCTGTTTCCTTTCCTCAAGTGCTCCTTAAATTCTGAAGAGTTTAAATGGAAGCATTTATATTACCTTCTTTCCAGTACTATTCTCAAAAATAAAATCAAGCTCTGTGGCTTAAGTTCAGCTGTAAATAGTGACTTTTAACAAGAATAAAATGTGGTCTTGGGTGCAGCCAAGACCAAGTATTTGCTTCCCAGAAAGTCCACCATATATAAGTTTAAGGACATGTAACAGTAGCAGATAACCAAAAATCTGCATTTAAATAGATTCATGATGGATTCGTGATGTTTTTATCTGTGTCAAGTTTTATATTGGTTTGGTTTTTTTTGCAGCTTAAATCTGAAGTTTTGTGATGGAGAGTTAGTGGGTACCTGCAGGAATTGGGATGGTTTACTTGGTTATGTGCTGGATGTTGCATCCCTGAGGGAGCGTGGCAGGACCAAGAAAGGGCTCTGTCCTGAAGCCCTGAAATGAAATAGAATAAAATTCTCAACTTCTTTTTTGTCAAGTAGATCCTAAGCAAAGGGGGCTGACAGTTTTAATCAGACCACGTAGGTATAGAGCTCTGAATGAGATGGTGTTTTGAGGTACATTTTTAGTGCTGCTTGTGTATATTTGATTTATGTAATTAGGATTGAAGTGGGTGTACTTTCTGGCAGTGCACTCTCCAAACAGCAGCACTGATAAAAATGAACCAAGAGTAAGGAATTTTTCTAAACTCTGTGTTTATAACCAGGAGATAGAAGGGAGGCAGAAGGAAAGTCAACACCTTTCAGGCCCTAAAAGCAGACAAAATAAAACCATGTTTTATTGCATTTTTTTTT
>VZTB01013357.1:32583-204659 GCA_013397245.1 Thryothorus ludovicianus | reverse complement strand
TTTTTTTTTTTTTTTACTTAGTCTGGCTTGGGAACAAAACTTGCTGCTCTGGTCGGATCATGTCTGTGGCTAGGGCCACCTCCTGACCCGTGTCTATCCCTGCGTGGCAGAAGTGTCACCATCTTGTGCTTCAGCAGGTGCAGATGGGTGCCAGCACCACCTCCCTGGGGGCTCTGAGGAGTGCTGGGCAGAGGGGAGTGTGTGTCTGTGTGTTTTGGTTTGTTTCTGCAGAGCAGAGGGTGCCGGGGCTCCCTGCTGTCCCTGTGGGGCTCTGGGGAAAGCTGGCTTTGTGGATTTGTGGTGTTATGGAACCGTGTGCCAGAGCTCTGTGGGGGCACCTGGAGCAGCAGGGAGCAGGGCATGGGCTGGGGCCCTGGGATAGAGCTGTCCCCACCTGTGAGAGCCAGGAGTGCTGGACTGGGCATCCTGGGGCTGGCTCTGGGGCATTATTCCACAGTTTTCTCCACTGAAAGGATGGTCAAGCACTGGGACAGGCTGCACAGAGAAGTGCTGGAATCATCATCCCTGGAAGTGTTTAAAGAAGAGTAGGTGTGGTGCTAAGGGAAATAGTTCAATGGTGGGCCTGGCAGTCTTAGGTTAATGGTTGAACTTGACCTTAGAAGGGTTTTCCAAACTCAATGATTCTGTGAGGTGAGAGGTTGCTGTGGGACAGCAGGGCCAGGGCAGGACATCTTTGAGTCCTGCCACAGAGTGCAGCTGCCTTTGAATCTGAACTGGTTCAAACAGTTCCTTTTACTATTTCTCTCAGTTAACATTTATTTACAGGCTTCCTCAGATGCTGCAGAGGAAGTCAGTCATGATGAACTGCTACAAGGCACAGGAACAGTACAAAATATCAGGAAATAACAGTTTCTGTGACAGGATTGGAACATGAAGCTCTGAAAATATAAAAGGGTGGCATCAAGTGTCAGAAATAATACTGCTTTGAACTTTACAGCCCTAGAAATTCCTCTTCTGTAATTCAAGCTGTTTAGGATCATAAACAGTTATTCTCAGTACTGCTGAAACCACTCGTATCATCATTTTGATGTTTGATGTCTGTCATGCATCAGAAGGCAAACACAATTCCATTTCAGAAATATCTCAGAGCTGTTTAAGAAGTCAAGGTTAGTCACAGGATGCTTTTGATGCTCCTCTTCTCTCTCATGACTGTAGAGTTTTAAGTGCAGTGAGGATGTTCTAGTTAAGGTTCGAGAGATAGTTTTGGAGAAACAGGGCAGACACTTCAATGTACATCTCTAACAAATGACAGAGTCAGTGACCTCTTGTCAAACTGTGGGGAGATGATCAGTAGTACTGTGGGCTCTGGGAATCTAAGGTGAAAAGGTAACATTCATTTTGGAGGAAGTGGAGTTTTTTAAATGAGCCTTGTGTTGTTTAGGTCATGTTTCTCAGTTTCTATTCATCAAAACACCCTGGTTTTGATTCTGTATCAGTGATGCAACCCATGGCAAGAGTTGCTGCTTTGCCTCAGTAATTCTGTTTTGTGGTTTGAAAGAAAATGGCTCCTAAGGTGTTAAAGCTTTTTCCATGCATGTTCACCTACCTGTGCTGATGTAAGACAGAACCAAAATTGCCCTTTCATCTTGGCTAAGAGCATGTGTGCAACAGGTGCACCACGTTGTACTCAGTCTATTATTTTGAAATTTGGTGGTAGAAAAGGCAAGGTCTGTTGATTATTAAATCTGTTTTTATTATTGAGCCACAGTTATTTCTAAGGGCCTTTTGAGAACCTGAATTAGTTGAAAATCCTTGAAAAGTCTACAGCAGTCCTTGGCAGATCTGTCTGCCTCTCTTCCCCACATCCTTCAAAACTAAGTCCTGCATCTTGGTGTTGAGATCATCAGTGATGATCAGATGCTGCTCTTACTGCTGCTGTGATATTCTCCAGGATTGTTTCATCAGTGTGTATAGTCAGGTCACTATCTTCCAAATGTTTTCTGCTCCTTCTTTTTGTGCACAAGAGTCCCTTCAAAGACAACAGAATGGCTTGGCAAGCGCAGTGCATCACATGTATAAGCACTTACAGAATGAGCACTTCAGACTCATTAATATGCAAGATGGAAAAGCAGATTGTGAAAGTGAAAGCAGAGTGTGGAAAGAGCAATGCAAGAAGAAATACATTTGTATGAAGGAATATTTTGTACATAGGAATCAATGTTGCACAGAAACGGGCGATGCTCCAGCAGTGGGGCTTCAGAAGTGAAATTGCCAGATACTTGGAGAAACCACTAATCCTTAGCAGTTCTACAAACATAAGAAAATTTCACTAGCACTGTTGTGTGTTCAAATGTGTGATTGATTGTTTAAGGTTTGACAAACTCCTTTTACCTGGGGGAAAGCTGGAGTTGTAAGGATTGATCTGGATCTTTGTTGTTCTCTGTGGCTTAGAGCTGTGTGCAGTGGAGAGAAAGGATAACTGGGTAAAAAAAAAATAACTAAAAAATCTAACACTGAGGGTAACTTTTGGGAGGAGTCAGGAAGCCAAAAGGTTTATTCAGCTAAAAGTAAAGCATCAAATAATATGAGAAAGCTGTGTGGTCAGCCTTCCAGAGGAGAAATAGGAGGATGGATTGTGGTTAGAATACTAGGTTTTGACCATTGGATATAACAAAATCTTCCTGATTTAGCTTTGATAAGTTACTTCTCATACCTGTAATTGTCTCCCTCCTTCTTGTTACTGTTTTTTATTTTTACTTTCTTTTTGATGTGGAAGCCTTTTATTCTTTAAATAGCAGTGGTCCAAGGACTGAAGCATGTCTGTCAGGGAGGTGTGGAATTCACTTTGGCCTTTAATATTTTCCTCTAAAAAGGTCCTAACAGCTCCAGTATTTTGAAAACAGCTTTAATAATGAAGAGTCAGTGTATCATGATGCTTTCCTGAGAAGGAAGTCATGATTTCTGTTGCAAACCTGGAAATGCCATTATATGCCAGTGCTGCCATGGTGTGCACACTCACTGTGTGCCTGTTATAGTACTCATGTATTTAGCAATAAATGAAGCTTTTCTTTTTCTGCTGTAAATTCCGTGTTCACGAGCACAACACAATAATGCAGGTGATTGATGGTTTGGGCACAGCTTTTTTTGGTTGTTGCTTTAAAAAAAACCCAAAACAACCACCAAAAACCCAAAGAAACAAGACTGAGCTCGGTCTGATTCAGAGGCTTCCTCTCATGGCTGACACGGGCTACGAGTTCTTTATGCCACAATTTAGCAATTTTTCTGGCCAACCACAAAAAGAGAGAAATCAGCTCCAGCCAGATTCCCTCAAGACTGACAAAATCCAAGGTTTCTCACCCAACAGCAGGTTATAAGATGGGCACATGCAAGCTCAGCTGTTCCATCAAACACAAATGTTGGGAAATGAGGTAAGGGAGCTTCCTGATTTTCTCTGATCCCCCAGTTGTCAGTGACTAAATGAAAATAAAGGCTGACTGCAAACCAAATTCTGGTAAATTTGGAAATTTCACTTTACCAACACTGCACTTTTGTTGAAAGAGGGGGAAAATAAAAAAATACAGAAAAATATTGTGTTTCAAGGCAGTATTTTTATCTGGAATAATATATGAAACATAGGCGATAAAGATGAGAAGGTTAATCAGTATGGTGCAGATAGAAGTAATGAAGCAGCTTTACTATCAGCAGAACTAAAGTCAGATTTCCATACTGCATATATATTGTGGCTTGAATTTTCTAGTAGCAACTTAAGCATTTTTTTGTTTCAAGTTCCAGTAATGGCTCTCTTTTGCATGGACTCTAAGATCTGCCTGTCATGAATTGAGCTCACATTACAGCCTTTCAGGAAGTAATTATTAGGAATTACCTCCTTTGCTGTCTGTAGTTCTATTAAATGTTTAAGTATTTAACCTTGTCAGACCTTGTTGTCAGATTTAACTGAAATTAGTCATTGGATTCAGGGAATATCCTGTCCCTTGGTCTTGCTATGGAGTGCTGAAAACACCTGACAGACTGGTTTTTTTTGACTAGCTAAATGGCTCCAATATTCACAGCACTATCCTGCAACAGGTGCCAAAACCAACAGGCTCCATTTTAACAGAATTTTTCAGTTACCTCTACTAAGCTGTGCATGTGGAGGGAAATGCATAGATGTAGGTCACTGTTCCCAACACAATCCCTACATGCTGTATTATTCTAGTGCAATTTAAAAGTTTTCAATTTTGTCTGCTGGGAGAGCTTATTGAAATACTTTTGGCTTTTGTGAAGATCTCAGGATATGGCAGCTGTACAATGTCACTTGTCATACCTAGGCATAATGAAAGGCTGGCTGAAGTGCTGCAGTGGCAAGGATAGAACAGCCTGCTGCATTGTCTGCTCCTGTCTGGAAAGGCCATTCCAGTCTGTGTCCTGTTTCTCCTTCCATAAAAGTGAGAGCTACTATTGTAAAAGCAGCCAGGTTCTTTCAAAGTGCTGCCTGCTTCTCCTAGGGTGGGGTGCACATCTTCTGTCCTGCAGAGATAGCTGCTGCTGGCATGTCCTGGGGGTAGGGGGGAAAGAAAAAGATGGATTTGCTTTGTTTATTTTTTTTTTTTTAAATACTTAGAATGAAACAAACCCGAACAAAACCCCCAAATCAAACTGCAGACACCAAAACCTCAACCCCCCACCCAACAACAAGCCCAAAATCTTCAGCTATTTCCAGGACTGTTTTGTTCTAGCAGTTCTACACAGCATTGTGAGAAATGAGTAGATACATTGGATGAAATTAATGAGCTGGAGGAAATCCAGGAGTGCTGCTCAGCTGAATGGGGACAAAAACCTGTTTTACACTGCAGAGGGCTGCGGTGTGGAGACACTGCAATTTGTCCAGTCCTGAGTCTGAAAAGCTGTACACACTCCTGCCTTTTGTGTGCTGTGTCCCGTGGGATTGTCTGCTTTATGCCACCAGATGGTGAATTTCTGTTGTGAATGAGTGTGGTGAAAAGAAAATTCAGTTCTGCACAAGCACCTCCACGACTATCTAATGTGTGACTAACGTGTGCCAAGGAAGGGTGAGGGACTGGAAGGTAAAGTCTTTACAAAGGCAGGGGAGATGGGAAAAACAGGTCTCACTTTGGTAAACGAATGTTTCCTTAATGTTGATTGCCCCTTGGGACTTCTCTGCTGGTTAAAGATGTGCTGAAGTGGTTTGATGGGGCACGGGACTGATTAAGAAGGGTTGTACTCAAAATCTACCTTGGTGTTTGTGTTCTTCTTTCCACGTATGATGGACCTCAACAGGTGTCAGTGTGGCTTTGGAAAAAAGGGAAGAAAAGCCCTAAGTATTTTTAATAGTAAGGATCTTTTGTGTTTATGAAACATTCAATGCCAGATTCATTTAATAACCATCTTTAAGCCACTCCCAGGGCCTCGGGAAGCAGTTCAATGGCATGTTTAGGAAAAAAAGGGAATGACAAGAACTCAGTTGTCCTGCTAATAGACATGGTAGGTGATAAGACTTGAATCTATGGTGGCTACTTGGTTTTAAAAAGACAGCTGTGTTTTCGTAACCTTGATATTTCCTATTAATCCTGTGAAATTTACAGGACTAAAACACACTTGTTATAAAAACTTATCTTTTATTTCAATCTAGCATACAAAAAACTATAATTGCTTTTATTTTTTCAGACAAATCACAGATTTAAGTAGAAGTGTCAGAAATTAGCATAATTAATAGAGAGATATGCATAGACTGTTTTAAAGAACTTAGGTTTTGGCCTCCAGCAAAATTTTTCAGTCTTTTAATTTGGGAAATGTTTTCCCTTTGGGTCTGAATGACTCTGAGTGACAGGAAAATTCATCAGCTTTTCACCCTAAGTACTGGTTCAAGTATGGTTCAGGTTAGTAGTAAGTGTAAGTCATATTTCCTGATGCATGCTCAGGGATTTGAAACATGGCTCTGAGGACCAGAGGCAGCTGAGGTGGCCAGAAACGGGGCTTGCTGGTCTGGCCTTCAAGCACTTGGCTCTCAGAGGAGAGGTGAGCTCCTGTGCTCTCTGTGGAGACTAGGACAGGCCCTAGGGAGAGTTGAGTGTCAAAGCACGTGGCCCACGTGGAGAGGTGAGCTTGCACAAACTTGCTGAGAAGTGAGAACCTGCCCCAAACGGGTAGAACATGTTGGTGAGAAGAATGTTACTGAAATTTTGTCCCATTCCAGGGGTCTGCTGCCTGACTTGTCTCTCAACTATTTGTTGTTGATAACAAACATGGGGCACTTCCTTTCACAGTTGAGTGTTCTGAGTAGTGTTTTGCATATCCTGGGTGTTCTGTCACTCGTTACTAAACTGTTTCCTGGAATGGCTTCCACAGGAAGTGAATCTTCTCAGTTGTTCCAACTGAGCTCTTCTGCCAAACACTTGTTCTGGAATTAACGCAAGCCTGCTTAAGTGAGATGTGGGTTTGCAGTCCCTCAGGACAGGTGGAGGGCTGAACCAGGGTCTGCTTTTTCCAAACTGAGTTCTCTGGCAGCTATGAAGACTGTTAATGATAGAGGGGATATAGTTCATGCTTGCTCTCTTGCCCTCTGCCTGGGCAGTTAATATAAAATGTTAAAGCTGCATTTAGATTTTTAGAGTTAGTCAGGAATTTCTATAGCAGTATTGAGCCACTAAGGAGCCATCACAGCGTAATGGCTTGAATTTCCAACTTCTGAGAAGCAGCTTGGACATGAGAACATTCCTTGGATCTTAGTTTCACATTTGCTTTCCACCAGATTTTGTACAGAAGAGACTTGAGCATGCACATTTCTTGCAAATGAGCACATGTTCACTAATCACATTGGTAGCAACCATATGCCAAAACGCATTCACTTAAAAATTTTAAGTCTTTGCATGACTTCCCAAGCAAAATCTCTTCAAAACTATCAGAGATGTTTCAGCCCCCTTTTAAGGGTTGGTAATGACCTCTATGTCATGTCTGGAAGCCAAAGAAGTTGGCTTTGTTGCACTTAGTCCATCTGTGTGGTCCTGGGTACTATTTCCTTTGTCATTCCTAAAAACACCTTTGGGCTCTTCAGGTACTTTGGATCAGTAGTGTTTGGTGAGGGAACTGGTCTCTGTTCAGCTCTTTCAGGTGACTTGTAGAATCATTTATCAGAGACTGTTGGTGCTCACTGCTTTCCTTTAGGTGTCCCAATAGCTCTGAGAGTCCCTATCTCAATTAAAATTCCAGCCTGTAGAACAGTGGCTGCTGCTTTCTTGGCTGTAGTAATTTCATGATTGCTTGAGGAAATAGGTAGACAGCTAACATAAGGATAAATCAACCATTTGTCCTACTGTCTTTCAAGTAAATGGTCCATTGATCACCTCCTAAAAGTCTTGTTGGACTAAGTCAAGGATATAAACTGGAGCACTCTACTAAAATGGCAATTCATCCTGTGGCTATTCAGGTGCTATTAATGACACCAAATGGGAAAGGATATGAACAAACACAATTTTGATTTTTTTTTTGTTTGGTTTTTTTTTTGTTTTTATAAGGCAGAGCAGGAATGCATCCTTGAGAATGCAGTTTGGCCACACGTTTATTTCTCCATAGAAAAACCTCCTACACAGGATTACTCAGCCCTACAAGGAGGTGTAAAAATGCATTCTGTAAAAGTGCATGTCCCACTGTTTCCTAGTCAAAATGGTGAGTTTTCAAAGGTGTTATGATTTTGCTTCCCCTTCCCTTTCAGTTTAAGCACTTTTTTGATTATATATTTTTCAAACTATTTCAGTTATGAAGCAGGAGAGGTTACTCAGGGTTGCTATTTGTACACTTGAGTCTTGAAGGTGCAGGAAGACTCCTCCAAAGCTGAGAGTGGTTAAACCTTTCTCCTCCTAGAAAACTCCAGCTACTCATCTGAACAAGCCCTTTCAAAAGGTGCAGGATGCACTTCAAAGCAGACTCTCTTATCTGGAGGAGAGGGCCTTACACAAATGTTGCATTTCAGACTTAAATGTAGGACAAGGAACAACAGTTGCACCTAAAGCCTTCTCAGTGCAGATATTCAGATCTGTTCCTTCACTTTGTCTTTGGAATTTCCATTAAATTAGATCAATACTTGGCTTCTTTCCTGATGTCCTATCCCACTCTGCTGAAGATATTTTCTGTGATCCATAATGAGCCTTGCTGCTATCCCAATACTAATCACTTTTGAATATTAGCCAGGTAACAGAAAAAGCGAGGAGCTAGGTTGAGTTGAGAAAAATCTGGGTCTGAAGAGTTTGTCCCAAGTTCTTATGACTTCATATCTTATATTCAAGATTGTAGATCTGTGTGGTGGGGAAGAAGTTACTTGGGTTTGTTAAAAAAACCCAAAACATCATATTGAGTAGCTTCATTTTACTTTAATTTCATTTTGATGTAGATGCAAAATGGTACATGCTGGGAAGTTGGTGGGGAGGAGAGAGACATTGTTAAAGAATAGTAAATAGCTCTGGGTGAGGTATTTCCACCAGGGTAGGGAGGAGACAGCTCTCCCTTAGGGGGCTTGTGCACCTTGTTCCTCTTGATACCATGATATTATTGGGAAATTTTGTTTTTTTCATTCCTTCATGACAAAATTTCTTTCCATTATTTCTTCATGTTTACACTGAAAGCAGGTGCTGTAGACTTGCACAACTTTTGTCTTTTTATTTTCATCCTTCTCTTATTTGGGAAGGAAATTGTCAGCCAACCATTGTATATATTTCATGTAAGTTCCATTTCCTAAAGTGCAAATTGGAAGATTTTAAAGCAAACTCATCTTGTTTGTTACTTATAACAATCATTTCATAAGTGGCTTGCTTAGATATATTAAAGAATTTATTAGTAACTAAATATTGATGTCTAAGAGCTACTGAGCTCCTACAAGGATAAAGGAGATAGATATGGTCGGCAGGGCGTTATCTCAAATGTTGCTGAAATGTGGAGCACATAATTACTATCTTATTAGGGTAATTATGTTGAAAGAATTGTTCAGACATTTAATTGGTATCAAACAACATGTGATAGTCTACTGATTAGATATCAATTGCAACAAGGCACAGGCTGACATTTGATAAGCAATGGTGAGTGATAGCTTGCTTTTGTTACGCCAATTAAATGTCTAAATAGAATTATAAACCATTAGAAAACTGCTAACATGTTTGGCAGCTTGTCAAGTGATCCATAAACATGAGGGGTTCTTCCTGTGTGTGGGAACTTGGACATTTTCTTACGGATGTGAACTGTTCAGCAGAGACACTCTGGGTAACCAAATACCCAATTCCATGAAGTTATGCTATTCCTCACTTAACAGCAAGCTAATTTGTTGAAATAGAGGTATAAATATTTACTGAATTGGGTTAAACACAGTTAAACCAGATAATTCACGAGATCGTCTTACCCAATTTTGCGAGCAGACATCCTGTCTGAAAGTTGTTCCTTGTTATGGTTTAATCTATGTATATCTATATACATATCTGCCTACACCTTGATTTACATTTCTCCATGTAAATTAAGATTTCTTCTTTTGTTAAGTTGACTAGAGCTTTAAGACAGAATGCAACTGAAAGTCTTAGAGGAGAGAATGTAATTCTCTTCTGCCATGCAAGCAGGATGTTATTTTCCCACATGCTCTGTAGAACAAGGATTTTGTTTCAATTTTGAAACAAAGTACTTTTTTGTACTCAGTGCATGTTATAACTGTGAAAAGAGTTTAATATGAAAAGTAAATTAATGAACATGAAACAGAACTTCTGAGGGAAGGAGAGAAATCTATGGGCATAAACCTTGATAAGGTTCCTAATTAACTTGTAAAAATGAGTTATGTTTCAGCCCAGGGCTTATTTGGTTCAGTTTTCTCTCATGCTGCAGCACAGGAAAATAAGGGCTTCATGTTCCTGGAAATCTCGTTGGATGCTACAGTGTTTTGCTCTCAGTAGTTATGTTTACAAACACACCCAGCAGACCTTTCCTATTCTGAAAGAAACTCCAGAGGGAAGAGGGCAGTAAAGGAATATTTCCAGTCAAGTTCCAGTGTGGATTTCTTCTGGCTGCCCTATACTGCTACACCGGGTGCAAAGGCAGAAGCTCCCAGCCTGTGACTGACACTTGGCAGCTTTTCTTCTGTGTTGAGCCATGTGATGGTGGCCAGGACAAGAGGAGATGCCAATGATTCAGAGGCATCACTTTCCCTTTTCCCCTTCTCTGTCCAGAGCTCATTCTTTCAGCCTGGGGTTTCAGCTGATTGCTGATTTGGGTGTCTCTCCTCTTTCATATTTGCTGCTCTGCAGTGGCTTTGGCTTTTTGGTCTTTGCATCTGCATTAAAGAATATACATGGCTTATAATTTTTTTTCTGAGTTAACTTAGAAGGAACAAAGGAAGCATTTCTGTCAAATGACAGATGATGGTGGTGTTTGTCTGAATTCAGTTTCCCTTTATGTGCAGCTATGTGTGGAGTTATATTTCAAAATGCCACCTTATTAACTTCTCAGGCTCCTGGAGGTTGTGTCCTGTGGCATATTTGCTCAGACAAACAATGCATCTTGCATAGAGCACTGAGAATAGCTGTGTGGGTAGTGTTTTGGTACTTTTTTTCCCTGTATGAAATGAAATTATATTTATTGCCTATGAAAAAATTAATTCATCACAACGCAAGAAAGCTTGTCACTGAAATGTTGTAAATGTCAACAAGTGTTTTTATCATGATGTAATGTCAAAATTAACTTAAAATAGCTCTATTACATGCAAATGAAATGTTTCTTTGGGAAATGATCCATTCTGTGTCAACTTCATTACCTAAACTGTCTTTGATTACTTTGATGTATAACATCTTGCTGTAATTCAAATACCTTAAATGAGTGCTCTGTAATCATTGTGGTGCTTTCAGCAGAGAGGAGATGGATAATTATGTGCTGTAACCTGTAGAGCAGAGAGGTAGCTCGTGGCT
The DNA here is from genome assembly GCA_013397245.1 of Thryothorus ludovicianus. Lineage (NCBI taxonomy): Eukaryota > Metazoa > Chordata > Aves > Passeriformes > Certhiidae > Thryothorus > Thryothorus ludovicianus. Next base: position 193,749 of record VZTB01013357.1, on the reverse strand, counting down.
ATTGTTTGCTCAGCTGGGTTATTGCCATTTGTTTAAAACAATTTTTCTGTCCCATGGCTGGGAGGATGGCTAGAAGTGTACTTTTGAATAAGCTGGGAGTGCTTTTGAAAAGTTATCACTAGAAGAGCTGCTGATAGCTTTGAATACTTCAAAGTGCTACTGAAGCCAATAGCAATCCCTCTTTTTGTTATAGTATTGAACAGAAAGATTATTACTTTCCTGTTTCAGATGCTAAATATGCAATCTTCCAGCTCTTCTGCACAAAATATTGATGCTGAGGAGAGAAATGTACCAGATGGAGCATTACAAAGTTGTTCTGTTTGATGGTTTGTTTTGTTTTGTGTAGTTTGAGTTTTCTTGGTGGTGTGGTGTTTTTGTTTAGTTGATTTTAGTTGGATTTTTTTGTGGGTTTGTTTTTTGGTTGAGTTTTGTGGGGTTTTGTTGTTGTTAGTTTTTTTTCTGTGCTTTAAGGGAAGAAAGAAGTTCAGACAGACAGGAGTTCTGTGGCTTGTTTTTTTGTTAGAGAAGATTGCACAGAATCTGGGCTCAGTCTGTGCAGACCTGTCTACAGTGAAATGCATTATGTGAAATTGTGGTGATTCACTGGTATATCATTTTAGAAGAGAAGAAATAAAGCCAATCTGATGTTGGAAAATTCTATTTCAATGTTTCCCAAATGGTGCTTTATTTTCTTTTGGCTGCGATTCGAATGTTTTGTCTTTAGATGTATTGATACAGACTGGAGAAGTAAAAATCAAAATAACACTTTCCAATTTGCCTGCAAAAGTGTTTTGATTAGTCAAAAATGAATAGAAATAATCCCTCCTTGCCTTCCCACCTACAATTTATCTTCAAAATATTTAAACTTTAAGGGTTCTCTTCTGTATTAGATGATGCAGGAGAGTTGAAACAGAACTTCTGTTGTCTTACTGCTGCTTCCTGCATTGCCTCAGCTGTGCTTCTCTGATGTGTGCCTTTTCATATTGAGTACTTTGTGCTTCACAAATATACATAAAATAAATACATAATTGCTGTTAATTTCACAACTGAATATAGCATGTACTGTAAGAGAGTCAGGGAGGTGTGTTGTTCTCTCAGCTCACTGCACTGCAGTAGGCAAGAAGTTCTTCATTTTCTCCCTTTATTCCTCCTGCAGAACAGATTTTCACAGTTCCCCCCAACTCCCTGTCTCATGGTCAGTTTCCCAAATACTTGAAAGATGTTACTGTGAGTCCTTCAGACTAAGGAGTCACCCAAAATGAGGTAAAGCTGTCACAGAATCTCACTTTCTCCTCACTATCCTAGGGAAAAACCTTCCCCTCAGAAAATTTTGGACAAGCACTCCTGCTTGCAGCAAACACGTAATTTCTCCAGTTAATTAGCTTAATTGTAGCTTTGAGCAATCAGTCTTGTGCTTGAATTGTTGGGGTAACTTCTGTGCCTGTTGGAGAATCTCACGTTCTGCTTGTGGCTTGGCAGGAAATATAGCGGAGGGAAGAAATCCCTGTTTGAGCTGTTGTGAGCTGCTGGAGGCAATTAAAATGCTGACAAGGGTGGTAATTCTCCAGCTGGGAGATGATGTCAAGGGGTGAATTTCTGGGCCCATTCAGATCACATTTAGTGGCAGTCTGAGGCTGGAGGTGAGGTGACAGAAGCGAGTGTCATTTCCCATCGCCTGCTACCAAGAGATGAGACAGCCTCACAGTGAGCACTGTGCTCACTGTCTTGGTTTGAGCTACAGATTCAAACCACAGGAGCCTCCCTTGGAAGGAAGAATGTAAAACCCCTCCCTCCCTCCATATTATTATAATTTTGAAATTAAGGAGGCTCTCAGGCACAGATATGTGAATAGGAATAACAGTTCTTCATTAGGAGAACTAAAATAAAACAAGCATGCCATATTACCAAAAAAAACAACAAACCAACAAACCCAGTTACAGAGACAGAATCCGACCTGATGCCCTGTGGGTCAGGGTGTTGGTGGCAGTCCCGTTCAATGGTGGCTGCAGCCCTCCTGGAGTGGCAGATGTGGCTCTGTTGGGGCAGTGATCCTGGAGAAAGATGCAGTCCTCTGCTGAAGGTCCAGTGGAGACAGATGGGCCTGGTTTCCCTCTTAGAATCCAGTGGAGAAGGCTGTTTGTTGTTCCAAGTTTTCAGGTTTTTATCGAGGTAGGAACACTTGGCTCCTCCCCTGTCTGGAGCATTGCTCAATGGGATGATGGAATTTTATCAGTGAGACTCAATGACCCATGAGCAGAAGATCTCTCCCTGGAGGGAGGATGGGTGGTGGAAGAGATAAAGAAATTGCCCCAGCTCTTTTTTTATCAGCTGGCCTCTTGACAGAAGATTACACCACCCCAGTTCCAACAGGTGGTGATGGAATACACACTCCTTGGTTACATTTTGCACTGCAGCCCATGACACTCACACACTTTCCTCTGACATGAAAGGGGATCAGGGGAACAACCTGAGGGCTTTAAAGACCCTTCCACTTTGTCATTCTTCCTAACCTGTCACATTCTGATCCACATTAGGAAAGGAGCCCTTTTTCCATTGCGTTAGCTGAGATGGATGGAGCTGGATTCTGCTGGCATCTTGGATTTTCTGTTGTTTCAATTTGTTTCCTAAAGTGCTTGCTTTCCATGAGGAACTTATACAGAAATGCAATTTGCCAATGAGTGAGTTTGTGTTTACAGTTAGCTCTTCCTTAAAGTACATGGTATATGACAATGAAAGAGCAGTGTAGTCCTCAAAATCACTAAAACTGAGCTGTTCTGGGGTGGGGAAAGAGCAGTAGCTCTTAAGTAGCTCAACTGTTGACCATTTTGCTTTATCAGATGTCACTTTTTGAGAACTTAAAGAGTGTTACCACGTGGATGTCTGCTCTGCTTTAGCTTCACTGTAAATTGTCTGTGTAGGACATAGCGCTTTAAAAGAAGCACATTTATTGATGTAAAGCGCAGAGTGGGGATGGTGTGATGGCATTAGGACCCCCCAGTTTCTCAGCTTGTACTTTGAGGGACATGTGAAGCTGGTGTTCCTGCTCTCAGTAGGACAGACGTGACCCTCTTCCCATTACAGATGACTTATCCTCAACCTAAATGCCCTTCCTTCCTGGCAGAGGTTTCAAACACTCCTTTTCCCTGGTCTGCTCACAAGAAAGAGGCTGCTGGTGCTTTGCACGGAGGAAACAAAGAGCTGTGAGAAAAGCAAACCTGCACCTTTCAAAGCGTGTGTGGGACTGTGGACTCCCATTAACTTCTGTGGCTCTCAGATCACAGGTGAAACTCTGTATTCATGCTCTTTCAGCTCAGCACTAGCAGCAATTGCTCAAAAATAACTTAGGAAGTAGGAAAAGATGTGCTGATGTTATGTCATGGCAGACTATGAGAGTGCTCTGTATTAAAGAATGCTCATTAGAAAACTCAAATGTAATGAGCTGAGATGCTGAAAAGTACCTACCAGGAAAGATCTTTCTTTTTACACAAACTTCTTAAACTCAGAGAGAGGCTGAGAAACTGAGAGAATAGGGGAACAAGAAGGGAGATTGGCCCATTAATATGCTTTGGATCATAAAAATAAAGGTGGAAATACCATTTACTTACCTAGGATTTGTTTGAATGGTATGGAATAACACTATAAGACACATTACACAGATCTTCTAGGAGGGAAAAAAAAACACTTTGGTAAGAGATAGGCAGGATTCCTTTACCTGAAAGCAGCATTTTAAATTTATTTCCTCCCCTCCCTTCAAAAACTACTGGCCAAAGAACAAATTTCATCAAAACTCTTCAATAGTTTGGGACACCTGTGTGTCATCCTACAGAGCAAACAAAACTTCACTTCCAGAATTGCTGTTTCTTGTTGCTGTAATTGTACTGAAGTTGAGCAAAATAAGCTAGTTAGCATCTGTTTAACACAGTGCTATATTCTGATAAGTATGTAAGAAGCATCTCTTCAAAAGCATCAATTTTGTTCTCATTACCTAGAGCAAAATAGCTCAGGTGCTTGTCTTGCATCCTCTGCAGCACATATTGTAGCCCAGGAATAAATGGCTGTATAGAGCCAGAGGAAAGGATCAGAAACCTTGACATATGAAAAATGTATCTGAATAATGAATGATCCTTTTTTTTTTTTTTTTTTTTAAATAAGTTGTCTCAAACCCAGTCAGCCAGTCCGTTTAAAGAAGCTTGCCCTTGAGCTGAGAGTAAGGATGATGAATTGCATAAAGGAGAGCTTTTTAGTTTGGAGCATTTTAAGATAAACCTTTGAAAAAATTAATAAAGTGTTAATTCCTGAAAACAAACTCACAAAAAATAGACAATCATCTGTGCCAATGATCACAGCTCTACGACAGAAGATGAGCTCACTGCTCTCCATGCTCTGGTTTAGTTCACTGATTTATAGGTAAGTGGATTGAACCTGTCATGTTGAAGAACTCTGACCTAGAAGTACTTGGATCTACTGTTTATATTCCCTCACCTTTTCCTGGCGAAGTGAAGTGCATGTGGCTGCATTATAAATATAGGCAAGGATTGCTTGAAGAAACTAAAACCTCAGCTTTCAACAAACCCAGAAATCACAATCTAGAAGCAGCCACTTCTGGATCTCCAGTACCTTTCAGTGAGTAGTACTACTGGGCAAGATTAGTGAAGTCTTACCTTTTTAGATGGAGTCATCTGATTTTGTTGCATTTAGTTGATTTCAGTGTACATTACAGCATGGGGATCTGGTTGAATACCTCATGGCTTCCATGTGGCTCCACTGCTGGATCTTCGTTTGGGATCCATGGAATTGGTCTGGGTGAGGAAGGACAAAGCCGGTGCAAATTCAGATCTTTTCTTTACATTACATGTGGTGATACCTAAGAAAGACACTGTCTAAAAAAATTTCGTTACAATCCTAGACATAAAGCTGCTTTAAAAGTTCAACCTGAGCTTGAGTGTGCAGTGTCTGGAGTTTATCTTTGCTGACTGCATATTAATGTTTTCAGTTCTGTTCTGAAAACATCCATATCTTTTAGCATAGTCCTAATAGACATCTTCATACCACAGATAAAAATCTTTACCTTGTTGAAGCTAATAGCAAAACACCTACTATTTTATTGGGTCGTGATTGATTGCCCACTTATTCTGCATTTCCTGACACTAGATGGCATTTAAAACTCTCATGCTAGCTGGAAATGGTCCATTGTCTAGGAATTATTTCCTGTAGTAGTCCGAGTTTCCTTTGTGGTCCCTTCTCCTGCGCCTCTTTTGCTAATAGAAATTGAATTCTGCACATCAATTGTTTGTTATTTACTGAATTTAATGCTACTTGATGAAATCCAGATGCATTTTTTTCTGCTTTCACTCCTCCTCAGGGTACTGTGAAAATCTTAGCTTGCTGTGTCCTTTGCATACAGACAGTTCTCCATTCTTTCAGTGGTTGTAAGACAGTTGTTATCCCTTGTTACCATTCCAAGTGGGTTTTTTTGAGTCCAATATTGTGCCTATTGTGGAAGTGGAGTGTTATATGGACAATTCTCTCCTCTATTAATGAATAGAGTGAAGCTGCAGGGGTTGGTGAGAACTAGAGCTTATGTGTAAATTTATTAGACCTATATTTATTATTTCTAGGCCTTGGCTTTTCATTTGAGGCACTATTTCTTCCTCTGCTGTCCTTTGGAAGGCGTGTTCCATTCAACTGATTTGTCTCTTTCCTTGACTGTCTGCCTCCAGTCTGATGTGAGAAGTGCACTTAGACCACAAAACTTCTGTTGAAACGTGATCATCTTTTTTACCAGAGAATGTCCCTAAGGCAGTTGTTTATCCTTCTCAAAGATTAGTCACGATGAAGTGGAAGATTAGAGAAAGATGGAGGCTCTCTGCAGATTTGCACCTTCTAATACTCCTCAGTACAACATGAGGAGTTTGCAAATGCACATCTCCCACTCAAATATTTCCAAGACACAGGTGCCTCCTCAGACCCAACAAAAGTCTGTGTTCTGACAGCCTCTCTGTCCCAGTTCCCAACTTTCACAGCTATCTGCACTAGCTGGTAATTTTAATAATACAGGATATAATGTGACAATGTCAGATCAGAAAGCAGGGGAAACACTTTGATTTTTCTATCCTAGTTAGTACTTTGGTTCACTGAAGTTGATATTCCCAGGATGAAGGTACCTGGGCAGAATACCCAAAGTTTCTGCAATGCTCAGACCTGTTTATGGAGGCCACCACTTTGCTTTTCAAAGCTTGAGTTAGTTTCTCACGAAGCTTTCTGGGTCTTGAACTCCAATCTTACCATTGCCCTGGGAGTCTCTCTTGCTCCACTTTGGGTTCTGAGGTCATGAATGAGGATGTGTTATTCACTGTGTCATGTAACCACCTCCTCTTGTCACAGCCTGACATTTGAACCACCCCTGCAACCTTGAGTTTAACTGGTAATAACACTTCTGAGATGTGCTGGCTCCATTTTACAGAACAAAAAAGGGTCCAGGGCCAAAGGTTCAGCCTTCTCTGAGGCCAAAGTCAAGTCTGTAGCTCAGCTGAGGGCTGTGCTGTCTGCTGGCTCACTTCTTGTCTCTAATTCCTGTCTGTTTTTCACTGCTTGTGCTTATGGGGTGCTGGGCAGCCTCCTGTTCCCTCATTTACTTGATTTGCTGCTTGCTTTTGTGCATTCAGGTCATTTAAATATCTTCACAAGGGACTCTGAAAGAATTCAAATGCTCAGACACCTCTGAAGTTGAGAACAGCACAGACACTTGAGTGTGTCAGGCAGTGGTGTACCAGACTTAATGAATTCCTAAATTTCATCAGAAGGAGCTGTGCTTCTGTGTCGCTGATAAATGCAAGAAACCAAAGGCTGAACTGCAGCCTAGAACTTCAATCTTCCATCAGGAAATTAATAAATATATTCATTATATACAAATTGTTTACATAACTGTTTACCAATACAACGAAGGCTGCAGCAACACTTTGTCAAGTTTGATTTGATGTTTACAGATAGAAATTTGCTTTTGACACAGCCAGGAGATTATATTGTTAGTGTGACATGGAAAGGATTACAGTAATCTTTTCTTGTTTTACAGCTTTATGTAGGAGGAGAAAGATTATAGCATGCTTCCATAGGAACATGGAAATGATGGGGGAATTATCTGCAACACTTTGAACAGCGACCTGGCATACATTATAATATTGTCACACTTCTGCTTTTGCCACGTAACCAAGTCCCTTGTGAGCCACTGGGCACAGCTCATGAAAGGGAAGAGAATTTTCACTTATTTATTTGTGAGTGTAGACAGTAGCAGTTTGAGTAAAATCAGGCATTTCAGTGGCATGAAGGAAGAAGCCTGGCTGTTTAATAGAAATGCAGATTTTGAATGAACTGACAAAGACATCCTATTACTTGAATGTGTACATTCCTTGTTTTTTCCCCCTTAAAGAACTCAGTCAGGAAACAGGGACACATTAGCATTATAAATGGTATTGGCAAGGAAGGGAAAGGGCTAGAATGATTTATTTTTAACTTTATATTCAGTGAAAAGCTGTAGATACCTTCTTTCTATTCTTTTCTTGATATTTGGTGTTGTTTCAAGGGGGTTTCAAGTGAAAAGCGCGAGGCCTTTGATCAAAGGATCAGAAAAGGGTGTTTGGTTTCAGAGGAGGAAGTCATCTTCTTTTTTCCTATTCCCTTCATGGAAAGCTCCTTTGTGAGCTCTGATAGCAGCACTTGTCAGGGGATCTCCCAGACTTTGCTGCAATTACATTAACAAAACCAGCACTAAGCTGAGAGTTTCCTCCAATCCTGCAGGATTGTTTCCTTACGAGTGTCTGGGGTTTCTTCTCTGAGCAAAAAACTCCCCTCCTTCCTTTGCTCCCACCCAAAGGGCCACAGGGTGACAGCCCTCTTGTCTTGCATACCTAAAAGATTGTTAATGACTGTTTACTAGAGCCACAACTTCAATTTTCTAGTGCGTTTGGGTGTGTTTTCTTTGTTCTTTACCATCAGTAGAGATACTTTGAAAAATGTAAAATTCAACCAAGTGAGTCTGAGTCTGTGGGTCTCCATGAAGGTTTTGGTGATAGCTTGTTCTGGAGCGAATTCTCCTTGCCTGGTGCTGTTTCAGCAGATCTTTGCCTGGGCAGGGAGGGGCTGTGCAGTTACCTGTGAGACTTGTTCTTCAGGGGATTGGAGGACAACAGGCTTATCACAATATTGGGGTCTGGTTCCCTCAGCCATCAAGCAATGTGGGCTTTTGCCTTTGAAACTGAATCCCTTAAAAAAACACTCTTTGCTACACCTCTAGGATTCTTGCATTAACTCTATAAATCATCAGAGACTTTTGCTGGGTGGATGATATAATTTTTTTTTTTTTCTGTTTGATATTTATAAAAAAAATTATTTGCTACCAGAGAGAAGATGGAAATAGGAGTGTTAGTGAGAAAGCCAAGAGACTGACAGCAGGAATGAAAAGCAGACTGTAACAACTGGTGGAACAAAACTGTGAATATTAAAGAATCTTGTTACCTTGGTAATTTAGCAACAGTGGGCTGCAGTGCAGAGATGGGAATAAAAGAAGCTTGTAAATATGAACAGGTCAAGTCAAATCTGAAGCTAGAGAAACTTGTCCATAAATGTGGTGTACCCCAGGAGAGTGTTAAAATTTCTGTTAGGAAAACAGCTAATAAAACTCCTGGGCAGCACAGCTCCAGGACTGACATGATACATAAGTTCCCTGCCTGTAGCTACAATGCCCTGTCTGCTGCAGGAGGACTTGTTAAACACATAAAGTGCCTGGTGTTGCCAAGTTTGCAGCCTAATGTTTGCCCACAGTGGGTCTCCCTTTTCTGTCAAGGACCTTTGACTCTTCAGATGTCACAGGTTTCCTGTTGGCTGTTGGGTTCCTTACATAGATGTTAGGTCTTCGCTATTTTAGGGTACAGATAGAATTCCTATTTTTCTTTTCTTCATTTTCCACGTTATTTATTTACTTCAGATCCCTTCTCAATATCTTGTAGCACAGGTAAATTAATATTGTGCTTTCTAGTGAAGATCCAGTTTAGACACTCAGGGGAGTGAGAACCTTTATATTCTCTTGCAGCTGAAGCCTTCCATGGAAAAATCATTTATTGCAGGCCAGTTGCATTCAGTAAATGGGACTGTTTTATGCTGATTCTTACCTGGCAAAGATGCCACTAGCAGTGAATCCAATCAGAAGTGTTTTTCTTTCTCTACTCTGTTTTTGCTGTTGTGTTGTGCTCTGCTTCTATCAACAATAAACTAATCTCTGACGGAGCCATTCTAGTGGCAGAAGTAATAGATTCCCACTAGAATTAGGGATATTTTTTGGTAGTTTCACTAAGGGACACAAATGTGATTTTGTTTTTTTTCTCCTTGATGGACGTTTTGCTGAAGGTTTTTAATAGTTTCTGAGACAGCCTCTTTCTTCCAGTTGTTACAACTTGTTTTAGAACAAATCCCAGACACCTTTGAACTGCAGAAGATTCTGGGCTGACAGAATGTTCCTGTCACTGCAATGTCACAGCTACCATCAGGACAGGCAGCAGTGGGAGAGCTGCTGCTTCTCTTGTCTTACCCAACCTACACATCTCGGAAGCTTTCCTTGGGGGGTGTAGTGGAAAGAAGTGTTTCGGGTTTTTGTTTGGGTTTTTTTTTTTTTTTATGTATTTGTAAGAAGAGGCTATTTTTACAAAAGATCTTAGAAATATGCTCTGAAATATTTCTACAACTTCACAGAACGTTCTGTGATTGAAATGTGTTTTAATCAAGTCCCTGTGGATAGATTATTTCTTCTGCTGAAGAGGATAGGAAGATCAATGTCCTGCTTCCATTCTTACAGCCAAAAGACACAGAGCTGATTAAAGCTGCCTTGTACACCCTGCTAAAGCTGAAGAAAAGCAATGGCTCCTTTTAATTCAGAGATGCCCAGAGGCTCCGTCATATGGGGTGGACAAAGAATAGTCTGCGAAGCTCTGACTACAAAATATGTGATTTGCATAATTACATTTGTGTTTATTTTTGCCCTTCAAAATCCCAAGAACAACAAGAAAAAGGTGCCCCAAAGACACTGGTTAAAAGCAAAACATAATCTATAATTTAGGTCATTAATGGACATCTCCATTATGCTGTAATTTTTATTGATTTTTACATACTAGAACCATTTTATTCACAGCACTCACTGAATAGATGCAGTAGTCAGCAAATTTTAAAATCCTCTTATTTGACCCATTTTTATCATTTTAAGCCAGTTGTATAACAATGAGGTTCTAAATTGTCATAAACGAAAATAAAAATAAGAAAAGGAGTGGGCAGAAATAATTTGTAGAACATGCTGTTTTTCCCTCACACTCTGAAAAAGCATATGTGAGCCAAGCCCTACCAAAAAGCTTTCATGGTATTTCTATTTCTTTACAATTGCTTCATTTCCCAATAGCCCATATAACCTAGCATTCTGTCCCACAGAATGGCCATTACCACATGCACCAGAGGATAATTCAAAATCAGTGATGGAGATAATCACCCAACACTGAGAAGCAGATTTTTCTTTCAGTCCTACAGGCTGTATGTGAAATGCAGCCTGGAAAAGGAAAGAGCTGTTTTACCTACTAGTTTGTGGGGTCACCACTGGCTGAATTCCCTGTATTCACCAGTAGGGTCTGACCCCAAGACTTACACCCATTCTTGCTTCATATCATTAAAAAAAAAAACCCAAAAACCCGAAAACAAAAAACTTAGGGAAATATTTGAAGAGCTGGCATTTTCTGACTATTTTTTCACTTTTAATTTGAATGTGTTAGTGCAATAATTTTTTTCTCCACTGGGCAAGATAGTTTGCAGTATTTCATGTATGTCTGCATGCACACGAATGTGCAGAATAATTTTATGGGCTGTTGGCTCAAAGGAAGCTTCTGTCCACTTTTGGAAATCTTGGCTTAATAAGAAAATGTGGGTTTGGTGTCTAAAATGATACTGGAGAAGCTATGAAATAGGATTTAATGCTTTTGAAAAATAAAACCTGTTAATAAAATTGACAAATTCCCCTCATCACAACTCGTGGTGGGGCAATTATCCTTTGCGAAGTTTCAACAGCTCTTGCTTTATTGCTCCCATGAGCCTCTTGACAGACCAGGGGGTTTTATAGAAATAAAGCTTGCTCTGCCTTGCCTCTGTCCTTCAATGCTCTTTAATCAATTGGATGAATGGACTGGAGGAGTTTGCAGCTCTTGGATTTGCTTTGCTTTCTCTTTGCTGTGATGGGGCTGTGTGGGAACACAGGATTCGCCTCCAGCTGCCCTGGAGGTTCAGGAACCTGGGCAGGGGTCTCAGAGACCCTGGCACACAGCCCAGAACACCTGTGGTTTTGATTTTAGCCCATGGGAATGATTGCCAACCTTAAAAGAAGAATTACAAGTCACAGGAGTTTAAATAGAGCATTAGTGAGTTTGTGACAGGGTGTAAAAGTAGTTTTTGAGTTTTGGTTCGGGGGGGTGAGAAAATTCTAAGATGGAGGAACCTCGTGGTTTTTAGGTTTCTTCCTTCTTCTTCTTCCATCTCCATCTTCTTGGATGATTGGCTTAAGGTAAAATCTGACTGTCTGATGTGGAGAATAGGTATTGGAAATAATTAGTAAATAGTCTGTACGTAACTTATAGTGTAAAAGATAAGCACCACCTCTGGGGGTGGGAGAAGGCCTTCGACTGTCTTGCTGGAAGGAGCTCGGCAGGGCACAGAGAAAATGTTTTAGATAAGAGAAAATAAACAACCTTGAACACGAGACCTGAGGAGTTTCTGCTTCTTTCACCCATCTCTTGCTGAGGTAAAAAGACTGTACGTTGTTGGAATCTCTGCAATATAGCAGAGACAGAGAGGGTTCCGACAGGGCTGTGGGTGCCCTGCTGCCCTCTGAGGAGCCTGCACAGCGAGGGCAGTCCCAGATTGTTGGCTGTGTGGTTTCTCATGTAACTGTCATATATGCTGACTTTTGATGCGTATCTCTTGTAAAATTTGCAGACAGGTCCTCTGGGGATCAAAGAAACCTCAAAATAGAAGCAGAGAAGTAAAGTGCTGTCAGGGCAGAGGTCAAAGCCCCTCCTCTTTCCTTCTTCCACATATATAGGGCAAGTGCACGTTCTTTTACATTCTGTGAAAAGCCAAATTCTCTCCTAGGCAGACAATGCAGCGCTATCCTTGTGGGGTTTTACCTCCAGAAGCTGTCACTGAAGACAAATCTGCAGGCTCTGAAGGAGAGAGCACAGGAATCAGCCATTCACTGTCCTTGGGGAATGACAAATGTTTTTTGCTGAGGAGGAGGCGGAGGACAGAGATTGCCAGAAAGCACTTTTTTATGGTAACTGAAGTAATGAACTCAAATGAAAGGAATAAAATAGAGGTTTGGAGTGGAGGTGCCATTTCTGTTTTAACTACAGTGTTGCTACTGCAAAGCTATAAATTAGAGCAGGGTAGTTAAGTAGGATGAAATAAAAGAAGAAAGGCAGGGTCCTTGGTAATAGGAAACTCAGAGGAGCCCAGCCTCTGGTAATTGCTGTACATCCCCCACTGGCATGGTCTGCTCCCAGCTGGTAATTAGCAGGGTTGGCAGAAAGATGCCAAGAACAACTTGCACAGGAGGGCATGTGCTTTCCTAGCTGTGCAGGAAACTTGTTTTTGCTGATGATTAAGTGCCTGTTTTTTTCTGTCTTGGGCCAGAGATTTTTAGCTGATTCCTACAGCATGTTTTTCTGACAGTGATACTTAGAGAAATCCATAGGCCACCATGCAGTGTCTTCTCCAATTAACACTCCTCATATTTTTTACCTCCATCTACTCCAGGCCCGTCTTTGTGACCCAAAGCTGCTGAGACCCTGAAATTGTACTGTATCTCTCTGCCTAGGCAGGGAGAAGTCTGTAGAACTCATTGGCCTAATCAATCTCAGTATCATCTATTTTTCCCCCTTCTGCTTTAGTTTCTTGTGAGTAGAGAAACTTTTCTAAGAGTGTCTCTATGGAAAGCTGGGAGGTGCTGGTTTAAGAGAATGGGAAAAACACAGAAACTCTTGTTAAAGACCAAAAACGACTCAGAAAATATTCATGTGGGTCAATTGGTAGTTAATAAGGCCTTACAGTCAAAGAATAACCAATTGGCAAATCCCACAGAACACAATGAGAATCAATTTCTTCTTATTTAGTGTTGCAGCAGATGGAGCTGCATGAGATTCAAATGCAACCTCCCTGACTTTTTGCTGCTCTGTAGGTTACCACTGCTTCATTGCTAGTGCTCACAAGTGCCCACTGTGGCTATAAACATTAAAAAGAAGGTGATTTAAGGAGCTGCTATATCCCAGGGAGTAAAGGACATCATTAGTTTAGAACTTGCTGTGCTCTAGTGTGTAAGAAAATGCTTTATTTTCTCTAGAAACCACTTTTCATTTCCAAGAAGCCTCCTGTATTTCAAGTGCTTTGGAGGATCTAGGCCAGGTTTCCAGCTCACCTGCATTCATGGGAGCTCTCAAATGAGACTGCTATGCCAATTTACAATTGTGAGAGATTATGTCCCTGTATAAAAAGTACCAGCTGTATATTGTCTTACAACTGCCTTGTGTCTAAGACACAATGAATGGAAGAATGGAAGTGGAACAGTGATAGCAAACTGAATACCTACATAATTATATAATTAGAAATATAAATTATAAATAATAGCTGACTAACTGAATAATTTTACCTGTGGGTAAAATTCAATGAGGTGAACTTGGTCAACTTCTGGATGCTTTTTCAGGTAGCTGAAAGCCTCATACACTTGAGGATGAATGTCTGTGAGACCTCTTTCCTTCTTGTTGCAAACCAGAAATGCTTCTGTAGTTCTCATGTCACAAAAAAAAACCTGTGCTGCTCAAGGTTAAGTTGTTCTTGTCACAGAAAGCTGCCAGCTGTCTTGTGAGGGGGTGTTCCTGGAGAATCGATTTCATGTAACTTCCTACAGCCTCTTTCATTCTGAAAAATGCTGTGTCACTTAGCAGGCAGAGGTCAAAACTTTTTAAAGGAGTGATGAGGTGACTTCAGTGAGTTTCTGGCTAAATGTGTCACCTGCTGCTGTGTGATTCAAGCAGGATTTCTCTGAATGACTTGTAGTTGCCTCATAATACAACAATTTCCTTGTAGGGGAAGGTTTACAGCAGTTCTCAGTTAGGTAACTGAGCATTAGTTCTCAACACAGCTTGAGAATCTCTACCTCTTTTTCAAGTTACAAAATGGAGTGTGCACAAAAAAACATTTGTAGCTTACCTTAGACTTCTCCCCATTCCTCACTCCAACCTGCTGTAGTGCCCATGCTTAGTAATTCTGTGTAATCATGGCCTGAGATTTATTCACCTGAGTCATAGCAGCTATTCAGCTTCATCCTGCAACTCAGGAAGCAGGGAACTTTACTTGCATTGAAATGGATATTTTTCTTAGGCAAGACTTTTCTTCTGGAATTTGGGTAGGACATTTTATTTTTCTCAAAACGCATAGAAACCATCAGTATTAACGATTTCCATCTCTCTTTGTAAATCTAGTCTGTGATAATATCTTGCTCTTATTTGCTCAGCACAGGGCTCAAGACATCTCCACCTGCTGTGTCATCCCCATGCACTTCCTGCAGTGGAGAGAGATGGTTTAAAGCCCCACGTGCAGCAGGGCCTCACTCCTGCCTCTCTGAGAGCTAATGGGATCACAGCCCCGGATCACAAGGTTGCAGTAAATCAATAGTCACAAATCTGCACTCATAAATCTCTGTGCGCAGAGGAGCCACATTAGGGGCCTCTGTGCAGGGCCTTACAGATAGATCTCATTCATAAAAGACTTTGCCTTGTTACTGTGGCACAGATTTCTGTTTTGACAGAATATCAATGCTATGGTGAGCAGCTGTTATCAAGCTGTTTGTGCTGAGTTTGATGGAGATGATGTGCACCTGACTGTCACTGCCACAGCTTATCCTCTCACCAGCTCTCTGCAATTCAGTCTGTAAGTTTGTTCTCATACAGTAAAACTAAAGGGAGTGGGAGGGAACACCCCATCAATCACTACAGGGTAAGAAATTTCTGGGAAAAGTGAGATAATAGGGTTTTTTTAAACTAGTCTCCTTGCTGAATTTGGGTAGTCATGCGTGAATTATTTCAAGGGACAAAGATCTATCCTGTGGATGTTTTCTGTAGAATCTCATCTTTTATGGCAGGGGAGCAACTTTAGAGACGAGTCACACGTGGATTATGTTCACTCAAAAGTAAGCAAATATCTTCTATTCAGATGTTAGGTGTGTCTTCACACCTCACCTGGTCCTCTTCACTCTTGTAGAGAGATTTCCATATAATTCAGGGACTTCTTTCAAATTTTTGGGTGACGTTCAAGCCTGATATATTGTCTGCTGCTGGAAAGCAAGCAGACAGTGCTTCTCTCAGGCTTGGGGTATTTTAGTCAAAAAGCTTTCCTCATTGAACTGCAGTGTATTTATTTGGGGATTTAGCTGCTCCAGTTCTCTGCCCTGCAGATGGGCAGGAATAGCAGGAATAGCTGTCCCCTCTGTGTCAGAGGGTCTCCTGTACCTCAGGAATACTCTTTATGGAGATGCAACCCATTGCTGAGGGCAGGGATAACAAACCTGGTGTGACCAAGTATGGGTCAGTGCTGCTCGGGGCACTGCTGTAACAGCTTGCAGGAGCACACTGCAATAGATCATCCTTTCCTGTCTGCTCCATTTTTCTTGAGGAAATAAATCACTTGGTTGTAGGTGAGAAGCCATGTGGCTTTGACACGTATTCACTTTCCTTCTTAAAGGAAAAAGTACTGTGCTTATGAAGACATGGGACAATGCTGTGCCCTTGATTTGCTACTGCATGTGGAAGTGATTTAAAATAGGATAAAAGACACACTGGGAAGTTGCAAACTGTAAAGCACAACTTGATGTACTTTAAAACTGGAACATACACAGGGCATGGCCTTCAGTTCAGGTTATACTGTTTGATTTTGAGCCCTGGACTTGGGTTCCTTTGAAATACACTTACCAGAGAACATGCATGAAAAGTAAATAATTTTTGTCTGTAACTTTTTGTTCAGGAGACAAAAATGCAGTAAGTCACAGAAAATAAAACTTTAATTTGATTTCTAATTTGGTTTTTAATTTTTATATGTGTACAATCTTTGGACTTGTAGAAATTTATCTCCCACTGTGATTTTAATTTTAGTTCCTGGCCTGAATTTCTCCAAGGACTTGAGCTGAGACCATTTAGGAACCTCAGGTCCAGTAGTTGGCCAGAACCTCTAAAAGATTTGACACTGTAGTCAAAGCTGTACTGATAATCTAACAACAGAAAAAAGGAAAGGGAAAGAGAAAATATATGGTTATCACTGGCGTTACTGATGTTCCTGATAAATGCAGTCTTTTATCATCTGAAATACAATCTCTATAGTCGCAAATTGAGGTTTGTTTTTATTTCCCCTCTATTGAAAGGACTTTTACAACATGGTGAGAGTACCTCTTTACTGCTAATTATCTGAATCTGAGCAGCCTCTCTTGGCCAGCCTTTTACTACTTCAGATTTTCTTGATTTCCAGTATATGCAACTCAGAGCTGGGTTTCATTTCTGAATTAAGCATTGCACTCACAGATTCTGAAATATACTACAACCATCAAGTTTCTATTTGATTTTGTTTTTTTCCCCAAAACTCTTACAGGATTTGTGCTTTCATACCACAATAACTCAAGTGACCTTCATCTGAACAGGGATTCATTGCCTGAGAACTGCTTACAGATAGTTTTGTTTCTTGAGTTAGTGTAGCTTCTCTTTAATATTTTTGTTTTGTCAGTTTAAATCATATCATTTACAAGTACAGAAATCCCTTGTTATGCTCTTTTCTTCAGCATAAAATACTGTTTGAAACAGAACTCTGCATTTTGCCTGCTGAGATATACACTTTTTCCCACACGTGCCTTTAGGCACATGAAGAGTTTGCCTGCAATGGCTCTAGAGCAGCAGGAGGTTTTGTCCTATGGAACTTATTACTCTGCCTTGATTAGGCATGAGCTCATGGTAAATAGCTAAAACAGTGAGGGGGAATTAAGGGTGAAAATTCGAGAGGCTTGGCACTGCAGGGATGGATGCTGAGTGATTTGACTCCCCGGCTAAACCATCAACCTTAATCTCAGAGTTCTCTGGAGGTGAATTGGAGCATGTCCCTGCAGCCAGGTGCAGAGCCACGTTTCAGAAGGAAGGGCAATTGGCTGGGTACAAATAGTGCTTTGTTTCAACATCTAAAGATGAATCCATGTGATTTGGCTTTTTCTTTTTTTAGATGGACTATTCTCTGAAAAGCTGTAACCTCTGTGTTGTTTTAACTGCAAAACCTGACAGACCTGGATAGCAGTTCTTGTTTCAAATTTGCTTTCCTATTTGACTATATTTTAGTTGTGAGATTTTACTATTGCTTAAGCCATGGAGTTAAAATACTTTCCCTGTTTTTATCACCATGCCAGTGTGTCAATGAATTGGCACTCGTGCATGATTCCTGTTTCTGACTCCATTCACCTTTTCAGTTGTGTTTACTATAGGTGAATAAAATAAGCAGGAGATGTGAAAATTGTTAAAATTGAGCTTACACAACTACAGCAGTGATGGGGAGAGAAAAAGCTGCTTGTACTCAGATGCTTGAGGCATACAAGTTTTAAATTGGTGTCTCTGCATATATGCAATGCTTGAAACTTCTCTGTGTATATCTTATATCCTTCTTAGGTTATTTGTAACTCTTGTATATCTACTTCTGTCTTGGCATTTAGGAATAAATTAGGTTTTACTCTTCCTTGTTACTTTAGAGTGCTAATGGGACTTAAGTGTATATTAAAGGACCAAAGAGCCAAGATGTTTCACTAGGCAGACAAATATTTTTTTATTAAAGAGATAGAAGTCAATAAGTAAATGAATGCCTTTGCAAGAATTTATTTATTAATGGACAGAGCTATGAAATCAATCAGCTAAAGTGCTAGTGGTACACATCCTGTCTTAAAAATTCCCTCTTTGTTGGCTGACTCATACTTGGAAATGTTGCAGTTTCACTTGGGGCAGTAATTTTTTATCACCAAGAATATCAAACAGTGAATTTTTCATTTTTATTTTTTTTAATTTCTGTGTGCTTTTTCTTGGGAAATAGTTGTTTTATGATGTTCTGGCATTGGGAGTCCCTTAATACAGCCAAAAGCTTGTCCTCCCTTTGAGTTGTCCTGTAGCTGTCATAAACGTGTCCAGCTTCTTTTAATCCAGCAAACTGCTGTGGGTTTTTTTTCTTTTTCACTGTTTTCCTCTGAACTCATAATCATAGCTATCTTTCTAGTCATATTCCTAAATATTAACTCACTAGTACCCATGTAGCTTCACTGCTCGAGCCTGGAAATTTAGCTCAGTTCAGACACACTCAGGGATGAATTTAGCCAATATTACAAAACTGATTGCACAATATTAATTTCCTTTGATACTAAAGGCAAACCAAATATCAAATCAAGTTTTTGTTGAGGAAAATATCCGTTTTGAAAAATTTCAGAATGCTTTCTTGAAAATTGTCATGTTTTACTATCTGGAAACAGTAGTTTTCTGATAGTCCTATGAGAATCCTTCTAATCAGAATTTCTGCCTTAATCTGGTCCATATATTAATATACACATTATGTCTCTCTATATAAGCATACATACATAAACACATACTCTTTTGTTATGTTATCAAGTTCCAGCTTTCCTTACTATAGAAGATGTGTAGAGCAGCTTTTTGGATTATTTTATTCCAGATGTCTTAGCTTATGACTTTGCAAATTGCATTTTGCTGGTAATTTCCGCTCATGTTTCTAATCCCTCTAATGTGGAGTTTTCATTACCGTGCTGTTTATCTTCCTGATCATTATTATAAGTATTAAATAGGACTAGCAATGATGCCTCCAAACCTCATTGTCATTTAATATTATCTTTTGTTTGCACTACTTAAGCTATCTTGTATTTTGTAGGGTAGATTTCACCTCCAACATGACAAGAAATAATTGAGAGGAAATTTATGCAATGCAGTTTTGAATCTCTAAAAGCCACATATTTTAAGGCTGCTAATAGCCTCCATCTACTAATCTTGTTTTGTCAATAAAAATAGTAATGCAATCAGTTCAGCTCAAAGGGTCTGCCTGTTGCAGGCTCATCCTAGTTTCTTCTAGAATTTGAGAGTTGTGGCTGCTGCTGGTACAAAGATGTCAGTATCTGCTCAAATTAAAAAAGTGAAGCTGTGTCTCTATTCTGTACAAACAGAGTTCTGGTGTCAGAAAAATGTATTACATGTTCTAAAGCTGCTCTGTAATTATTAGCTGTGCCAGAGTATAAAATAGTACGTTGGCAGATCTCTGGACTTGTCAAGAAAGTTACATGGAGAGGACAGAAATCTCCACAAGGAATACAGCAATTTGAAAATCTTCATTTCTGGTGAAACAAGAAAGCTTGGTTTGAGAGTGTTCTTTCCAAAGCAGAAAATTAATTTCAGCTACAGTTGCAGGTGGGCAAGAACAATGTGAGATGCTTGAAAACTTTTACAAAAAGGTCATAGTGAAAATTTTACTCCTGTTTGTGAGTATTGACACCCCCATGTCCCAGCTGCATTTAACAAAAACTGTCCTACGTTACTATTACTGGTTTGTGAAGATAAGACTTCCAGAAACAAACCCCAGCCTTTTGTGTCTTCTTGCTGATGGTCCATGCAGTTATTTATTCTCTGTTCATGAAGTGAGTGTCTTTTGGCTCCTCCAGTAGGAGCTGAATTTCAGAACTGGTCTGTGTTAACATATTGATTGGTAATTCAGTTTTTCCTGCCTGCTTGCTGAAGACACCACTGTGATAGAGCTATCTGCTCCTCAGAAAAATGCTCCAAAGAAGTATGATTTTTTTTTTTTTTTTCATTGTAGTGGGCAAGTTTTTGAATTCTGGATAAACTGAAAAATCAATTCTGCCTGGCTTTCACTGAAAAGCATTAGCATTGCTGTAAGGCCACATTTCTCAGGGCAAGGTCTTCAGCAGCAGCACCCACCATAAGGCAGAGGATAATGCTCTTCTCTGGCCTTTGTTTTCTAACCAGATTATACTGAGTTCATGGGGGGTTTGTCTCCTTTTCCCAAACTGAATATCTCAGTCATGTTGGATCAGTCAGAGACCTAGAAGCAGCCAATCAGGACAGGCACAATTACTATTTTCTTTTTTAGGATCACTCTATTTTGAAGAAGTTACTCACTTCTCAGGCCCATTCATCTTCTCCCAGCTGGAGGGGAAACCTGGACATTCTGTAATAGCAAAGTTCCCCATTGAACAGCCATGGCAAGACTAAGACATCTGTAACCAATTCATAAAACTGAGGAGAGCATAATGCCAATGTAACCTTCTGATGGGTTTGACCAAAATAAATATAAAATAGTCTTCCAGAGCTTTCCAAATTGCAATCTTAGGCCTTTTCTTCTAGATTATTTGGTACTTAAGAAAGACCAGAGAAGAAATAGGGAAAAGAAGGTAAGAACTGATCTAGTCTATTGCTTCTCTCTGCAAACTACAAATGAAATCTCATCAGGAGCACAATCTTCAACATTTTCTTTTCTTCCTTTGTTTTTCACTGACTGTCTGTGTTTAGACATTTCATCTTATTTAGAGACTCTGGCTTCAGTTATTTTCTTTTGTAAGTTTGGAGAAGAGGTGAGTTTTTGGAATAATCAATATGCTGCCCCATTGCAAAATTAAGATGAGGTGCATTTTGTTCATCTCTCTGTAGATTGATCCAATTAGTGCTTATTGGTGTAATTTTGAGAAAATCTGGTTTCATTAAAGTTAGTAGTGACAATAATGTGCAGTTAGTAACTGACCTTTTGGGACAGCAGCTATTTCAGATGAGAAAAGATTAATTTTTAACGAGCTTCTGATACCCTGCAGTACAAAAATTTGTTTCAGGCTATACATCTGCCTGGTTTTGCTCCTGGTTTTGTTAATACAATTTAATTGCTGTGCTCAAATAGAGAGTTTTGCTTCTCTAGCTAGTATTGCAGCATATTCCTAAATCCTTCTGGATGGGAAAGGAATGGCAATGCCTACTCACATTGTTTTAGAAGCACTCTGTGCAAGGCTTTTTAAACTTTCCCTTTCCTGAGACTGTTCACCAGGAAACTTTTTTTCAGGTTTCTTTCATTCTTGCTTTATTTGTGACTTTTAAAGTATAGACATTGGTGTTCTCAACATGCAAAAACTATGGGGGAAAAAGAAATTTAGTGTGGTTCCTAACATTAGCTAAGGGTATTTCTGATAGTCCTTGGGGGAACTGCTTTTAAAGAATTATTGGTTGGGGTTTTTTTGATAGGTGGGAAGAAAGCAGAATATGGATGAGTCAACCAGAGTCTACCTTCATCTCAAACAACACATTGCTTTGTGATTTACATGAGTTAGAGTAATAGAAGAAGTCAGTTTTTGAAGATAAAACACTTTGTTACAGTTTTTGACATGCTGCTGGATTTTGAGTGTTTGGAAATGTTTGTTTTTTTAATTTGCCTTTTCACTCTGCCAAGTGCATTCAGTGAGAGTTCTGTTTATTGTTAAATCTTTGTATTAGGAAGATACCTGACTGAAAGGCAAGTACTCCACTAATGAACACAAAGGCAGATTGCAAATACCTGGAAAAGCACAGGATGCAAACTATTCCTGCAGATATCAAGGTTCTACCATGTGGGATAATAGATAAAATGCTGTTTTGTCATGGTGCAGTAGTAACATCAATATGTCCCAAAATCTCCTCCATGCAAACAGATTGTCTCACACAGAGAATTATATCAATGTTACATTTAATTTAACTTTGTTCATACTTGGAAGTGTGCCTATATAAATGCTTGCATAGGACCAGGATAATTTGTTTCAACGTGGAGTTTTGAGTCCTGCTTTAGCTTGCTAAATTGAAAGTACCACTGAAAGGATGCAGAGTGCCACGGGGGTGGCAGCATAAACCAGAATGCTGATGACTTTGCTAAAGCCACAAGTAGCCTTTGAAATCTGTGTTCAGATTCCCTCTTCCTGGCTTTGTCTGTATTCATCCTCAGGACTTTCCCAGGCTCAGTAGGTTTCAAACATGATTTAGGTTTTGAGGTCTAAAATAGTGACTTAATTCAGCCTTTTCAAACTTTATCTTCAATTCTTATGAACCTGAAAGTTACTAAATATGTCTGCACCTTTTGTCATTTTGGATTTTTTCACCTGATTTTGGACAGTACAGACTTGAAGTGGATCTTAGTCTGCACTGACCTTGTCTGCATGTAGACAAAGAAAAGGCTGCAATTCAGTGTGAGTGGATATGGAGGGAGGTTTAATTCAATTCACTCTGTGGTGTTCAGAACAAGTACAGTGCTGGGAATTGAAAAATAAAATACAGAAATCATGGTTCATATTCCTTTTATAATCTATTTCAAAATTGAGATGCAAATCTGTAGGCACAGTCCAGAGTAACAATCAGTGGATGTATTTCCTTATTCCATTATTCATCTCTTTCACAAGACTCTTATGTTTCTGAATGCCAAAGACTCCCTAAGTCTTCACTACAAAATAGAATGTTAAGATGAACTTTTATATGTCTCTAAAAATTATGGAAAGCTATGTGTCTATTTGATTTTTTTTTTGTTTTTCAAGTTAATGAAAAATGGCCTTTACAAAACACTATTATGTCCCTGTTTTAATTTTACCCTTGTTTTCTTGTGACTTGATATATACTCCTTTCTAATGGGTATAACTTATGTTCTATGATGTTAATTAGAACAAGCAGATACAGCAGGCAGGGTAATTTAGCTTGTACATACAGTTAGAAATCAGATTTTTGGGCAAATGACTGCTTTTTTGGCATGGAAAGCATAGGGACATATGGCCATGTGATTGAATGTAAAAGAGCTAATTTAGTTTGTAACTCTTCTGACCATGTCTCAGAATGAAGGTGAAAAATAAGTCACAGATTTGTATAAATCAAGGCTGTAAATGACTACTGTGATTATTTTGTGAGCACTGACCTCGCCTGCATGCTGGTTTTCAATCCAACACCTTTGCTTGAATTAGACCAGGTGCTGTGTTTAAACCCATTCAACTGCTATTTCAAGGTGTGCAGAGAGGGAGAATTCTGGGTAAGCTATTAATGAACCTCACCATAACAAATGTATCTCTTATTTCTTATCTGAATATGCCTATCTTCAGATTCAGTTATTGCAGTCTTGTTCTCTCTTTAATTAGGACAATGAAGAGCTTTCTTTCCCTGCCATCAAATTCTGGTCTCCTGCAGATCCCTATCACACCAGAATGAAATCCTCCCCTAGCCACACCTCTAGGATAAAAAAACTTTTGGAAATTTTACTTCAAAATCCTAAGTAATTGTTTTGTTGTTGTTGCTTTATAAATATTTTAAATTTTTCCATGTTCTTATTACAAGCTGGGCATCAGAACTGTATGTGGCATTCCTGCAGGTTTTCTTCTGCAGACTAGTACAAGATTGAAATACTTCTTTACATCTCAGTGTTTCTTTGCTTTAGAGTGTGTAGCTCATTCAAGCTGCTGCAGTCTGTGCTCAGTTTTCCATTTTTGAGTGTCTGATAGATGTAAATTGGCTATGGAAATTCTGCCCTTAGCTGCACCTTCACTGCTAAAGAAAGACAGGCACAAATCATTGCTGTTATCAGAAAACTTCAAGACATTGGAAAACTGTATCATCATCTGAGATATTTAAAGATTTGTTATATCTGTGTTTGGTCATAGGTTTACAACAGAATTTCAACAGATACAATTTTGGGTAGACCCTTTTGAAAGCAGACAAAGTGGGAACTCAAGGGAGGAAGATTTGAAAAAAGTTGGCGGCAGGGATTTGAGTTTCATACAGTGATTAAAGTTTGGCAAAACACGATGGGGATTGTGATGCCATCTGTTCTCTCTGTGTCTGTTTGATTACATCCTCTTGGGAACAGCGACAGCTTTTTATTCCCATGGGCTTGGAGACAGCACGAGATAGTAGATCAGTAGCTTTGATGGTAAATTTTGCACCTTTCAGACCTGCTCTTTTTCTCTTTAGTGTCAGATTAAGGATTGCAAGGCCAGGGGTGAGGCATGAAAAATCCCACTTGGCCCATGTTTCATCTTAAAATTCACCCCTGCCTTCCTTGTGCTCCTGTGTTGGGTTGTGCCCCTGTCCCCTGCCACTCGTGGGTCTAAGGCTGATTAACTGCAGTCTCTCTGTGACAATTCATTATTTACCACTCCACTTTTTAGTCACCTGTAGTCTTCATGGTAACAATTTCATGGATAGCATTTTATCAGGTTATTTATTGACAATATTTTAAAATAGATATTTATTAAGCAATCACTTTGGCATTCACACTTGAAGCAGTCTGTTAACAATACCACTTTAACAGTTAAAATTTTATTTTGAAAGCTCTATAATTGGATTATAATTGGATGGATTTAAATTGATTTATGGCCAGTCACATATTGTTTGATATAATCCTGGTTTCTAGTGATATTCAACTACTCTTAGACACTAGAGAAAAGTTTATATTAGCTACAGCAAAAGGAAAGTAGGCTTAAGTCAAGGGCTTCTGAAAACCCTCCCTCATAAAGAGAGTATAAGTGGCTAGAACTGTTGTTTCATTTAAATGGCAAACACAAGAAGCTAATAAATACAGATTACCTAAATAAATCAAAGTCAGGATGCTTCTGTTGAAGTGCAAATCTCCTGTCATAAAAATTTCTATAAAGTTATCTAATTTCCATAAGCAGGCTTTCTATTGGATAATGATTTATTCATCTAATGTTTTGCCAGAGATCTTAGCTAGCTGCAAGAGAAGATATCTTGAATAAAAATAAATCCTTATTGTTTTTTTATTTCTGTAGAAAAGATTGACACTGCTTTCTAAAGATTTCAGAATAAATGTTTTGTTTCTATTATACTTTTGTTTCAGAAAAAAAGAGGTTAACTCAGTCTATTCAGTTCTGTGGTCCAAGGATTGTTACCTGCCATATATATATTTTTGCAATTGTTTCATCTCTCCAAGATGTGAGAGGGAGGGACCTTTTAGATGTCCTGTAAAACATCCAATTAAAATTGTGTTTCAGGCTACCAAACTGAATGAGAGCTGTTCTTTTGTTTCAGTCCTGTAAATTGTATTAAACAAGAGGCCTGTAATGTTTGGGTTTGCTACTTGAGACTGGTTTTAGTTCTGCAAGTGCACATCATTCTTACTGAGTGACAGTGGGAAGGACAGAGTATGCTGAAATAAAATCACTGAAATAGTTGGGGGAAAATTGTCACTGCAGGCTTGAGCTTCTCTGCTGTTGTCTGCAATAAAATAACTTCTTATTTTTGTTTCTTTTTTTTTTTACTCTATTATTCTATTGGTGTTGGCAGTGTACACTGCAATCCTTGTAGTAGACTTCTGACTAAAGGCTTAAGTAAAATTTTATTGGTCATAAGTGGAGCTGAGAATGAGTTCATCAGGATATTTCATCTCTTGGTAAAGCAGTAGGAGTAGCTGGAAAGGAATAGGAGGAATATTGATAACACTAAACTTTTGTGCTTGTGAAAAGAGGGAAGGAATCCTAAAGAGTGGTGAAAGCTCTAAATGCTCTGCCAGGTGTCATTATGCTATTTTCTCCAATAAGCACCAAGCAACAGCTCAAAGGCAGAGGGTGGCTGGAATATTAGTCAGATGTGTTTGCAGGCAAAACAGCTTTCTAATATTTCCAGGTGGCTGGAAATAAAAGCAGAAGCATTTACACAGGCCCTCTTTTTCAGGATGAGATAATGCACTTTTGTTTTTGAAGCCACAAGCTGCCTTCCCAGAGAGCTGTTCTTGGGAGAGGCACCTGTTGGAGACAAGAAATGGACCCACAGAGCTGGGAAAGCAGGAGGAACACATGGAGGATGATGAGAGTGTCTGTGCTCGCTGAGCTGTGCAGAGTAACCTGCACTTCAGCACAGGTGCCTTGTCAGTGAGCACTAAATCTGCTTACGAAATATCCCCCACTGCTGCTCAGTGGGGACAGCAGGAAGTGTTTGACATCATGCAGCCAATATTGAAGTGAAGGGGAGTTCTTTCTGCACTATATCCTTCTGTGAATTGAACAGCAGCACTGCTGAGAGGTGGCGTTGTACAAATGGCAAATATTTAAATGGTGCGCTTGCTATTGAAAGAACAAAACAATGCTACCTACATGGTGCTGCTTCTAATGATTTTTAAGAGATAGAGTTGCTGCAATTTCTCAGTATCCTTTATGATGTCACTAAAGAATTTATATGAAATGTCTATTTTTTTGGGGTTTCGTGTTTCTTAGATCTTGTGTATTAATTCTTGTTGTACCTGGCTCAGTAATATTTGTCTTTTATAATGTATATCACCTTCCTGGCCCATCAGTGCATTAGCTGACTGCAGGGCTGATAATTTTGTTGTGCCTAATGGAAGAAAAATGCTTTTCATGCTCATTTTTAGCCCAATGATGGTGGCTGAGTTGTGAGCTAAGCAATTCATATGAGCAGAGGTGTGTGGATTTACACGAGGGTGAGGCCTAATAGCAATATCCAGGAACGAGCTTGAAAAAGATGCAAATGTTGTGGACATTTGAAAACTTCTTGACCTCAAAGTGGGTCAGTTTTCTGTGGCAGAACAGTGTTCTATTGGCTGTAGTCACCTTGCTTGTGCTAAAGCTTCAGCCTCTTTTTTCTGTGAAGAGATTCTTCAGTGATGCAAATTTGGCAGCCAGTTTTCCCTGGTTGTAGGAAGAAGCCCTTATTATGGTGGTTGTCTTTATTCAGCCATTTGCCAATGTTCTTTTCACTTGTTTTAAGAAGGAAAGGAAAGAAGATGAAATAGGTGCTGATTTCTAAAAGGCTAAAAATAATTTTAAAAAATGGTTGGATTACCTGTTTCAAGTTTGTGCCAGAAGGAGGAGGTTTGGTTCCAGTTCTTGCTGCCTAAAAAAAAGTAAATAAGACTACTTAGCTTGCTTTTTTTTTTTATTAAAACCATTAAACTGTAAATGTAATAGAATTTAACAAAATTACCCTCTGTAGAGCCAGACAGTCAAGATATAATGAAATATAAATCTATTATCTTTACACCAAATGGGACAATCAAATGCAGAACTAATCCTCTGTGTACAATAGTAAATAGAATGAGCAGTATATATTAGCTGCTGAGGAGGAAAAAACATGTGGAAAAGGAAATTTTGGCATTAGGTTTTAATCCTGTGGTGTATTTTACATTTCTCAAAAGTATTAGGCATCTCCATTTCTGGATCTATAACATTTTAAAGAGAGGAACATCCCAGCTAATAGGTTTTAACTATTCATCATCAACTTTCAGGCCTAAGATTTTTTCTCTCTATTTTTAAAAACCCCTTTATATTGTTAAAAAGAAAAAGTAAAGCTTTGTTTAATTGACTGTAGTGTTTAAACAGTTTACAGTTTCTCCCAAACTGATTTTACTGTTCTCATTAAACTTACCTTTGACATCTATTGTATTAGTACTGGCCACATAAAAATGATTTGCTCAAATTGCACCTCTTTCCCATCTTGTACCTCTGATTTTTGGTGAATGAAGGCTCAGCACAAGGAGTGATGGGATGGCCGAGAGCCAGGTAATGTGACAGTGGATCAGTCAGCTCTCTGCTTGGCTTTGTCTGCCATCAGGGCAGTGGGGAACAAACCCACAGCACCCTCTGTGCTGCCTGGAGGAGAATTCCTGTGTTCCCCTCACTGCGGTCACACATGAGCTGCCATAACACATGGATTCCTTGGTGAATCTCTTTCCTGTCAAATTGTTCCCAGAACTGCCAACTTGTAATAATGAAGTGACAGTCTAGGAGAAATATTGTGAGTTTGATTCCAAATCATTATCTCATTGTGTGTCTTTTAAAACGAAAGAGTGAACATTATGGAAGATGCTATTTAGCATGACACGTTGAGCTTGAGTCTGGATCCTTAGCAAGCAAGAGAGCATCTGAACCTAGATAATTCTCGTAAAGGTGGAAAACCATCTGTGCTAGGCAGCCATAAATGCATCAAACCCAACTCAAAAAGCTCCTCAGAGTCCCAACAGGAAGTATGGAAGTCCAGCTGCCTTCTCTTCCTGTGATCACTGCTTGCTATTCAATGCTTCAGCACATGTGGCTCAGGTCAGTCCGACCAAACACTACAGCAAGCCTTGCTGAATTCTAATTTTCAGCAAAAGTTTGCAGTAATAAGTTACTCAAAGTTTGCAGTAATGAGTTGCTTAACTGTGAATGGTATGTGAACAATATATAAAGCAAAACAACAGGAGGGGAGAGGTGTTTGCTTCTGCTTCACTGAAAGTATTGATGAGGACTGTGTTTATGTTGGTACAAGAGCAGCAATGGCCAGAAGGGGAAAAAATTAGAGACATAACTACTGAAAGCTATTTGGAACTGATGAGATAGCAGGTAGCTAAATGCATTATTAAATACCATTTTCAATAAACAGGTTTTGGGGCTAGTTTTACTACTGCAAAGTTGGCTTGTATATTGTAAACAGTCCTTCACTATAACCTAGAATTAATCACCTGTTCCTTGAAGTTATTGCTCCAAGTACAAAAATAAATACACCAGAACAGATAAATGAACGTTGGCATTCATAAGTAATGTATTGTGAAGTTCTTATATGGCACCCGTGGCAAAGTTCCAGCAACAAAATCTTTGGTGCCTCTGAGCTGCCTGTTACCTCTGAGGGAAGCAATTATGGTTATTTAGTGCAGGAGAGGTAGATTTAGAGACTGCAATAGCCACGAGGACCATGTGAAGTATGTGGGAGTAGGAAGCATGTATCTACTAACTGTATAGATTATTACTCATGGCATGCACACAAGGAGATTTTAGATTATCAGGCTCATGTTTTCTATTAAATGTTTTGATTGTTCATTGGGTGTGTGTCAGTACAAAAGTGATTCACACCCTCTAATTCCTGCTTCCCATCCGAAGTGCAGATTGATGGTGTTCTGCAGAAGCCTGCATCTTTATCTCCCTGCAGAAATGCTATCACGCTCCAAGTGTCCCCTAAATCCTCAGGTTTGTTCCCTTCAGAGCTGTGGTTCTCTCTGCCTGTTGTTTCAAGGCACTACAGTGCATTGGCTGTCCCTACTGCCAAATTGCCCCACACATGTTTGGAAAGTGCACCCCTCTTTCCTTCCTGGCTCCCTCCCTCTCCAAAAAAAAAAAAGAAAAAAGAAAAAAAAGGAATAAAGGAAAAAGTGAGTCCAGCACTGTCAGCTTTTTCAGCCCCATATGTATGAACTAGACAGCTGAGCAGGAGTTGGGGGGTCTGGAGAGGCAGGCTGTGTGTGTGTGTGTGCAGAACAAAATACTGACTGCCATGAGTCCTAGTGGTGCCGTAAGAGCTTGAAATGAAAATGACTTCATTTCTCTTTTATTTTGGAATAGGTCTCTCTCTGATAGCAGTAAGACAAGTTTGCTTAATGGACTTCTGACCTGAGTTAGAGGAGTCTTGTCTGTGGTGGAGGACCCAACTGGATTGATGATATGTTGAGGTTTTTTCTATTTTTGTGAGGTGGGTTGTTTTTCCCCTCTGACTGTGCTGGCTCAGCTTTATTGGAAGAGCTGAGAAAAAATTCTGCCAAAAGCAAACAGCAGAGAGAACAAGAGCTGAATTTTTTACTTTTCTTGCCTTCTTGTCTCTGGTAATGGAATAAAACTAGGCCAACTCTGATTGTTCCTTAGACCCTATTTTATCTTCCATCTCAGGCTGTTTTGCCTTTCTAAGAGCCTGGGGGGGCCCCTGCTCTTCAGAGATTTGGTGAAGGCCATGCATGTGCTGGGGACACAGTTCACCTTGTCCTGCCTCCATTCTCACACTGACTGGAGCCCTCTGGAGGACTCAGTTTCCCTGTCCAAGTTTTCCAAAGGAAACCAGATGTTTTGGGCAGCAGGTAACCACCTTTTGACAGGAAATTAAGACCCCAAAGCTGGGGAAGTATTTCTGGGTTCTTTGCTGTTTGCAGTAGTGGCCTCTGTCTTTTTCTTCAAAAAACACTCTCTCCTGCAGTATAGAATATTAATTTCGGAGACCAGTAGAAATAAAAAACTATTTAGTAAGGATGAAATTAGAGATCAAAACAAATTACTTGGGCAATTTGCCAGAATGGGGAGTTAAATAGATTACAGATAAAGCCTTATTAATTAGTATCAAATCTGCTTTGGTGCCATATGGATCACAGTGCTTTTTCCTTTTGCCTCTTCTCCTTGTCATTATCTCTCCGTTTCCTTTTCTCTTTCTGATGTGTGCAAGTGATTGTGTTACTCTGAAAAAATTAATAAATGGCTTAATCATGTTGAAGGAAAATGCTATGAATCCTCTTGACTTCAATAGCAGTGAAATCTAAATACAGAAAAGTGCTCTAATTGGCAGGTAAAAGTTGTTTGGGTCAAATAATCCTTATCTGATGGAGGAAAGATGAGTAAAGTGGTCCCAATTAATCCTGTGGTTCATTTCATCAGATCAGCAGAGTAGTGCTCTAGTTGTACTGTAATTAGCATTTTATGTTTTATAGAAACATATAAAACTGTGCTCAAATACCTAATTTTTAATTTTTTTTAACTATGTCCTACATAAAAAAAAATGTAAGTGTATCACAGGAGTTTAGAGGAAGGCACAACTGAATTTGTTAAAACAAGAGCACTTGTATTTTGGCTTTGGAGAAACTTGCTTATCTGTGTCCCTATTTTTTGTTCTGTTTTATTATGTGCCATTGTGGCAATTCAACTCAGTGCTTGAAAATTCTGTCTATTTAAATATAAAACAAAATAAAACCCCAAGAAAACTGTTTTTTTTCCCCTAGATTAAAGGAGCAAAATTTTGATGAAATTGCCAAAACTTTGATTTTGAATCATATGCACAGGAAAAGGCCTGCATTACTCACCAGTATGAGTTTTCATTTTGGAACTTGACAGCCTCTGCAAGCTTTACTGTTTGATGGATAATCCTCACACCTACTCTTCCATGGAAGGCTAAATATTAAGTTCTTCTTTTTTACCTTTTCCACCATCAGTTTTAACTTCCATCGCAGACAGGGGATTTTCAAGTCTAGGTAAATAAATATGAAACCATATAAATTGACCAACATTCAAGTTATCACAGAGCTGGCCGACTTGCTGCTGCTCTTGTTGCAAAATACAATGTTTTTATCATTTCTATAAAACAAAAATACAGATGTAATTATGTAGAATAGAAGGGAATTTGGAAAAAACACATGCAGTTAAAAGATTTTTATATGTTCAAAGATGTCTATATACGCATTTTATTAAAATATTGGGCACTGAAGTATATAGCACCAAAGCTTTTGTGTACAGTCTATGCACTCATGATGAAAAGTAACAGATTTGATTTTTATGAATGCTTCCCTCAAGAAGTGAAAGATCAGAAATTATGTGAACAAAAGTCTGTGCTGAAATACACCAAAAAAAAAATCCTCTTTATTCCAAGGGAAAAGCCACACCTTCCCAAGTCTTGTAATGCTCAGGGAAGCAGTTTCTGTGAGGTGAGATGTAGGATAAGTAGCAAGGTTATTGAAGAATTAGAGGACAGGGAATATTTTTGAAGGCGTGAGCGCACTGCATGGAAATAGATATCCATGATATAAAGTTATGACATTTGGCAATACTGTGCAGTGCAAATTGGGGTTTGTAATGATTCCAGAGAGCCTTCCCAAACCTTTATAGAACTTTAATTAATCATGTGCCTGAGGAGCACGTCAGAGCTACAGGAGTATAGATGTTCACCTCATCTATTGTTTTAAGTTCTGCTGTGGTATTTGAGGGCTGGAATTCAGAAACTGGACTTATGCAGGAGTGTTATATATTTGTAAGCTTTATGTGTGAATATAGCATTAATTTTTAATCCAAAGCGATAGGCTGCTGATGGCAAGTGCATCTTGGAATGCTCAGCTAGACTTTTTGACTTTGTCATAGTGATAAAAAAAACCCAAAGATATAAGTAAACAGCATTCAGGTAGCAGATGAAAAGGATTTATAAATCACCTTCTCTCCTGTTACTTTTGAGCACTGTTTTGATGAATCTGTCTCCATATGTAAAATAGTATCTCAATTGACACTGAAGCATTATCTTTTTGTATTAATTTAGTAGACTTTAAAACTGGATTTGTGATCATAAATAGACCAGCACATCAATTAGTATTAGAAGGACTTGTTGATCTGGAAAGATCAGACAGTCTGGAGACTGAACATTATCTATGCTTCAACAATCTTGTTCTGCCCATCGCTTCATTCATTGCAAATTCAGAAAATTATCAGCTTGAATAAACGTCCAAATCCCTGTTCCACCTTGGAAATTTTTTCTTTCTTTCTTCTCACAAATCTTCAGAGAACATGTTAGAACAACATGAAGGTTTCTCGCACTTTGTCTGGTTCAGCTTAATCAAAAGCTTTTGGTACTCCAATGTGTACTGGCACTTGGTTGCTCTTCCACGTCAGATCCTGATCACATGAAAGCCTGCATCATTCTCCATGCTTCCAGGGCTTGCCCTAAAAATGCACAAGAAATATGCATTATGTAATGCCTGTCTTCTGTCTCAAGCTAAATAGGTGTTAATTAAAAGCAGGAAAGAACACTTTAGGTTAAAAGAAAAAAAAAAAAGCTTTTAAAGCTTCTGTGTTTTGGTTTAATTAAAAAAAAAACCAAACAAAAAACAACAAAGAAAGCAAAAGCAGAACCTGCCCCCAAAAACAAACAGGAAATATTGTGTTTTCATGTCCAATGCAAAGGTAAGGAAAATGATTATATCATGTTTCTGCTTCAGAACCCTTCAGTCCGCCAGAAACGCTTTTAGTGCAAGTGAATGTGTGTAATTACTGCTCAGCTGCTCTGGTTGCTTATTACACGGCTGACTCTTACAAGGAGATCATTTGCCTGTCAAGATTTAGTCACAGTCATTAGCACTCACCTTTATCTTGACAGAGAATAAAATGTTTTACTATAAACTCCTAGTGATACATTCTATGCACTGCTGCATTTCCTAAACAGGGAGCCAATTAAAACTGCTATTACCTTGTACCCTTTCCTGGTATATGTGGACACTAATTTTGTCTCACTGAGCAATATTTTTTTATTGTTCTCCCTTTCTGGCACACTTAGATATGCACAACATAACGAGAAGGTCACAAGCACTTTGTCAGAGTAAGGACTGAGAGATGAGATAAAGCTCAGGTGTTCACTTCTGATGTATTTGGTTATAATTTTATACTGACTGCCAAGTGTCAGAACTATAGCACTAAGAATTCAGGCTCTGTGTAATGAAACTATACAGAAGAAGGGCTAAATATATTTTAGTCATCTTTGATACGTGGATGTGTCCGGGTCTTATCAGGTGTTTTGTTCCTGGTTCTAGTTCCTCTGTAGTGTGAAGGTCCCACTGAGGGAGGCATAAGAGTATCACCATTCACAGTAGTGTGATTTCCTCTGGATGGAAATCACTGCACTAGAGTGCTCCTCCACAGCTCATTGATACCAGCTGGTCACATTGACAGTGCTCAAACACCCTCGGACCTGTGATTGCAGAAAGGATTTTTATTGGTGTAAACACAGCTCTGCTGGCTCAACGTTTTGATTGAGTCTGAAGCCTTCAATTATTAAACAACTGTATTTTTACACATTGGGAAATTCAATTCTCAAGTACCCTTAAAAATTTAAAAGGAGTGAAGTCCACTGTGTTAATTTTAGATCAGCCCAGTGAACAGAGAATGTGTGATCTCTTCCAGTCCTAATTTCAGGGAACCAACATTATTGCATCAGGAACATGTTCCTTCCAATTCATATGTGTTCTTTTATTCCTTTTTCTGTTGCCATTAGTACCAAAAGTGCAAGAAGTAGTGCTTTATTCAGTCAGGATTATCTGGGATTTTTTTTAAGTATAGCCTTGACCCATAGAGACAATCAGTCATGAAAGAGCCAGCTTGGTGAGAGAAAAAGCTTAGTCTGAGAGAAGGGGTTATGTGTTTGCAGTGATTTTTGCTTGCAGAAAACAGGATAGAAAAATGTAAATATATTTGGAAATCACAATTTAGTGCTGTGCTACACTGAACAACCTGCTGTTGAATCCTTGTCCCCAGAAAGTACAATTCATTTTATCCACAGATCTGGCCTCTCAGGGCTGTTCAACTGTGCTGCATTACACTAGGGCTGATTTTTTTTGTTTGTTTTCTTTTCTGATCACTGGAATGAAGAGAAGAATGAGATTATCTAACAGTATTTGACTCAAATAAAATCATCCTCTTATTACTGAAGCTGTAGCAGTGTACAAGGACTTGCCTGGGAAGAGTTTGTGGAGAATACTGGATGGTGAGACAGGAGCAAGCCCTCTCCCAGAGTCTGCACAGCACTGGGTACCTCTGTGGACTCGTGATGGAAGGAAAAAGGCAGTGGGAGGGCAGGGAGTGTTGTGTCCCTGTGTTCAGGGCTTTGGAGTGATGCAGGTCCTTGTTTTACAGACACGTGTGGGTCTTCTTGCAGTTTTGGAAGTATTTTAGCACTTTCACGGAGTGTGCTTCACAACTGATGTGAATTTGGTCTGAATATCTACCTGTTTAATACTCCTTGTAGTTGAATATAAGGCAGAGTTAAGGCTTCTCTTTCAATTTTTTAGTGTTGGGAGTGAGCTGAGAGAAGGCAGCCTACACAGCGTACAGCCCGGGTGCCTTCTCCAGTGAAATATTGTCAGGCATTCATTGGCATAATACCAGCACATTCAATTCAGTTTTGTTGATGTTTTCTTCCACTGAGTGGCCAGGAGCAGAAATACATCATTTCCAAGCTTGGAAGAATGCTCACAGCAAAGTAGAAATCTTTAAAACTGTAAGAGTAAGTGCTTGTGAGAATGCTTGGGGTAGGAATGAGATGTCTGCAGCATGTTGGTTGTGCTCTGCTTCTGTTTAGAGAGCTACAGCCAGCCAGTTAGGAAGCAGAAGCAGTGACAGCTCAGGTGATCAGTCTGAAAAATAGATTACAAATAGCACAAATAGATGTGTGGCTTGTTTCTGCAAATCTTTGTCTGTGTTGGTTGTTAGTGGAATAACTCTCGGGTATCAAATTATTAGCAATGTCTTGTGCTTGTGATGAATTTGTGGACAGAAAAATGAGCTCTATTAATTATGTAAATGGTGAATGCTTCTGGCAGCGGCATTTTATCAAACTGCCTCATCATTTCCAGGTATTAGTCAAAGCAGGATCTGATCAGTGCCTGCAGGAATCTCTGTGGCAGTGGAACTGAAGCCTTCTCATTCTGTGGGCTGACAAGACACCTTGCTCCACAGAAGGGCTGTGTCCTTAGTCAACCTAACACTTTTATAGTTACTTTGTTAATCTTTATCATATTCTTCCAGATTTATGCTCAACTTAATTTTGAGATAATACTCAGTTTAGGTTGAGGTTAAAGAGGGATCATTTAGCACTTAAAATTTGTAGTAAATGTGTTTCTGATCAGTCATATTGAAACCAGTCCAGGCAGCCACCACATGCTTACTGCAGGAAGGGTGAGCATCCTTTAGAACAAAAACTGGAACACCTTGTTGGTCTTTTTTATCTAGTTGCAACCTGGCAGGCCCAGGGTGGGGTGGTGTCTAGAAACATTGCCCTGGTGGAAGCTCCAAGGAGCTGCCCTCTTTAGCTTGTGCACTGTACCTTCATTCATTTATGTGCTTTGTGGTTCCCTTGCTGATGTCATGCAGAATATCCCCTTCTGATTTGCCAGAGAAATGGTCCCATTTTTGTTGCCTCTTGCCCTTGTGTGCAGCTTCTAAGAACAGACTGGAGAGGGATGGGTGAGGAGATTGTGTGACTGAGCTCTTTGCATGATACCTTCTTAACCCTGACTCACAGGCTGCCACGGACACAGCTCCACATAAAGCAGGACAGAATTATGAAAATTTCCATCTGTGCATGCTGAACTCTCAGCAGTGAGTTTTTCCTGTGGGAGTTGGGCAGCCAAGGACAGACAGTGAACTGGCCCTGATCAACCCTGCAATGAACATTAACTTAAGGCCATGGGAAACATCTTGCATTAGAGTGAGGAGAAAAGGTTCATGGGAACGGTTATGTTAATGTTGCCATCCATATAAGGTAATGCTCTTGGTTCTTGTTTATGATTGGGTTAGAACATTTCACATATATGGTCATGTTTTAATTCATTGGTTAGTGATCCTGGACCCTCAGCTATACATTGTTTCAGTTACCACATTAAAAGGTCTCTGGAGGTTGACCTACACAATGTGGGGTTTCTTGGCTGTTGTTGCATCTTCATTTTATTTGGTACTGATTCAGTTTCCAGGCTACTCCATCGCTCCTGTCCCCACCTTTATTGCCACTACTGGCTGATCTTGTCTCAGTCACTCATCACCAGTGGCATTCTCTTGTGTTTAAATGAAGCAGAACTTTAACCACAGCAAGGGAAACATCTGTGCACAAATGGAAATTAGGACTCCTTAAACAGCATAGCAGTAGTCTACCAAAATACCCTGATCCTGGGTCATCCCCAAAAGTTGCAATTTTCACCATAACTGGTGAGCATTAAGAATGTGGATGATTTCTCATGGATTTTCATTTCTCAACCACATCTAAAGCTGTGAGCACAGAACAGAGCAATTCTTCCCAACTATTCGCACTGGATAAGTGCGCAAATCTTGTTATGCACACTTAACTTGCCGTGGTTTGTGATTAAGCCAGAAAACACTTTTTTCCTCTCTAAAACACTTGTCATCAAATGAGATTTAAAATGCAATCCATGTAAAGCAATTCACGTAGCCCAGGAGATGATCTTGGGAAATTTCATCTAATGTTGGAACCCTTTGGGCTTCACAGCAGCAGCAGTACCAACAATTTCATAGTAATAGCCATATCTACACAAGGCAACATAGAAACAGTGGTCTGAACATTAAAAAAACCCCACTAGATCCAAGTTTCTGTGCTATAAAGCATCATTAATCCAGGAATGCTGCATATTTCTTGTAGTAAAATGGCATTCTTAGTTTCTTCTAGGGAAAGTTCTCTTAGTGCCAGGTTTAAGACAAGTAACGCTTGTGAACACATACAGCTGGTAGCATAATTTGCTTGTGTATTAATTATACTCCCTATTTCTTATTAGAAGTTCTGTTTCTGTGCCCCAAAACACTAATGCTAATGGCTTAATAATAGATTTTTGGACTGAAATATATGCACTATTAGGAAAAAGGATTTGTTCTGCCCCCTGAATTCTATAGGAAATATTAGTGGTGTGCTGTATAACAAATTCTCCACATACTGAGTCTCTCAAAGAAATGGGCCTTGATTTTTAGTTGCATGGTAGTATCTGCATACTCTGATACCAATCAAAAATAACTGGCCCTGGATATAAATAACTGGAATACTTTTAAGTGTATTCTCTGGGTTTTAGTTTTATTTTCAGATCTGAGCTGGAATAAACAAGAGTCACAGTTCCTCAGCAGTCTGAATTTTTGAGTCAGTTGAAAAGTTAACACAGCATAAGGGAAGAAGAGCTAAAAATTATGTCCTAGTGAACTGTGCCTTCTTCCTCAATTTACTTAAAGAATAACAGTCTTGGAATTCCATCTTTTTAAATAAATACTTCAAGAACTTTAGACCCTTATCCCTTATGGTAGAGCTGCAAAGTCTGAATTGCTCTAGGTCCAACAGGACTTACTACGACGATTCTTGGAGAGCATTCTGCGATGTAGGTAAAAGGTAGGACACTGCTCAGCTGAGCAAACATCAACACTGTCAGCACATGAGCACAGAGATGTGACAGAAACAACAGGTGAGACACCAATCTGGAACTAAGATTGCTAGAGTGCACAGTCTCAGTTCAGAGGGGAAGGAGAATTTGGAATAAAAAAGGATCACAATCAGTTTCAACTGAGCAAGCAAAAAGAGACTTCATAAATATTGTATGAAAGAAGAAAATGGAGGGATGTGTGTAGTGGTCTTTAATAGAAGGAAGGAATAAACAGATCTCAGGGAATCCAGGAGAGTTATAACAAATCTTGGTCCTTCTTTCAGGGAATAGTGGGAATATAATTTGGACAGCATGGTTTTGTGCACTGAGACTCCCCACAGGACCAAACCCCACTTAGTGCCAGTTGCTCTCTTCCCATAGGCACATCAGCTGAGGCTTCATTTTTCAACACACTGATTCCCAGTCCTGACAAAGCAGGAGCTGTGTCAGTGCAGGAGTGCTAATCTGTCTGACAGCTCTCATGCAGGACAGTTGGCATCTCTGAATTTTGCATCAGCATGACCTGGAATGAAATACCAAAAATGGGCAAATGTCTGACAGAATGGAATTAATTGAGACTGAGTTTGCAATCTGTTTTCCTTGGAAAAAAATTGGTTTTTATCGGTGCAAATACTAAATAATTATTTTTTCTAAAAAAATACATAACTAATGAACCTGCATATGGTAACACTGTAAATTTTTTTTCAGTAGAGGGATCAGTGTTAATACCAAAGCAGGTCACTCCTCAGCCTCATAGAATTGAGGAGATGCTTTCTTAGTGTCTGCATGCAATTTCAGAAACAGGTTTATCATTCTGTTCTCTTTAAAATGAGAGCTCTCAGGTCCTCACAATAAGGTTTGTGGAAATACTTTGTAAGGATGAAATAAAGTAAAAAAGTAATGAAGCATCAGAAAAAACAGTGCTGAAAAGGGTTCAGAGTTTTTTCTTGTCTCACTCATGTTTCTAACTCCTATTTTAAATGCAAAGCAATAAATTTTCCATACTTCATGATGATATTTTAGTTTTTCTGATGTTTAAAGTATAATGTTTTTACTGTTAGAAGAAAAAAAAAAAAAAGAATCACAATGGTGAAGAAATATCCAAAGAAGAGTCAGAACTAGAACAGGGAGTCAGGACATGCATATGGTCCTGGAGATGTGCCCTAAACATGGAAGTTGGAATGGAATCACACACCAATGAAAAGAAGAATGTATAACTAAAAGTATTCAGAAGCAAAATCTGAGGGAGACAGCCAGAAAGGCCAAGACCAAGGAGAATTAAAAACCAACTAAACAAATGTAAACAACCCTACTGAGATTTTAGCAATATACTCAAAGTGAGAAGGAAAGTAAGGAAAATACAAGCTTAAGTATGTACTAAGAAAGGATGAAATAGTCTTTCTGTTTTGATTTAAGTCATTCCTACTTATTTTGGGTATGTATTTAATGAAAATGGGATTAATGAGAAGATAAAAGTCAAAGTAGGTCAAATATATGTAATAATAAAGAATAGTGTAAATCCACAGGGACAGGACCAAGAAAGTCACCCGAAGGCATTTAAAAACAGGCCAATTGCTAATGAATTCCTAAAGGAATTACGGTATTCACTTATTTAAAGGGACTAGAGCAAATTTGCAGCTGGTCTTCTTCACTGTAATCCCCAGGAGTGTTATGTACTAAATTATTACCCAGGCAGTTATTGTATAGCTTCAAGATAGCGAGACACTAAAGTTAAATCCAGCCAAGGTAAATCTATGAGTACCAGATTACATTAATTTATTTCCCCACTTTCCTTTTATCCCCTTTGGTTACTGATCTGTGGGAATGTTGTCATTTCGTGCATTTGTAGCTGAGCAAAAAAATTAAGTTGAGGATTAAACCAAAAAAGTTTACAGTTGAAGAAAAAGGTCAGGATAGTTCAGCATAAGTCTGCTTAGGAAAAGCTGCAAAATGATTATTCAATGCTGAATGACTAGGTGATAAAATGGCAGATGAAATCCAATGCTGATAAATGTAAAATAATGATACCAGGAAAAATAACTTCTGAGGGACATGCCATGGTTTTATCTTAGCTAGTCCCATTCAGAAGGACCTTCTTTAAGGTCACTGAGTATAGTTCACTGCAAATATCAGCTGTGTGCTCAGTCACACCAGAAAGGCAAATAGACTCGTAAAAATTATTAGGGGGGAAAAAGGAGAACAAAATAGAAAACAGCTTTATGTCTTCTATAAATCTAGGCTTTCCCTGCACAGTGAACTCCACAGGCAGCTCTGGTCACTCCTTGGAAAATGGCAGAGGGAAAGCAAATACTGAGAAGGGCAGCAGAGATGCTGAGAGGTAGGAAATGCCTTGTTTGTGCAGGTCTGGTTAAGCCCACCCTGAGGACTTGTAGAAGGAATACAGCTGGGACATACTAATTTCACTAATTCTCCTGGTAGCCAGTGGTGTTGAGCACTGCTGCATCCAGTTATAGCTCCTCTTCCCTTCAGCTGGAACTGAGTTTGGATATAGTCTCTGTGAAAGTGCGTGCCTTGGTCCATGAAATTTCACTCATTTAAGCATTATTATATTTTGGTAGGGTTTAAAGAAATATCTGTTATGGTATTATTGAATCTATTTGCAAAAAGCGCTCTCTGCCCCATGGGAAATTAGATATTTTCAACAGTGCTCCGAATGCTCCTCAAGCGTGACTCACATGAATCTCAATGTTTTGGTCAATGTTCTGATTCTGCAGTATGAGCACATCATTGGAAGAGGACTGAGTCCAGGAAGAGGAAAGTTTGGCTAATTACTGAGCTCTATTCTGTCAAATGCCTTTTTGTCCTTACCACAGAGTTCTGTGTTGTTTTGGGTTTTTTCCCAATACGATTTCTTTTTTTAATGATAAGGCTGTAATGTCATCATTTTGTAGTGATTTGAATAGGAGACTTATGTAGTAAAGATATAGAAGAAATTGTATCTCATGGGGAAAATAATTAGCTGAATTAGTATAGGGGTTCTAATGATCTAAATATATTCTACAAGGGTTAAGGGTAATTGTTCTGCCCTTCTGTGGTTCACAGGTAAGTCTGCTGTAATGATGCTGCTAATAAAGTATTTTATGAGAGGGATATGGCCTTGCCAGGCCAAACCTGTCTGCCCCACTCATTCCCCAGCTCTCCTTCCTGAATGCAGCCTGAGAGCTGCAAATCTCACAGATCTGTGCTTGAGCCTGTGTCAGTGCCTATTATGCCGTGCTGGAAAGGTGTCAGCCTTTACCATTATTGCAGAAAAGGCACTGAATGCTTCAATCTTCTCTGTCTCATGTTCCCCTGAAACAAATTTTGTGCTAAAATTCGGTGAACTTAATTTAGACAGAACAACTCCGTGCCACGTGCTTCAGTCTTTGAATAAGGATAGGAAATTGTGTGGATTTTTCAGGTTAAAAAGCAAGACATGATGGTAATTTTTACATGCCACTGCTTGGACTAAAGTTTAGATAGAATAATTTGTCAGAGACTTACTTATTTTTTTTTTTTATTTGCATGCATATGCTGAAATTTCAATAATTCTAAGGTTTACTGGTGATTTGAGTTTACAGCATCCAGTGCAGAGTTAGGCAGTGAGTCCCTTGGGATTGAGCCATCTCTGAGGCAGGCAGCTGCAATATAGAGGTGTTGGAATTAATCCTGAGAGGTTGTCCTTGTGCTTCACATGTGTCACAGGGACCTCCTGACCCTGGAGACCTGGATGACAGATCTTAGAGCAGACATAATCCCAGTTCACAAAAGGCTATGTCCAGTGATGAAAAATTTGTCAGAAAAAATTAGTCTTTGTCCCAGGCGCTGCTTTTAGTCAGCTTAATCAGCAGTATGTGATTCTGTGGCACTTCATTTGTTTTAAACCCAAATTAACCTCTGTTACAGAGCCTCTGCTTAGTTTCTGTAAATTAACAACAAGATATGACTTTCTGGAGCTGAGGTTATGTTAGAAAAAGTACACATGTGCAGAAAATAATAGCCAGTTAAATGGGAAGCTTGTTAATGCTTCTCTTGCAGTTATGTTCCTAATTACTTTTTATAAAGACAAAGTAAAGCTGCATGTTTTGTTACCTTTGGTTGAAGCAGCTGTATGTTGCTGCCTGTTTTAATATATTTTTCTTTCTCTTTTCCTTACTGCTTCTTCACCTTCAAAATGACCCACCCTAGCAAGCCCTGAAAACATGATGCAGCAGGACAGCATTGTCCCCTCTCTGCAGTGGCTGGGTGAAGTCAAAGCCAGGATCTTGCAGAGCTGGGAATATTTTTTTAGTACAGTTCCTTCTCAGGGTTGGTGTGCTGTTTGCTTTAAGCCATCTGGCAAAAGAAGTTCCGCAGCTCACAGGGAGTTCCTAAACCTACAGCTGTGACCTGCACAGGAGTGGGGTTAGGGTGTGGCTGAGCTGAGGCACTGGAGAATAGTGTTGTGTTCTTCTGTCTCTGTGAGAAGTATGGTGGCTCCTTGCTGTAAGAGTTACTCCAGGTGTTGACTTCAATTTTGAGATGATTCTTCCTGTTATGACAATTCTTGTCATCCTTCTGCATGCAGAGCTGTTCCTGCTCCTCCCGGCAGTAAGTTCAGTACACAGGCTGCTCTTAGAATTGATCCATCTGTTATTTGTCCCATGGATGTCAAAAGAAAGAGGTCAGGTGTAGAAATGGGCCAGTGCAAGTCTTGTACAGCAGCTGTTTGGAGTAAACTGAGGTAGATTCTGGCAATTCTTGTTAAAGGATTTTTCCCTCTGACCTTGTGAAGTAGGTACAGGAAAATGCATTTGAAAGTTAGACAAGGAGGTAACAGAATATAGGCAGATTTATGGCAGTGTCAGTGAGTGAAGATGGAAGACAAAGTGCTGTTACAATTGCTGTTTTCAAAATGAAAGCTGAAAGGCAGAGCAGGTCCTGTGCTGGCCATCTCAGCATGGTAAAGCTGCCAGGACACAGCTCCTGGCAGGACCAGCCCAGAAGCATTGCAAAAGATAATTTACCCATCCCTGTGTGTACTTCAGAGCTGGTTAAGCACACAGGTGCATAAATTAATCCATATGTTGATACTTAGCCTTAATGAATCCAATGTTTCTATTCAATCTGTTATAACGGAGGTTTCTTAATGTGCCTGTATTGCAACTGATTTCCAGCTTTGTCTCATGAATCTGTGGCTCCACAGTGAAACACAAACTAGTTTACAGCCCAGCAGCCACTCCTGAGCCCTGCCTTGTGAGTGTGCAGAACTCCTTCAGCTGTAATTCCGAGGAGGGATTGTAGTGATATCACAGACAGGATCATTGGCAGTGAGTAACAATCTTGAATGCAAAAAGCCCCAAACCTTTGCTTTCAATTCATTATGAAATCCTTAAAGACTGAGCTGGTTATCTGTTTAAACTGTTTTCTATGATCATTGCAGTAAGGGGAAGAAATCCTGAGTCTGCTGTGGACCACTGGAATTTACCAGCACATGCATTTTAAGTAAATATTTGAGGAGCAGCTCTTCAGCTTGTGTGAAATGTCAGAGTATTAAAGGCAGCTTCCCTTATCTGCATGTCTCTCGAGACTCTCTTCAATCTCTGTGAGAGGGATAAAAAAAAAAAAAAAAGATTTGGGAGGTAGAGAAATGTGCTTGGGCTGTGATTGCTTCCTACCTTTGTGAGGGACTTAGATGTGCCACTAGTAATGAGGTAGCAAATGCATTTAGATTTCACTGTGTGTTATCCTCCCTTTGCACTGAAGTAAATAACAGAGGTGATAGAGAGCTGAGAACCTGTAAATTACAACTGCTCATGCAATATTTTTGAACTCTGCTCTTAGCTTGAGCCACAGGACACTCTTATTTCCCACTTGATGAGCCTGTTCAGTGAGTTTATGCA
Organism: Thryothorus ludovicianus; assembly: GCA_013397245.1. Lineage (NCBI taxonomy): Eukaryota > Metazoa > Chordata > Aves > Passeriformes > Certhiidae > Thryothorus > Thryothorus ludovicianus. Next base: position 150,022 of record VZTB01013357.1, on the reverse strand, counting down.
GAGGCTCATAGGCCAGGTCAGGAAATTCAGGAGAGAGGTGCTCAGGAACAGCAGAGGGTGTAGGGTACAGTGGAGATTTTTTAACAGGAGGCAGATTTCGGCCAGAACACTCAAGGGAAAGGTAGGAATGAATGAGTTTATCCATTTGTTGAAGAAGAAATGATAGGAAGGATGGAGACAAGGCAGTTTTGTACTTGCTGTTTTGACTGGGATTTCTTTAATGATTCATGTCTCGTCTCTGCTATACTGACAGAATGGGATTAAAAGGAAGGTAGGTGGAGAAAGAGGAGGAAGACATACTGAGTAGATTTTAAGCAGGCCAACTTCAAACTTTGGAACAGCAAGCACCTATAAGTATGCATAAGAAAGCATTGAGCATTTAATCTATAATATTGATTGCATTTTTTCACTGAAGTAAGAAGTTACACTTGAGTCATTTTGTAGCACGTCAGTAAGAGCAAATAATGCAACGTGAGTCTTGATATCGTGTGTTATTGAAGCCTTCAGAGCAGTGGTGAAAAATTAAACACAAAAACACATCTAGAGCTCATTCAGTCACAACCAAAGCTGTCCTGTGGTACAGCTGGTGAAGAGATGGAGCAAGGCTCTGCCAGTTTGTACCTTTCTGTGAACACTTGGGCTGTGTAGGATAAGCAGGGACTTGTGAACTTCCATTCAGTGGCACCTGAAATAGAAACAGAATGGTAACAATTCAGTCTGAGCAGAAACTGAGGGAATAAGGCTGCAGTTGGCTCCCTGCCGACAGCTGCTGAGTGTGATTGGGACCATTTTACGAGATTTTCATGATGTTGGCACAACTGAACCAGCGGGGTGCTGAGATTTGTAGGATTTGTTACCCGTTATTCACTAAAGGAGAATTGCAATCAAAACAAGTCTGAAGAAATGTGGGACTCCACTCGGAGAGTTGAAGTAAGATAAAAACCACGAGAGCTCTACACTCTTCAGTGGGTTGGCAAATCTGAAAGTGTAAGATTAGATCATTAGATTCAGACAGTGGTTTATGATCTAATAAAAACACTAATGTGCTTTGGTGCAGCAGAAGCAAAAGGCGTGGGACAGACCCTACATCTTGTGTGAAGCAGCACATAAATGGTGAATTGTATGGTGTAGCAGATGAGTTCACAGAGGCAGTCAGGAGCTGTGGGCTTTGCAAAGTGCAGCTGGAAGGGCCAAGTAGATTTCCCTGCATGGAAGAGAGGAGATATAGTGTGCTTGGCTAGTTAGTTTCTGGATATTCAGTGTATTTTTGTTGCTAATCATTCATTTGCGTCATGTCAATGTCAGCTCTGTCAGCTGCTGTAAAAATATTTTTAACAGGAGAACTGATCACCAGTGAGGTAGTGTCTGTGCTTCTGATATTATAATCTGGTAGTATTAATAATCTTTGGCTGTTTTTACATCCTTTCTATCATAACATAGGCAGGGGAGGGACATCATTATTTGTCAGAATAATTCCAGTAAAAAGTTTTAAGTACATTAAATGTATTTATTTAATTTTTTTTTATTAAGATTGAGATATCATTAAATGAAGATAATTAACTGGTTGTTTCCAAGCCCAAATTCAGGTCTGTTTGGCAGTAAATTAAAATGACTCTGGATGTCTTGATCTAGTTTTCTTTTGTAGCTACCCAAGGACCGTCTCTTCCTAACTATATATTCCAAGGGAAATATACAGAGGATATTCAGAGTAGAAGATGCGTTGTAAGGGCACTTGAACAATGTTTCCCTCTCTCCTCAAACTAACTGGAATCATGGGACATGCTGAGAGAATGTGGAGGTTGAACTGGAGTGAAAGGAAATATGCTTGGATAGTTAATATGCTTACTGTGTTCTTTAATGACAGACAAGCCAGGCAAGAATGAAAAATCCTTCTCTGTGTTCTTTCCCTTTAGGTAAGAGCATGGAAATAAAGTGCTAAGTTTATATGGAGAAGTTATAAGTAGAAACTGGTGAAAATGAATTTTAAAGCATTTTATTTACTCTAAACTTTTTCCTAAATGTCTTTTCTATTTAGTCTCTAAAAATTCTATGAATAAAAAGGTTTTTTAACCTAAAAAAATGTTTTGACAGAATTTTTCATTCTTACTTGCTGTACAGTTTACAAACACTTTAAGCTTTCTTCTTTATCATCAGTGTGAATGCTGATTTTTTTTTTATTTCCTGGAAGGAAAGAGGAGAGAACATCTTCCATTATGTTCTCTTCATAGCACAGTCTGTTTGCTATAAGGCAGAGAAACAAAATATCTGCAAGCTACCTCACTTCTTAATAAACATTCACAAAGACAGGACTGATACCTTAAGGCCAAGGGTGAGCATTTGGAGAAACTTCAGTGGAGTAAAACTGTAAACACCTGATTGGAATGAACAGTTTAGTAGCAGAATTGTCCATCACGTTCTCTGGGTGGAGGTAATTTAATTTTGTGTAATGTGCCTAGAACATTTGTGTTGTGTGTTTGTAAGTGAGCTGGATCTTTAGTCTCTTATGAAAGTTATGGTATTTACCTCCTGACAGGGAGATTCCTAAAATCTTAGTAACTAGGCTACATAAACCTTTTCTTTCAATCAATCCCATAAAAGGGAAGATGACTAAGTCTTCTGTCCAGTGTGCCCTTGATTGAATAGATGAGATGTAGTCCAGGGAATCATGAGTTTTAACTTGATTTTACTTGTGTGATATGACAAGTAACTTGGCAAGTCTGATGATTTGGGTTTCTTTACCTCACTAGAAAAGTAGAATTGATGTTCCTGTTATTATCTGCACCCTAGGGAAATACCTCAGTTTGTTGATGGGTGTCTGTGGTAGGTTTGGACCACAGGCACATATTTTTAGGGCTCATCCCTGGGGTCAGCTTGATGTATTTGGGCCAGTTATATGCAAGGAAAATTTTCTTTGAGGGCTATTTTATATATAAATTTTCTCTTTACATAATACTAGTTTAATTTATGATAATTACCTCTATCCTTTCCCACTTTGCTAGTATTTTTTCCAGCAGCCAAGTACCAGAACAAGACCCTGAAACCATGGCTTCAGTTTAAGAGCTGGTGTTTGGCTCTGCTTGCTGTTCAAAAGAGCATGTCAAACCAAAGTCAAAGGAAGAGGAGTCAAAGGGGGGAGCTCCTACAGTCTGCCAGGGAGAATGTCTGATGAGTACAGTGTGATCCTGATGTCTTTCCGATGGTGTGATGTTATCCTGCCTGACATTATCCTCGTAGGTACATGATGTGAAATGGCATCGTGTTGCATGTGATAAAACCATGTTGCATTAAAAGCTAGAACAGTAATGACAAAGCCAAACAGGCTAACAATAACTTCCTTGAAAAACAACAAATAAAATAACAGTTTTCTAATCTAACTCTGCATCTTCCTATTCAGCTGAAGTTAATATAATTTCATGCAGGTTTAGCTTTTTACCATTAACATGTACCTTCACGCCCACACACAGTTTATTTCTGGTTCTGCCTATGAATTCTTAATGTTTAAGGTTTAATAGGAAATGCACTGGCTCAGTCAATTAGTGCTGCAGCTACTACTACTTGTTTTAGCCCAACTGTAGCTGTTATAAAAGAAAATGTCATAACCTTCACAGCTGTCTTCTGTATCCGTCATGAATAAAACAGAATTGCAAGTTCATCCGGTTTGCCAACCTTCCTGTGTCTTAGCAAAACAAGCTTGAATTTGAAATTGCTTCTTAAAAAAAATCAGAATTATTTTGCTATCCTGCCCGTATCCAGGCTATTGCAGCCATCAGCATGCCCAGATTCTGCCTTGGTACATCATGAAAGGAGAAGTTCTATGAGTTGGACATGTATGGAATTATCACTGGCATTAGGAGAAGAGGAAGGTTGGTCTGTGCTTTTGGACTACAGGTGAATGTCCCAAGGATTTTCATATAGGTAATCTGCCATATTCTACCTATTTGCAGCTTTCAGAATGAACTCCTTAGGAACTGATCCTTTATCCATTAATGGCACAAGCAGAGCACATTTTTTTTTTACAATGTGTGTGTCTTCCTGAGTTGTTTCTCAGTTTATCATTTGCAGGTGTCATGTAATTAAAGTTTAGTCTAGCCTAAGGATTTTTTAATGGTACTTTTCCCATTCAAACTATCTCCGGGTACTTCATTGGATTGGAGAATGATTATATAGGCAATTAACTCGGTCATTATGCTCTCAGCAATAGTTCACACACAGCTTTTTACGTTATGACCTGAATTTTATAGATGAAACTAATGTTAGTGTAGACATCAGGGTCATTCACTCCTCTTTTCAAAGAAGCCCTGTGGGATGTTTAAACTTCTACTTAGAGGCCAACAGAGGGTCTGGCTTTATGATTGCTATTAACAGAGAACAGAAGCTGGACTTGCCTAGACATTAAATGCTGCAGTGTCAACAGCTGGTTATAAAAACATGTCCTGATCCCCTCTAAAGCCCATGACCTGCTCCCCTAAAAGGAAGAAAGTCAATTAGTGAGCAGAACTGTGATGATTGTGTCTTAGTTTGTAATTGCTTGGAACTGTGCTTTTGGCACTCTTGGATAACATTATAGCTCCAGATGTCCTGAAAGTCCTTTTCTGTTCTTTGATGATGAGTATTCATCTGTGATATTGTGATTTTTAGGCCCAGCATTTTGGTCAGTAAATTATTCCATCAGTCATACATGGTAGACAATGAAGCATTCCCATAAAAAGCCTCCTATGAGAGGCACTCTCGGTGGCAGTCTTGAATTATGTGTGAGGAGCTTGTTTGTGTGATTGGCTTCCTGTTTCAAGGATGGCATAACTATGAAAGGTACTTTTCAGTCCAGAGTAAAGACTCGAATGTGCCAGATCCTGCTTTCTCTGAGAGTAGGATGCTGATGTCCTGATTGACAGATCCTACAACTTACTGTAAGAACAGAGCTGCTCAGTGGCCACGTGGGCTTGGGGCCCTTTATTTGGGGTGAGGTAGAAGCTAATGAGGTCTGTACACTTGGGTCACCCTCATTGAGGGTAGGGAACACCATCAGAAGAACATCAGTCCCAGTCAAAATTAATAAAAGTCTCACATGTGTTAGAGATGTCCTTTGCTCATCCTCTCCATGACAGGAGAGGGACAAAAATAAGTATGTTCTGAAGAGAAGGACACACTTGGAAGGAATGTAGGTTCTTGCTCATTGATGAGGACAGGAAAAGAAATTAATTGTGAAATGTGTTTCAAGGGCAAACAGCTCTAGAGCAGGTAAAAAGGTCAAAACCAAAGAGAGTGGATGTCTGTCCAAGCAGGGGTAGGCTCCAGCTTCCTGGAAGCAAGTAGAGGTGGAGAGAGAACAAACTGAGCATCTTCTCAGCAGTGGACAATTTCCTACATTTTTTAGGGAAGGGATGTAAAAGTTGTTGTGGCGGTGCGAGTTAGAAGGGAATTTACAGCTGTTGTAAACACCCACTGGGCCTAGCTAAGATTATTTTCTACTGCATGTCTATAAACAGTTTGAAGACTTGATAGTATTTCTGGCTGTGGCTTTGCAGCAGCAGGAACCACAGGACAAAATATATCTGCTGTGATTTGTGACTTGTCAAAAAAGCATTGATTTCCCTGCAGTTCATATACAATTTCATGGCATTCATTCATACTTTGTGCTTTGCAGCACCTCCTCTGTTTTGTGCCTTATCTCAGATGTAATTAGGGAATATTTTTTTTACATTTCCACATAAACGAACCAATTCTTCAAAATGTAGCTCATTGACACTGTCCTTTCCAAACATAGTCCAAACTGGGTTTGTCAACTGGAAGGTGATTGCTTTGATAGTCTCTGTGATCTGGCTATAAATTGGAAGTGCCTGATGAAAATTAGTATAATTTAGAAGAGCTGACACATAAGAAATGCTTCCGTAAGACAGGAATTTTTGGCAGCGACGTTAGGCAGTGAGATTTCTCTGAATGTGTGGATCTGGTTCTTGTCTGAGAATTACCAGTGTGGCAGCTCTTGGTAAAGCTGTATGTGTGTCCAGGTGCACTAACACCTGAATGGAACATTATTTGAACCTCAGAAGGGGAAATAATAACCCACATCCCTCTGACTTGCAGCTGATATTCTCACAGATGAAAGTGGATTTGTTTCCAAGTACTGTCTGAAGTCAGGATGCAGCTATCAATGTCCTGCTAGCAACAGCTCATTTTAGTGTCTGGATTTTTTTTGATATATTTTTCAGACATTTTCTTGTGTTAAAATATTCTGTCAGGGACTTCTCTTGCCTCATGATTTTTGAAGTGATGTTTTCCCCATGCTTGTTTTTAATAGCCATTTGGCACCTGACAACACATGTTTTCTTATATATTATCTTCCATTCTGTATGCACTAGGGTTTGTTTATTTTGTTGCTATTTATAGGAGGGTCTCCCACAAGGCTGTGGGCACTGGTAATGATTTTTGGAGAACAAAAATATCCTTGGAGAAATTTTATAAATGGAAAATAACACAGATGATAAACAGATGCAAGGAGAGAGCATGTATTATAGACTGGCTTTTCATGCCTACATCACTCAGAGGAACCTGTCAGCCCACAGCTGTAGTATTATGGATCTATCTCAAGGAATATATGCTTTATCCTCCAAATATGATTATTTCCCCTGCCAAAAGAAAATGCCATTAGACTTACATTTCTTAGGTAAACTAAGTAGTTTAAAATGGAAAACATGGAAATTTCTGTAATTTACATGCAACCATCATTGTTTCAAGCACATTCCATAAAGGACCTCATAATCTGTAATGCTTTAATAGATAATAGAGGAGGAATTAATATGTTTGCTGGGAAGGGATATGAAGCCAGTCATATCTCCTTTTTAAAATGTCATAGATATTTTTCATCAAAGACTGTAACTTTTCCTCATATACAATATTATACTGGAATGCTGTTGTGATTCCAGCATAATAAAAACAGTTTCATGCATAGCCTGTCCTAAAACACTGGCAGTGTTTGAATTCAAGGCCAATTGCTCACGTGGCCCCAGATGACAGAAGTCAGCCCTCTTCAGTTATTCTGGCAGTGTGCTCAAAGGTTTAGCAAAGCAAATGTCTCTCTCATTTAGTTTCAGCTTTCAAAACTTTTGTCATGTACCTCTCCATAAAGAGAACAAGCAGGCAAAGAGCTTCAAGGAGCTCTCGCTCATTCCTGAATTTCTCCTGTGGCTTGTTCATAGGGACCCTGTATCCAGAAGTGCTGGGGCATGATTTTATACTCAGAACAAGGATATTTCTTTTGTCCTGTCTTCTCAGAACACAGGCCTCCCCTATCTAGCTCTGAAATTCTTAATCTGCAGGGCCTGTATTTGTGTGAGCAGACAATGTGTTAGCAGTGTAAATGAAGGAGGGCTGAACAGACATCTGCTTGACTTTTAATAATTGCTTACATTTCCAAATATGTTAGTTCTAAAGTATCCAATCTGTACCCAAATCTCAAACTAGGCATTCAGAAACCTAATTATAGAGTAAAGCAAAACATTTAGATTAGGAACAGATGCCTCATGCTGGCACCTAAATTTGAGTGTGCTTCTTTTCTTGCTTTAAGAGGGCAACTGAGCTGTGTGAGTCTTTGTGGTCTTCAGTTCAGGTGTTGGGGCCTTACCTCCAGACACAGCCTTCTTTCTCTCCAATCCAAAAAAATGCTAATGGCAACTAACTGGTAACAACAGGCCAATCTGTGTTTAAGGCAGGTCTTTACCATCATAAAGCTCCAGGCCTACAGCTCTTCTATGTTAAGAACACAGGATGAAATCTTTCATCTGGAATAAATGGAACTTTGTCCAAATGAATTCACAAGTGTGATATATAACAGCTTCCTCAGCTCTTCAGCACTTTTCTGTCCTGTTCTGTCAGTATTCAGACAGGGAGACAAAATTATTTTAGCTGCAGGTTGCATCTCCATTCAGCTGTATGCATTAGACAGTTGTTTTTTCAAGTTATCACTGTGAATTTGCCCAGCCTATTATGTAAGCATGAAAATGTGGACTGGTGCTCGTAACCAGTTTCAATACTTTAGGTACCTTGTGTTTGTGCTGTGTTTGTAAAGCATGAGCAAGAAACTGTCTCTTCCCAAGAAGAGGAAATACTTTTTTTTTTTTTTTCTAATTCCAAACATGGGAGCCAGCATGAAGCAAACTGCAACTTTTGTAAATCAGATCAAATTTTTCTGTTCCATTGGTGCTGACTGAGATCAAATGTCATGATATTGGTAGGAACTCTTTTAGGATAAGATACACTCAGTTTTCATTACCAGTATCTGTTAGAAAACTCCTGATCAGAGCTTAGTAGGAATAGTGATTGTGCATGTACCTGTGGCTCTAGATAGATGTATTGGGCAGACTGTTAAATGTAGTTAATAATCACCTCCAGAAAGTTCCTCATACAGAAGAACACCTGACAGGGGCAAGCAATCAACAGTTCCCCACACCCAAACAGATTTAAGTACTTTTGATTTTTATCATGTGTATTCCAATAATGAATATTTTTTTATTTTTCCTGCCTGAAACATAATTTTAGGTTCAAAAGAAACAGCATTTCCCTGATCATGGATCAGTGGTCCATCCAGAAGGCACTTTACACTATTACATGTACCCACATTTTTACTAAACAGAATAATTATAGCCTAAAATCTGCAGCTTTTCTAGAACTAGGAAAAGGATTAAATCCTGTTAATTAAAAGAGAAATCTGAGATAACTGACAGCTTAGAAGTTATTTGTATGTTTTGTTATGCTGTTTGCAAGCTCAATGTATGCTCTCAATAATAACAGTCAATAGAGAGGACCAAATGTTGTGCAGATAAAAACTGGTGAAGCTCGGTCCAAGTCTGTCCATTTGCAAGAGTGTTTCAATTCTTTGGACTCACTTAAGGATATTTTCCCTTTTTTTTATGTAAAATCAGAATGTTGAAAAAAACCCTAAAGAAGATGAACAGATTTGATTCAAAACAGTAAAGAATGAAAGGTGACTTCTTAAAAACCAAATATTTGCGCTGGTCTGTAAAGCAAGGGAGATTCCAAATATTCTTGGAGTTTCTGCCTCTCCCAATCTTGTTAGAAAATTCTGGTGCATTTTTATGGCAACAGAGCTCTGATGCCAGTGCTGCAGAGTCTAGTGATGAATAGTCCCTGTCATTTTACCTAGCAGTTTTTTTCAGCAATATTTAGCTAAGTCTAGAAGAAATAACTTTAAAGGATTATTTGGGGTTCAAGGTGACATTCTGCTTTGACAGTGTCTTTTTCCTGCTAGTAGTTAGTTTAAGTGTTGGGAGTGTTAGAGGCAAGGTGTAAAAGCTAATTCTCCCTGCTCTCTTCCCTCGTTCATTAGAGGGAGCACTGGCTTCTTGCAGCTTTCTCTTTCCCTTTTTTTTCCTCGATTCATCACTTTGAATGAACTTTAAACATTTGATTTCTCATGTCTCCATCACAGCAGAGCTTGAGAACTTTGCCTTGCTTTGAATATCCTATGGAAGTGGCACCATCCATGCATGTTTATGGTGTTTGTGCTGCAAACAAGTCACATGTTCTGGAGAACCATGGCTAGATGTGGTTGTTTCTAAGGAGCTTTAAATTCTCAGTTTCTTTCTTTTCAGTCTCCCTTCTCTAAAGGCTCCTTTTCAAGCATGTGCAGGGAGCCTGAGCAGCAGTACGGGCTTATTAAACCCTGCTTATTCTGCATCAGAGGCTTCAAATTTGGCTATGGACTCTAGCCAGACTGGCACAGAGTTCCTGTTCTCTTTCAAAATCTGCTGGGTATCTTGGTGGAAACACAATTTTGTCAGTAGTAAAACATATTCTCCCAGCATCTAGCCTTGTTCTCTGTATTGATTTTTTTTCCCCAAGTTGGCAGTCTTCTAATCAAAAGAAGAACGAGATTCTACTTTTGTGCTTGTTGTTTCTACTATCCTCCTGGTGCCACACATAACATCCTTCACCATCATATAATTAACTTAAATGGTGCAGTTCAATTTATAAAGATCCTTTCCAGCAAGCTAGGTGTCTATTATAATACATAAAAATAAAATAAAACCAAAGAAAACTCTCTCCAGTTCAACTGGGATTTATGTATCAGCTACATTGTTTGTTTAGTGGTGGATGTTTGACTAATTGAAATCTCTGTCAGAATAAAGAGCTTTCTTTGGCTGGGCTATGTTAGAGAGCCCAGGAAGCCTGAGGCAGGGTCAAATGTGAACACAATAGATGAAAAGTTTTGAGGCCTAACAGAAATACTTGCTTCTTTATCCAATATGCTCAGACAATTTTTATTCTCTTCTTAATAAGCATTGTGGTTATTTTTGTCAAGTCAAAATTGTTTCCTCAGTGTCTTGGAACACCTCAGATTTTGTTGATCTGAACTGACTTGGCAAAATATCAAATTTGGCTTCACATTTATTTTGCTCCTTTGAGGTTCATTCATCACTGACAGCTTCAACTACTGAAAGTCTGTTTAGGGAGATAAAAGGATAGGTGGGGAAAATCATCTTCCCTTGCAAATCCTCTATGGTGGCTGTGTGGCAAATCTCTCTTCGTAAGGTTTTCTAGGAAATTCCTGGTATTCTCTAAGTAACTTTTATAGCTCTTGATTTGAGTTCCTCCTTCCTTAGAGTTCCTGAGAGAACGTGGTACCCTAGAGAAAAGCATATTTTCCTTCATGCTGCTCTTAATTGGTTCTAATGTAGGTTCTGCTTGTTAATGGACCTAAACCTCATCTTTGCATCTCTTGCAGCCTTAAAAGCCTTTCATGCTTCCTCTTTTTTTTTTTTATATCCACCGATTGATTAATCAGAAAACTGATTAATTCTTATGAAACTCTTGTTTACATGGAAGGTTTCACCAGCACAGTTCTTATGAAGGACTTACTAAATGATTAAAAGACTCTTTAAGAAATAATTAGTCAAATGTCATAGATTTCCCAATGCATCAATACCAGGATTCTCATCAGGAGTCTTGCTTTTAGTGTTCTGTGTTGCTCCTGGAGAAATCAGCCTCTCCTGTTGGGTGTAGCACCATGCTCAGAGGAGCTCAGGTGGATAAGGCAGATGCCAAGGGCTTTGTAGCTGACTCAGGCTTCTCCACTCCCTAGCCTGTTTTGAAGAAAAACCTTTCTGTCATCCTAACTGAAAAACCAGGGATTATTCTCTTATGTTGTAATGTAAGCTGAATTCCTAGCTCAATATTTTCATGGTATTGAAGCTGGGCAGCTTAACACATCCAAACAGAATAATTTGGAAGTTGTATGTAACAGTTTGCTTGTGTATTTTCATTCTATTTTGAAACCCGAACACATTTCAAAATGTTAGAATTTTCTGGGGAGCTGAAGGTCTGAATTTTGATTAGTTCTGATGCAGAGAGCATCTGTGGCTCAGTGTGTTCTGCTGCAGGATTATCCCTGTAACTCTGTACCCCAGTTGTAACAGTGATAGCTCTGCTCGGTGCTCAGGCAGCTTCTGTCTTGCAAATGCAGCCAGGCTGTTTTCAGCTGAAATAATCACATACAGAAGTTCATCATCATTTTTAATAAAGAGAATGGAAGTTTGACAAGCTAAAATATGATTAATTTACAGTTTCCCAGAAGCTTCCCAGTATCAACAAAGGAGATAGGAAAGAAAAGACTTTATTCATTTTAATGAGATTACAGATTCTCCTGAGCATCTGGCGTTAAACTTGCAAAAAGAAACTTAAATTGTGAATTTTTCTTTTATTATTTTTTCCAGAGAAAAAGCACCTTGCAATAATCTGTGCTCTATTCTATGTATGAAAAGTCAACAAATGGGCAGTAAACAATCAAAAAAGTTGATCTCTGGACTGATGTTTCATTCCTCATGCTGTAGTGTGCCTCTTGTTCCCTGAGGTGGGCAGGCTCACTGACACAGGTACTGTGGGCCAGGGACACGGAGGGGTGTGGTAATAGTCTGTTCAGATGGAAAACAAACACCTTGGAAGTGGATGTGTCTTTTATCCCTGTCCTGACATGCTGGGCTGCACACCGTAGCGTTTCTCATGCGTGCTCCAGCATTGCACTGATGATGTTATCTGCTGCTTTTCTCTGAATCATTTCTGTTTAGCTGGAAAACTGCTCACCATGGAGGCTGCTGGCCTGCTGCAATCCATCCTTTCCTCTTTGCTGTGTTTGGTCAAAGAGTTTATCATTTAGTGCAAAAGGCATCCCCACCATGGCCTGTCAGGGCTCTGCCTGTGTTTATGGTGCTAAATGTCACCAGATCCCAAGAGAGCAGGCATTCACCTCTGCCTGTTTCCCTGTGCTGGAGGCAGGGAAGGTCAGCCCAGTCAGAAATGTTCAATGCACCCCAGGAGCAGCCCAAGGGTCGGGAGCTGAACAGGAACATCCTTTCTTATTCCTGAGGATCCCAGAAATAAATGACACGCTCCTTTTGGGAGGGGAGGAGAGTCACAAGATTGCAGTCATAAAAATAAGAGAAACTGTGTTTTGGTAACTAGGGTTACCAAATTTTAGTTTGACTTGGTTTTGCTTAGTTTGGTAACCACGTGTCACTGTTCTGGGCCTGAGATGTAATCAGTAAGCAGCCCCTGGTAGCAGGGACCTGCAAGACTGAATAAACCAGCTCATTTAAAAGCTCTGCACTGTGCTGTGAATTGAAAACATGCTCTGCTGCCTGTTTGCTCTGGATCCTGACTAGCTTGCTTATAATACCAGAATCATAAGCCTATTTTGTTTTGATTCTGCAGAGGGTGGAAAAAGAGAGACGACAGGAGAAGGCAAGAACTGTTTGTTATTTATGGCCATATGTCATTGTACTAGCTATGCAGAAACCAGAAGAGTGACTTTAGAAGGAAAGATTTGAAAAGGATTTAATTAATTCCTCCCTCCCTCTGTTTTATCTCTGTCTGGAAAGAGCTGGCCTGTGTGGCTTTTATATGGCTCTGTACAGGATCAGGTGCCAAACTGTGGTAATTAAAATTGGGAGCGAGGAGGATGTGGTAGGACAAAAAGCCATTTTTCCTGGCACACACCTCTGTATTATAAAAATAATTTGCTCACAATTTTTTCCAATTTTTCAAAGCTTCAAAATCCCCTTCAAACCACCTCCTCACAAGAGGAGAAAAAAAAAAGGAAAAATTTCACACATTAATTATCTTCTTCAAACTTGCACATCATTTCAGAGCCTGTTCTCATTATAGCCAGTTTTGAGATGATGTGGCTTCAATAATGTGTAAATCTAGAGATTCTGGAGGGGGAGTGTTGCTACTATGAGCTGTTCATATCTCTAACTGCCACACCCTGCTGTGCACAGTGTTCCAAAGAAACTGTCCCCGAAAAGCTGGTAAGCTCAATTAGTGGTGTTCCATAATCAATACAAAATAAGTGAGGAGAATTTGTGCCACTGTATGTCAGGAATTTGAAAGAAACAAGGTTTGTTCCAGAAGTGAAATTGAGGCTGAAATGATACAGAATAAATCAAACAATTACCGAAGCACTTACCTGCACTCCACAATTTCTCTTAAAATGGCTTTTGGTGCTATGTGTGGAGAGTCTAAACAATAGTCACCATCACTGATCTTGAAGGGAAAAGGAAAAAGAGTCTGTATATTAAAAAAGCATTAACAGTATACAAACATATCCTTTATACTATATCCCAGCATAGCCATTTGCTATGTTTTATCTGTGGGAACCACTCCAAACTCTGAGTGTTAGTCTGACTAAAAGCCCTTTGCTACACAATATAACTAAAGAAAGCCAGATCAAGCTATTCTATGAAGGATTTCTTATTCTAGTAGGTAAAAGTCTGCTGAGTATGTGAAAGAGTAGAAACAGCAGTTTGGTCTCCCAGCCCACTAATTTCAAGTTTCCCATATGGGGATTTTAATGTAATAGCATTATAGGTAGGCAGGAGATTTGTCCTCCACACGTAGGGTGGCTGCTGTTTGCTCAGTTTATGCAACACCTCACATTTATTTAAAGGAAGAAGGCTATCCTGGTTACATAGAGAGTGTAAGTCTAGACATTGCTGAGGTGAAAGCATCAGCACAAGTAGCTTAATTACCCCCAAATATTTTTGTTGCATTCTGCACCCTTTCCTAAAAAATGGTTTACAAGGAGGGTTCTTGAGATGCTAAATAGATTGTAATATTTAAATTCACATTCATATGAAATTTGTCACAGCTTCGACACCATAATGAGCTATTCAGAAAGCACAATCAAGTCATGTTTACAGTGCTTTTATTGGCATTCTGCTGTGAGTTACAAGGTGCTTGACAGCTTTTCTCTCCTCCAAGTTGTCCTTTTTCCTGTTTTAATAAGCACTGATTTGTGTCTCCAGCCAGCAGAGCTTAGTGTACTGTCGCAGCTACTGTGACAGCACCATTTTGCTTTATCTTGGTGAGAAAGTGTCCTCTGCAAGCAATCCCAGGAATGCTCAGGAAGACAGATGGGACACGATGGGTGCAGAGGTGGAGGGCAGAGCTCCTGTGGGCTCAGCCTGTTGCTGGTGCTGATTCCCTCCAGGACCACTCTACACTTTGCTACTTGTGAAGGGCAAGTTCTATAATTCAATGTATTAAGGAGATAAATGACATTGCAGGATTAAAGTAGTTATTTAGCTATGTAGCAGAAGAGCCAACATGCCATCCTGCCTTGCTCCTAGAGATGAATGTGTATCTCTCTGTAGAAGCTGTTGATGGAAGAACGTTGAGGTCCTCACTGAGATGATACGGGCAAAGTTTTTCTAGTTGGACTCTAGAGAAACAGAAAGGATGTCTGGAGGCTGCTGGAAATGCACCTTCTTGGTCTCTGAGATGAAATGAAAGCTCCAAGGAGATTTAGATGGGAATAAACTTGTGATAGAGGCATTAAAATATTCTCAGAGGCAGATCCCCACTGGTGTACTTGATGGTTTTTGTCAACTGAACTTGCTGTGTGTGTGCCAGCAGCTTCCCTCCACCTCATCTTAAGAAGTTATCTTAGGACTTTGACCCATTCTGGTCACAAAGTCAAAGACAAGGGAAAAAATAACAAATGGCTGGGAAAAAAAGTGTGTTTTCAGAAGATATTTGCAATGAAGTTGTGCCTATTTTTCCTTATTTATAGCACTTGCTGATTTCTTTAAATGGAGGGTTTAGCTTTGTAGCCAGGGATGTGTGTGTACCTTTACATCTGATGTCTCAGTCTGTCTGATTGTCTCAAGGGTGTGGACTGCTTTGGACTGGTGCCTGAAATGAATCAAATGTAACAGGAAGAGTGGACCAACACAGGTGTGTTGGTCACCAGCAGGTATTGCTCCTGGGAGCACACACCTCCTCTTCATAATGTGCATTATTGCTACTGTAAGCACAGGGGTGCCCCCAGAGTTTGTCTGTCTCTGCTCAAGCAGACAGTGGGAGAGCTTGGCATCTCAAAAAGTCTAGATTTACATCGATGAAAGAAGAGTTTGTCAAATCAAGGTCTAAAAAGAGTGAAAACAAAAACACACTCAGAACTCTACAGGCCATTAAGCATAGTAGGGGAACAGTTCATCCAGCAAACACATGCACTGTGTGCATTTGGCAGTGAATGAGAGAGAAATCGCTTCTCTTCATGCACCCCTCTCCCCTCTGCCTTACTTTTTGAAGCAGAGGATCTGTGAGGAATGTCATGGGTTTAGCAAGAAATAGTTCTGATCCATGGCAAATAAAAAAACTCAGCATATTCCCCATCATGTGTGGTAGAGATGGATGGAATGCATGGGGTGATGCAGTCTTGTTTTCTCTGCCTCCTAAATCTACCAATCTGAGCATTCATTTTTGAGATAAGCCAGTGGTTTGTACAGAAGCCTAAACACATGGGAACATGCTGTCCTCTGGAGTGACAGGCAGGCGATGAAATCCCCAGAACATGCCTTTGCAGAGAATGGTTCCTTGGTGCAATCTGACAACTTCATCGAACAGCTGTTTGAAATATCACCAGAGGAGATGTCCTTTGCCTCTTCTACATGGGCAAAAAATTGAAAAAAGCTTTATTTGCTTTCTATGGTGACACCTTGCTAGTTGTAAATGCGAAATTTCCAAAGTCTGTAATTCACAGCCTTAAAAGCATTCTCCCTGTGTTGTGTTGTCAGCTCTAGATAGGGAGGTGTGACATGCCAGGAACTGCTGTCAAATGGTGGCCAAAAGACTTGTGAGTGAGAAATAGCTTTAAAGTCACCCAGACAAGGCCAGAGGTCAGTCAGTTTGAGTCTTGAGTTGTCATTACCTGATGTACTCTACACAATTACTGTGTCTATCACCTGCAGTGACAATCTCCTGTTTACTGACAATTATTTTCATAAAAATTTCTGAATATGCAGCATTAGTTTCAGATTCTGTTTTTTCCAAAGAAACCCTCTGCTGTTCAGACCTTTCTGGATTCTGTTCTAAGCTCAGCTGAAAAGGAAGACAGTGCTTTCTTGAAGAACTGTTGAAGATACCAGCATATATTGGGCTGTCAGGCAGCTGAAACAGCTTCTGCTCGGAGCTGTGCCTCTGCTGGATGTTATTGGTGCTGCAGAAAGCACTGCTGAGTGGGACATGAAGCTGCCCTGTCACACTGCAGGTCGCTGTCCAGCACATCAACAACTCCACCTTTGGGGTCTAAATGGACCTAATGTGTTCTATTATGTTCTATTCAGCTGAGAGGAGTTACTGCTGCTGCCACTTAGTGAAATACTCCGGGAGGGTTTAAACAACGAGATTTCCATCTTGCCCAGCAGATCAATTCTCTGTTGTCCAGCCAGCAGACAGTCAAAAATGCTGCAAGATTTCCTTCTGTGGCACACTGTGTAGTGTAGTGATCAGTATGTGAGGAATGTTATTTATTATTTGAATCTACAGCTCATAGTTCAGGTTGCTTTGTGCTCTCTAGACACTGAAAGCAAGTTTCAGGAGATAAGAGACACCAAGGCCTCACACAGTTTGTGGAATCCCACCATAATTCAAAGGTACAGCATGGCTGATTCCCATTTATCCAGGTCCACAGGTTTTTCTTTTTATCTCATTGTTCACAGGGGTGTGTAACTGTACATTTGAGAAACAATTTGGACTTGACATTTTACAAGACTTCCAGAAATAGACTTAAGCATGTTATCCTGTACTGCTACCTTTCTGGATTCTTGTACCCTTGTTTTGTTTGGCAGTAGTTTTCTAAGGGCAGAAATTACTCAGCTGCTTCTTCAAGGTAAATATGAATTAAAAGCATAAGTATTTCAAGTATGTATGTAAATTTTTCATATTTGGCCAGAAAAAAACAGTCTAAACATAGTTAATTACAGATGCACTTTGTGTGGTCCTTCCAACCCAAACCTCTCTAGGATGCTGCTAATGGCTTATGCAGCTATAAACAGCATTTTGCTTGATGAATAATCAAGATTTGTGGAGATCACTTTTCCCTGTTTGGTGGGAGAGGAAAAGTTTTTCCGAGGGACAGCAAGTATTTTTGAAAGCAGAATGTATGCACAGATAAAGCTTTGCCTTCTTTTCGGAAATAACTGGAGCGCTTTGGCTAATAGTGAAAGCAGAAACAATATGAAATTAAAACAACAAATAAGGCCAAGAGAGATGCCAGGAACATAATTCCAGATAGTAAATTTCTAGCCAAGCCCAGATGCAGAGACCCTCAAGATGCTCTGGTACTAGAAAGCATCAGAAAAGGCCTGCTTGTGTCATGGCTTTTCCAGCCTCCTTTCCTCTCTCCTACACCTCTGCTGCTGCTCTTGTCAGACGCATCCAAGTTCAGATTCACCAATCAATGAGTTTCAGGGGGCAAGAGATTGTTTTTCAACTCTTTGGGATTATGTAGTACCAATAATCCACTTTGTTTTTTCAGTCCAGTGAACCAGTGACCTTGTGAAGGAAAGGAGTGCTTAAAAGAAAATAAAGCAACCCCCCCAAAAAACCCAACTAAAACAAAAACCCCCAAGGGATTGGCCTCTTTAGTACATTTGTAATATTTTATAATGACTAAACCATTAAGAATACAGTTTAGGAGTTTAAACAAGCATAGAAAGGTAGAAAACTTGCTAGTAAATTGCTTGGCTTTTGACCCTTAAAATTCAGATTGTTAAGGATAAAGATAAATTTAAAACAGGATCTTAGTTTAAAGGAACCTGTCAAGACACTTTCCCATCATCTGTAAAATATCTCCCCTCAGGCTGTTCATTATATAACAATACCCTAAGGATCTTTAAATTCAAATCTGACTTTAGTTTTGGTTTTTTATTTTTTAAGTGGTTGCTTCTCTCTGTTAGTTGTAGTCAATTTGTTTATTGGAGGGTAGTACAGAAAACACCACTCTTGTTTTAGTGTGACATAGGATAAAGGAATCCTGAAGAATAAGTTTGGAAGGAAAACCTGGAAAATAAAGATGATGAAATCTTGTTAAAGAATTATGGAAAATTGGGAGAATTACATATTTTACATATATTTATATAATATCTATATTATATAAATTCTGTTTTTTTAGTATGTAAACACATAAGTGAATTCATCAAAATATTTCTTTCTGGTACTGCTGAAATTAATCCAGCACATGCTGCCAGTATGCATTGTGTGTACTTGTACAGTTTGTGTGCCTGTGCTCACATAAAGTAATCCACCTAATAGAACCTGAGAAAGGTGGAACAAAATGTCCTCTTTTGTCTTTGAAATTTCTTTGTTAGCTTCACTGAAATTGGCAGGCTCCCTCCCAAACTCCTTCACTGCAGTCAGAACATATTACCTGTTGGGAGAAAAGAGAATCAAGCTGACTAATTCTGAATGCAGTTTCAAGGATGCCATATGAAAAAGCTTATTTAACTTAGACATTATCAACAATACATAGAAGGGTGCGATGTCATTTTCAAAATAACTATTTCTCTTTGATTTTGTGCGTGCCTAGTTATCTTAAGTTCAGAAAAACACATATTATTTTGAAATCTTGCCCGGTGCATGCAGATATTTATATCTGAAATGATAGAAGAGCTTTAATTTGATTGGTGGCAAAGAAGGAAGGATGCTCAGGCTGGATCAGGCTTGCATGTCTGTCAGACAAAGGGTGCAGGAGATTTAAGGGCAAGTGCATTGACTTGTTTGACCTAAAGATAGCAAACAGAAGGAGCATTAGTTTTAAAATATTGTTAGGAGTGCTTGTAAGGTCATATTTCCACCTCACCGTGACTGCTGAAGTGAATAGGGACAACTAAATTTTAGTACATAAACATTCTGCCTTTCAGTGATTTATTCAGTTTCCTAAATCACTTTATCACTTCACTTTTTAAAATAGTGAGCTCACATCAGATGTGGTGGGCTCTCCACAGTGACACCAGTGTTTAGCCTAAACATCAGTGAAAGCAGTCAGCACTGGGCCCTGTCAGACTTTGCACTGGTGACCTGAAGAGAACGGAGGCAGGAAGAGCCACAACCTGTGGGAGCTCTGCTTTGCCTGGCTCTGTCACAGAGGAACCCTGGGCAAGAATTCAGTCGTGTACCTGCACAGGTCCAGCAGCTTGTTGCACAATGTCACTCTCAAACACCGACTTAATTTTTTAATAAGTTTCCTCCAAAAAATCACTGAGCTGTAGCAGTCTTTAGATGGGCATTTTTTTTTAATGTACAAACTAGAAATTATGGAAACTGCACTCTTTAACACCCATGAAAAGGAACCATGTCTTTCATTAGCTTAGATTAGAAGAATCTTGCTAGCTCAAACATTTTATTTTAGCAACGAGGTGGGGGGTTGAGTTATTTTTGCATTTTTATTGGTGCCCATAATTATTTTTCCCTGGTTTTGCTCATTTTTTCACCACTGGCCACAGCATGCTCGTTGCTGCCTGCAGGTCAGTTTGCAAATGAGACAGCTGTTCCAATTTGGACACAGAGTGGACAGCATCTCCCTGGCAACTGGAGCTGCACAAAGGCTGCCTGCATGGCTCTGCCCAATACTTTTGTTTCTTCCCTCATTTTAGGAGCCATCACTCACATGGGACTCCAGGATTAGGGAGGACATAATGCACAGATACGTAAGGAATGGAACCTAAGCAATGGCAAATGTTTTCGTTTCCTGCAAAATGGGCCCCTGATATCCTTCAAAACTTCTTTTAGTTAAAAATGTATTCTTTTGTGCTCCAACACACGTGCATGTGGATAGGTTCCATTGTGTGTGTTGAAAATATTCTCCAGGCATGTGACATCAGAGTAGGGTTTGCTTTAGGTACCTACAGCATTGAAGCCAGCACAGAGAGCAGAACATGAGCTGCCTTGTTGAATAAGAGACCTTTATGCACATGGAGAATAATTTTGGTTTTGCAGTTCTCTGTTAGACAAAATTAATAGTTGTTTTTGTGGGCATGAGCCACTTGTGAATTGTAGGAGATATCTCCCTTGCCTGACATCAGCATCCCCCCAGATGCCAGCTCCTTCACTCATCAGTGAAGCAGAGGCAAGTTAACACTTTCAAACGTTCTTTCCTCACTGTGTGGACACTGTCTAGACTGAAGGAGAGAGAAAACCTGAGCTCACATGTAAGCTTGGCATATAGTCTAGATATAGAAACAAGCTGGTTGTACCTGGAAAAATGTCTTAAAGGACTGACTCTCCTTTTGCTGCCAGTGAAGCTATCAGTGGATCTTCTCCACTCTGCCCCTATACTTCCTTCTGGGAACTCCCAGTTGCAAAACTGGTGAGCAAAAATGTAGAAATAAGTTACCATGGCTGTTACCAAAAGCCTATGGTGGCTGTTCCCACAATTAACTCCTTTCATCCTGTCGGTTCAATTCTCTCTTCTCATTGAGATTTGCCTTTTAGACACCCTTGAAAGCATTTTAGTTGCTTTTTTTCATTAGTCTGTATAGACTAGATGGGTTGCCTGGCTTTGGCTGTAATTGCTGGCAAATGCCTCGTTAGCTTAGGAGTGAAACGTATACCACAGGAAAAAAACACCTGCCAAGAATCCTTTCCTAATGACCCAGCCTCTGCTAATTGCTTGCTACTGCTAACAAGAGTTTCACTTGCCAGATACAGTGCTGAGTGGTGCAAGACCTGAAACAAAACCATAGTCACGCAAGGGGATATTTTTGGGGGACGTGGATAACAGCAAATGGCATGTCCACTGCCAAGAGCCTTCACCCTTCTTGCCTCAGGGTGTGATTAGTCCTTTCTAGTGCTAGTGGGATCTAATTGCAGCTTTATGGCCTCTCGGGTGGCTGAGGGAAGCAGGGTCTCGTAGCTCTGCTGCCTGACAGGGGATCTTTGCTCAGGACACGAGGCTTTTCTGTCGGGAAGTAAGAAAATAGATTTCCCTACAGTCATGAGGTCTCTGGCACGCCAGAAGGCATTGTACTGCTTTATTAGAGAAAAGGAATAGAAAAGCAGCATGAGATGGATATGACTAATAACAACAGGAGCCCTCAGGCCTGGGTTTTTGGTTTGTTCTTCTTTTTTTGGTAGTTTGACTCTCCCTGTGAAGGTTAACTAGGGAAAAAGCCTCTTCTCCACCAGCCAGCTTTCCTGACTGAAATATTGCAGCCATGTCTCCTTGTTCTCTGAAGGCTGCAGAGCCAATTGTTTGGTTGAACAGATAATTCTATTTCTCTTCTTAGAATTTAAGGTTTAAATAGAGTTGCTTTCACTATGTAGGAAAATAGCACACATAGTACTGTGTTCAGTACAAAGGCACTGCGTTGGAAACCTTAAATGAAAAGGTAGAGAAGAAGAGAGCAATCTACTAGAGGAATTTGAAAACCAACAGTTAATACAATGAAAATGTTTGGGAGAGAAATTTTGGTGGGAGACTTGAAAAATCTAGCTAGAAACACACAACTGCCGTTCATTTACGGAAACTTTGGAAAGCATCAGCAGAAAAGTACTGAAGTGTGTGTCTGTGGCAGCTGGGCTGCCTCTACTCTTGTGTCTAAGCATGGAACAGGCTAGTTGGTGTAATTAGGACTTTTTGGGGGAGGCTGATCAAGTTCTGTGGGTGCTGATGGCTTCCCAGGTGTCCAAGATATTGCTGGCTAGCACTCACCTATAAAAAGGCTCCTTATTTCCAAGGGCAGAGGAAATGGGGGATCTCTCAAACTGGCTGGCCCATAGGCTCCTTTCTGCTTACTGTGTGCTGAAAATGAAAGACTAATTCTCTCTTCAGGCCTACTTAGTGTTTCATCTCTCTTGCAGAAGTTTTAGGGATCTTTCTGTGGGCTGGTGTCAATATTTTTGTGGCAGCAGCTGTTGAGAGCTCGAGCTCCTGGGAAGAGGGCTTGTAAAAGTGCAGTCCTGGCTTTTGCAGATAGGCTGCTTGATAGAGTGCTATTTCTTGGTGATTTCTCATTCCTGAGAGGTAGCAAAGCAAACAGTGGAAATAATTTATGCTCGACTCCGATCCACATCTTCTGTCAGCCCTTGGCAGATATCCACTAGGAAACAAGTTGTCCTGGCTGAATTCCCTAGTGAAAAGGAGGTGAGTACTTCATTATATTTCCTATCAGTGTATATCACAAAACCAGTCTGGCATTAATTGCACAGCAATGGTTGCAAAAAAGCGTCTCCTACCGCAGTGATGGGAGGAGAGGGGATTGTCACAAAGCAAGCCTGAAGTGCCTGGAGTTTCTTCCAAATCTAATTAGATTTAGAGGATCTTTCCGTTTGGAGCAGGCTTTGGATCTGACCCAAGAAGAGCAACCTGAGGCAGGGATGATCAGTAAAGACAGACTCAGGGAGCTGGACAAAAACCATCCAGATCTTGCCTGTGCTACTCATTGTTAGAAATCCCAGCTTGCACAATCATTAAACACTTTCTACACTATGCTGAGTTTAGTTTGTAATCTCTGGCGAAATCCTTTTTCCACTGCTACTTTTAGGAGGAGAAACAATCAAGAAAGAGTTCTTCATGGGAATGTATGAATGCTATAATATCCCATGGGAAAAGCACTTTGTTTCTACCTGCTTCCTTCAGTTTTAAGAAACCTTTTCCTCCTCTCCCTCTTGGATAGGAGAAGCAGGGAGGAGGGCTTTAAAAAAGGATCAGAGTTCTCAAACTTTGATCTGCTTAAAGCAGAAGTCAAAAAAAGGCCCCAAGAAGATTATTTTAATAGAAAAAAAATTGGTTTTATAACTCCAAAATTTATTATTAAGATCATAACAATTCCCTTGCTCCATGCCAGAGGAAATCTCTGTCAGTGTCGAAAAATCTGATTCCAAGCAGCACTCTCATTTTTACAATTTTCCATTGATTTACTTCCTGGTGCCTGCTAGATCAGATACTCCTGCTTACATGCCTCATCTTTCTGCTTCCTGGGGCTCTTGGTATTTGTCCTGAGTTGTTATTCTTCTTTTTCAAGCGTGTGTACATATTCTGGTCAGTGAAACCAAAATCCATCTAGTTTTCTTCTGGCTTCCCTGTTTCAGACATCAGTATTCTTGTCTTCTGTGTTTTTCTTCCCCTCAGAAGTCCAGAGAGACATAAGTTTTGCTTTAGTACATGCTTTCCCCTGATTATTTACTTTATTTCTGAAATCTCTGTGATTTCTTTTGCTAAGGGGTTAAAATACCCACAAAGAAAACAGCAATCCTAAAACTTTATCTTTTGAAAATTAGAAAAAAAGAAAAGACTGTAAAGCATCAGCTGCGTGCTTTCAGTTTCTTTAATAGTTCTTTTCTTTTGCTTTTTTTGGTAAACTTTATGGATGTATACCCATCTGTGGCAATTCCTCACTATGTCATGGGAGGAAAGCTAATCAGGTCAAATGGTGTAACAGGGCATTCAGTCTCAATTCTCAAGAGTAACAGCTTTGCAGTCCCTGGACACGAAACTCCTAATTCTGGGGTTTTTTTTTAATGATCAGGGTAAATAGCTGCTTTAGTTTTTAGAGAATTCACCATGTAAATGTGGATCATGCTCACAGGTGATCAGTGAATGGAAGACGCCTGACTGTCTCCAGATTAGTAATATGTGAGAGCATAAACAAAGACAAAATCATTAAGACTAATCAGGTATTGGCAACAAGTGTAAATTACCTCAAAATGTTCCTACATCTGTATGGTTGTGGAAAGACATACTTGCTCAAAGACAAACAAAAATGACTGGGGATTTTGGAAGAAAAAACATTAGTCATAGAGAAATATGATAATCCTCTTTATTTGCTTTTAAGCATTTTTCTGGAATTTTTTTTGCCAGAAATACAAGTAAAGTATATAGAGACACAAGAATGGTGTCTCTACATTAAATTTTAGAAGGCTATTTCCCCCCCCTAAATCCAGCTGAACTGTGGTTTTCTCTCAGAATTGTTCTGCACATCTCACACCGTTATCTTTAGGCACATGAATAGCCAGGGAAGTTTCTCTAAGAAGCATTCACAGACCTCTTTTAAAAATGCCACGAGACTGCAATCTTTAAGGAGATGCAAACAGCACCTCAGATTCTCCAGGGATGTTTTGACTCAAGGAGCAAACCTATTTTCCCCTCAATTGACTCAGTAATGAAAGGATGGAATCCTGGAAACGTTTATTAGCTGCTAGGTGAACTGGAGAGAGACAAGCACTTTGGTGTGGTCTCAAATCTTTATCAATTAGTAAACGCAGGTGTCAGAGAGACACGGAACAACACAAATCCTGTAGCAGCAGTGGTGCAGTTCACATTACCTGCCTGGCTTTCTGCAACCTAAACAAATTCCCTGCGCCTTAGTCTGGAGAGAGGTGATATTTTAAAAGGCTATTACTGTTAAATCGATGCTATTGACAGAAGATGGGTCTTCTCAAAAGTGCTAATAACTCATCAAAGCACGTTACCAGCTGGCTGGTTTAAAGGCTGTATGAATGTGAAATTCAAGTTTGATTCCTCTGGTGTAATACGATGTTTGTGTTTGTCAGAGATGAATTGCAAACAACGTTTCGTTTGCTCGCAGTGTTGCTTAGAGCAGTTTAGAGTTTAGGGAGGATGAGAAGATAAACTTGCAAAGTTTGCAGCTTGGTCAAGTGGTGTGGCTCTGTGTTTTGTCCCTTTTCCTGTTTGTGAAGGGTCAATCAGCATAATAGTTGCCAGTCTCAATCTCCTTGGGGTGCTGGTGCCAGAAGCTGAGTGCTGGCACAAGCATAAATAATTGCAGCACTGACAGCATCTGTCTGGGAAAAAAAAATGGTAAAAGATAGCATGTCTCAAAATCCAAATTGCAATAATGAGTCAGACCTCGTCATTATTTTGTTAAATATTTACCTTCCACTTGAATTTGAGGTACCCACTGCTCTTCTGTGACCTTTCAAGTTACATGTCTTGGAAGATTTCTGGCAAAATTTCCACAGGTGAAAGTTGTTCCTTCAGCTGAGGAGTCTGACTTTTCAAATGAAGAACTATTCTTTACCCAGCCCTTTCATGCACACCTCTCATTGCAGGTTTGCTCCCCGTGAGCCTCTCAGCGGGCTCGTCCCACGGCAGCTGGGGCAGCATCCCACTGCAGGGCTGCTGGCTCTCCTCTCACCAGCAGCTTTTCACAGCCCCTCTCAGCAATCCTCTGTCGGCCTGAGCTGCCTTCTGGCCACCACACACCCTTTGGGCATGCCATTTGTTTTCCTTTGTTTATCCATCCCTCTGCCAGGGTAATCCTCAGTTAGGGTACATGAGAACATATGTTTAGTGCTGCTGTGTAGAAATTGGAGGTACTGATGGGAGGCTGTTACCTCAGAGAAATACCAGTCCTTTCATTTAGGATCCAAATCCTGGATCTAGGCATTCTGCTTTTCTGCCTGGAAGAGAGAAGTGCAAAGCATTGATGCCAGATTAGTGTACACTATGTCCTATGTTTCTATTTTCTTCCTTGCCGTTTCCCAGCTCTGGTGCTCACTGTAGCTGAAGGTAGAGTTAAAGGCACTATCATTCTCAGCTTATTGAACAGCATATCTGTATTTCATTAGCATCCAAATACCTTTGAGCTGATTGTCTCCTTGGTCACGCTGCTCCAGAGTTTACAGGATGAAAGTACCAAAAGTTCAGAAATAATGGATTGCATTGTTGCTGAAGGGAATATCTGATTACTGCAGGCTTGCCCATGTACTGTATAGAGGAAATACAAAAATGCAAAGGAATTTTCTCTTTATTATTCATGTGTAATCACATTTTAGAAACACTAATAATTAGGCAAACGTTTCTGGAAAACATGAGGCAGTTTATTCATAGTCTTCCTGTGTTTTGCAGAGCTTTGATTTTTATGTAGGCAATTAAGAAAGAGGTTATGAACTCTAATAATTGCTAGGCTGGTCTCTTTTAAGGAAATAGTTTGAATAGGGGTGAGATAAGCAAAAGGATTGTTGCTAAGTTTTCTCTCTCAGACTCTCACCTGTGCCAGAATGGAGTTGAAATGAGGATGGACTCACTAAGAGGAAAACCGACTAGCATGACTGTGTTTTGGTTAGCAGAGCTATTAATCTGTGGTGGTTGAAACACAACTAAAATTTTACATTTTTTTTATCGCGAGAGGTGCTCTACTTACTCAGTAATGACTAAAAGGAGACACTGCAATGTGAGAGTGAAGTGCTTAATGTGAGTGCCCCAGCCTGGGACAGCTGGGGTGCTGTACCTCAGCAAGGAAGTGTTTTACAGATCCATGTGAAAGAGTTTCTTGTGCCTGTTCTCCCTGGGTAGCAGCATCAGAGGTTCACTCAGCAATATAATAGTATGATAACCAAATGGTGCAAAGAGATAAAAGCTCCTATCTGCTCAAAATAAAAAGGTCACTAGGGTCATGAAAAAGCCTTTGCTGGAGCCATTTGCATTGTCAGCTCTTTCTGTGGAAATCCCTGACTGCAAAACTTGGAAGTGGCCCAGCCCAGCAGCTCTGGGATTTACCTTCATAAGGATGAACAGGAAAAATCAATCTATTCAAGTGTCTGCCTGTCTTGCCCCATGCAAAGTAAGATATTCTGTCTCCTGCTGCAGGAGAGCAGGAGAAATATCTGCTGTGGTGGGCGAAAAACAACACCCAGCAGTGTCTGACCCGGGGGCCAGGATCTCTGTGGCAGCCCCGTGCACCCAGGTGAGTTTGGAGGCTGTGTCCCACCTTGTTTTGCTGACTCAGGCACTGGCAGCTCATGCAGCCAGGTTAATCTGCACCAGGAATTTAGGCAGGACCTGCCAGCTCAGCCTGTGCGAGGAGCACAGCGTGGCCTCTCCTCTCGCTGAGCTGAACGCTTTATGCTTTGCCTGGTTGCACTGCTGGGGCACTCCGTCATTTTTCAGCTTACTGAACACAGATATAAGTAAGTAATGTACACATTTCAGGCCTGCCACTGCCTAGGGTTATTTATAAATTAATATTTTCTTTATCATTGGGTAGAAGTAGTTAAAGCGAATATATATGGAATGCATAAATCTACCAGCTCAACTCAAGTAGGGGACAGCAGCTGGAAAAGAGCATGCCAATTTAGGCAAATTTCAGAAAAAGTCTTTTTTTCTCTTTTCATGGCCTGGGGTGAACCTGATTTGAAGGCTCATTTCTTATGCAATGGTACAGAGGTATATTCTCTTCTTTAAGCAAAATAAATCTTTGGATAGCAAAGCCTGCTGAGAGTATCAGAGAATCATTAGTGCAGGAGATCTGCTTGTCTCAAGATGCTCTGCACCAACCCAAACCATATTCAACTGATGCACTAATTTCTGCTTCTGGATAAAGGATCCTAAAGAGTCTGGAATCCAGCTGGCCATTTAAAATAAAAATCCATTTTGATGAGACATTTCCTTTTCTTTCTAAAGCATTACAAGTTTAGCAGACAAGAAAGAGGAAGGCAAAGATGATGTTTTAATTTGTTATCTCCATTTTACATACAGTGAACAGAACCCTGGGCTGTGTTTACTCCATCTTTTGCAAAGCAGACAGACGTACTGCAGGCTGCAAATTTAGAGTTACTGTCTGTCTAGACAGCTGGAAATGAGTCTCCTGTGCTGACTAAAGGCTTCTCTCCAGTGAATGCAATATACGTACCCACAAGTGCCTGGCAGCCTGGCTCTGTGTGGCAGCAGCACATAACCAATGTACTACTTGCAGAACTTTAGATGCAACCAGCTTTCTGCAGTGTGAATTTCCATCATGTGCTGGCTGCCTCCATCATATTTTTAGGAAGAGAAGGTGGCTGGATCTAATGTCACACTCCCCACAAGCTGCGCTGTGGCATAAACCTTGTCACAGAGATTATGTGGTTTGTTCCTCTGTCCTCAGAATGCAAAATAATTACCTAAACAAAGGCTTTTATTTCTTGTCCATACCCTCAGCTGTGTCGCTCTAGCAGCTGCCTTTCACTAAGATGCAGTTTAACACCTCAGCAGAGCAGGCATTCAGGGGCTGTTAAGGCAGGCAGGTAAATTGAGTGTCTCTCCTTCGTGGCACAGCTCCTCCCCAGCGTGTGGCAGTGAGCTATGCTGCTACTCTGAGCTGTAATGCTCTAAAGACTTTGAGACCATCTGTTTGAAAAAATGCCTCTTTTACCTTGCTGGGCATGTCTGATGGAAGCCATTACAGCAGAACAAGGTACTCTAAAGCTGTTTATCTCATCTAATGCTGCCACTTCTCCCTCTCTCTTTTTTATCTTTCATTCCCTCTCTTTCCTTTATGAAATATCAAGAGACAATATCAACACCTTGCACTAATCAAGGAAGAATCTGTAGCACCTACTTTAGTTTTTGCATCTCGTGTGAATAAATGCAAGTTGTGACCGGTTTGACAGATGTCACTGTCGTGGAAAGGAAAGCAGGACTCGCACTCTGGGGCAAGCACAGAAAGAAAAATGTGAAGAAAAGAGAGTAAAGGACATCCTTTGTGTCACACTGGCAATTTATATCCAGTGCTTTCCCCATAAGTGTGCAGCAAAGAGGAGGGTTTCACTCTGGCAGTGACTTGGGGAAGGCTAGGGAGCAATCAGAAGGATGCACTACATCTCTTCCCCCACAGAACTGGAGGAAATGGACCCATGGTCAGCTCCCTGAACCAGCCCTTGCTCTGCAGCACTGGCCAGGAGGTCTTGTGGACGCTGTTTATGTAACTGGTGGAGGTCCAGCCCAGAGCCCTGCACTGATCTGACTTGACAAGGAGCCCCTGTGGGCAGAGCTGCTGCTCTGCACTTTATCTCAGCCTGTGGAGAGCTGCAGAGCTGAACGTGTGGCACTCTGCAGTCTGTCCCTGCTCCCTCCCCACGCTGCTGTGGCTAGGACAGAGTGCCACAAGGACAGGCCTGGGTTTGGGAGGAGGCAGCAGCCCAGCTCTCCCCATCCTGGCTGTGCTGCTGCATTCTCCTGCAGGGAAGCCAGAAACGCATAAGTAGGGTTCTGCAAAATCTGTTTTGTGCCATAGAAGTGTCAGCAATGCTGTAAACAGAGCAGCAAAGCTCTGCTGATCTAGAGACAAGCACAAAAAAAAAAAAAAAGGAGAAAGCTGTGTATGTGTGTTTTGTTAGTTTTTTTTTTCTTCTTTCTAACCTTGAATCAATCAGATATATTGGGTAGTTACCAGGGATGGCCAGTGAAAATACAGAAATTTGTAAGGAGATGCATTACCCTGGTAGGCACAGAGTGCCACTCCATATGAGAGCAATCAAAGGAGATATTCTGACATGTTCATAGCCCAGAATGGGCTATACTGACCTAAGTTATCTATAACCCTGTGAAAAAATCCCTTTATTTTGTAAAGATTTAAGTACTGTTATGAGTTATGAGGATTATATTTGGGCACAGTTAGAAACTTTAACTACTCCCAAGCATCTGAAGAGAAATATGTATGCACAGACTGGGTTATGTTTCTGTTTAAAGGCAAGAACAAACAAAATACTACTATAACCAAGTAGTATTAAACTGCATGTTAACAGGACTTACTATTCTCAAAGGTACTTTATTTGATCAAAACCAAGCTTCTGTCTCTAAAGTTTACATGTCTCCATCTTTCTTTCCTCAACTTTAATTCATTTTATTGAAATGGAAAAAATCAAAGTGCTGAGGTGTTTTAGACCCAGTTCAGTCAGAAACTTTAAAAATATTTTTACCTTTATGCACTAAGGAAATCAATAGATATGTTGAATCTCAGTCTACAAAGCACGTTGGAGCCAGGAGGACAAAGTGACTGGGAAAAATGAATTAGAGAAATGACAATTCTGGCTGCCATCAATTTTCTGCAGAAGTGACATGTTTATCATGGAAGTCACTCCAGCAAGCAGCTGCATTCCCAGTGAGTGTCACATATCTGAGATGATGCAATCTCTCTTTCCCTCATGTCAGATATATACACCAGCTGTAAAATGGCCTTTGGAGACAAGCAGGTTTGGGCTTTTTTTTGAGCTGACAACACCTTATTCACGCGTTAGACACTGTCGAGATGGCTGTGATTGCTGTCAGACTCAGGAATCTTTTTCCAATTTTTTTATAGGCAAACATGAGCAATAGCACAAGGGTCAAGCCTTTTCTTCCCCTCTCCTTTCTGTTGTTTCCCCTATTCTTCAGGCTGTGTAACTTTCTGAGCATGACATTTTGATGGGTAAAATACAGAATGCGATACGTGAGGAATCCCAAAAGGCAGGCAGAGCACTGTACTTGACTTTCATGTCCTGTTCACCTTCAGCAATAATTTGGTGTCTTAAATGGTTTCCATTCTGTAGATTTGATGATGCGTGATAAGGTAAGGGGAGAGAGAGTGTGAGGGGGGAGGAAAAATGGAAGGATGAGTAATACAGCAGCTAAAAAATGAGGTAGCTACTAGAAAGTCCCCTTGAGGGTGGTTGTGACTTTTGAAGGATATTGTTTCCAAGAAGTAAAAAGAATTTTCAGACTAGGAAAAAGGAAAAAAAAAAAACCAAAAATCCTGCTTTTAGGTTTTATACTTGTCAGGACTTTCAGGCATTTGTAGTAGTTGGTGCAGCATTTATGTTAGCTATGACTTTAGTACTGCAGGGTCCAGGCCACAAAGTGGAAAGAAAATGGAATATGCCATAAGCTTTGAAAGCTCAGGGGTCTGGCCCTAGTGGAGATGCAACGTGAGGGGAATCACAGCAGGACAGGCTGGGTTTGGCACCAGCACAGTCTTCACCACTTTGTTAGTTTTCCTTCTGTTAACTAGGGGTATACTTTAGTGATTAAAGACAAAATCTGTTATGGACCATTGGTTGCAGTCCATGCTTGTCATAAAATCTCTTTAGATAAGAGATAGTGCTCTCTTTGATTTGAGCTAAGTGTATAAAAAGTATGTTTGTTACAGGGTATAGGTGCCTGATGAACAAAGTCATGAAAGGAAGCAGTATCTATGTCAAGAGGAAGTGCTTTATAAATAAGTAACACATTTAAAATCTGTTAATGTTTATAACTCATTTGCATACAGACTTATGATTCTGAACATCTGAATTGCTTTTAAAATACTTATCTTGAAAATAGTTTGACATTTATGTCATTAGGGTTTTGTTGTTTGGTTTTATTCTCTGTGGAGCTGTTGGGAGACTATGAACAAAAAAAAAAAATGCTGCTGGTAGTTAAATTTCTTATTATAGTGGGATATCCCACACAGCCCTTGCCAGAGGCAGGAATGTGAGACCTGCAGGCAGTGATGTAACCTTTCTGACTGTATCAGTCCCTGCCAGTGTGTGATGCTTTCTCAGAAATCTTCATCTCACTCCTTCCCATGATCTTGTCACCCCTTTTGCTGAGCAGGGTGTGCGAGGCTCAGTTAGAAAACACATCCTGTCAAAGCCAAGGAGAAACAAACAGGTACTGCAAGAAGCACGTCCTTCTGCAAAAGAACTCTTAAGGCAAATTTTCATAATCTGATTTCAAAAGACTTTAAAAGATTAAGCTTCAAGTTTACACAAAGAAGCTTAATCAGACCGAGGGTTGGATTACAAGTGGGAAATTTCAGAGCTAGACAAGAATTTGTCCTGGAAACTCCTTGGAATGGTTAATTAAATTGTTTTTTCTTGCCTCCCTCTTTTAATACTGTTCTGTGGAAGGAAGAAAATTTACTTCAGGGAACTGTTTAAAGTAGTTTAAAATTTATCCAGGCCATGTAAATCCTTTTACTTCAATTTTTATGCCCCCAGTAATTTCCGTGATCTGCCTTCAGTTTGAAATGTACTTAGACAATATTTGTAGAAATAAGCAAATGGGAGTCCCTCTTTTTGCACAGCAATTGTTCTCCTTCTCCCAGTTAGGGGTGCAGAAGAAACATTATACATTAGAGAGACATGGGCAAATGAACCTGAAAGGGACCAGGGTTTGCTATGAGTGTTTGCTGGGCCTAGGAAACATCATTGAAAATGTATCTTTATTTTTCATCTTCATTAATGTCTGCCTTTATGAAATTGCTGATAAATTGATATATAGCCCCTCTTGTAAAACAGAAGTCCATCCTCATTTCTAGACCTGTAGAGACTTTAAGTTCTGCATAGGAAGCAGTATAAATTGTGTGGCAAAATTTCAGGGCAGCTCAGTCACAGCAGGGCTTGAGAGACTGTCCGTTCACAGGGCTGAGAGTGGGGTGGGGAACAGTCATCATTGTTGAGGATCTTCAAAAAACAAAATTCATCCATGGTACTTGTTTTTTGTTATAGAACTGGCACAAAGCAGGAAAGGACATCTAAAAAATAAAAAGGCTTGGAAAATGTAAAATGGCTAAACCATAGTCATCAGTGACAGAATATTCAGGCTATTTGGGAAGTTTGGCAGTTTATAGTTGTATTTCTATTTCTGACCTTGTATCCTGAGCCACTTCTCTAGGGAGCTGTATTGACAGTAGAGGAGGGAATGTGCCAGTGGCAGCAGTGGTGCTTTGGCAGGAGGTGGAGAGGTTTATTTAACTATTCTGGTATCACCACTGAGGTTTCTCAAAGTGTTCATGCCATTTACTCACCTACTGCACAGTGAGTTCTCATCATCTGGAGTTACCACAGCACCAAAAGAACAACCAGAAAATAGAGGATTCCCAAAAACCTGGAGGAGATGCTCCAGCATGGCTGAGATGTTTTCCATTTTCATACTTTGATTTTCAACTAAGAAACTGAAGTAGCCTGATGAAAATGCAAGTGTTGAGTTGCATGCATGGGAATTATCTGTAAGTGACTTTGGAGCTAAAATATAGATATAGAAACAGGAAAAGTACAAACTCTGATTTGTCTTTTGCTCAGCATGTCATTATGGGAAAAACCCTTTTTTCTTTTCCTCTCCTGACCTCATTTGAAGTGTTTCTGAACTGTCACCTGTAAGAACAGGGAACCAAGTGGCAGTAGGTGAGAGTGCCTGAGTGACTGAGTGTTGACTACATTTATTAATGGAATTCTAACTTTGGAAGTGAGATGCTCTTTTGAACCTGAAAAACATTATCTTCTGCTTCCAAAGTTTTGGGAGTTCTCTTCCAAAGAAATAGAGAATTTGGAATTAATTTCAAAATATTAATTCTTTTTAAAATACATTTTGGCTAAATGCTTCATAATTTTGGCATTTTAAAATAAAAATATTTTGTAAATGTTATTAATACAGGGTAAAATGTAAATTCTTTTGGCAGCTACCTTATATATCAGACTGAGGTTCTTAAAAAGAGAAATTTTAAAATTCTTAAAAAGAAAATCCCTTCTTCTCTGAGATTTCTGCTTGCCCACCTCTCAGCCTTGTCAGATGCTGTCAGCTAAGGATAATTGCAGAGGAGCAGGTCAGACAGGAGAGCTCAATATCCACATTGCAGGCTTGTCTCTTTTCCAGATTTGCTCCATGATACCTGGAGTGTCACCACAATGAGTAAATCTTACTTTGGAATTGCAATACAGCATTTTTCATTAAGACTAGAGAACTGTTGTGATAGGGACTTGCACAAAAGCAGAACAAAACAAAATCAATCCCACCCACCCCCCTGGAAACAATCCCTCCACACACAACAAAATAAAGAGCTTGTTTATTGAAAAAAATAGGAATTTGTGTTGGGATATTTTCAATTATGGTGACTGGTTTAAGTTTTCTTAAGGCAGATAAATGCTTGAGCTAAAAATTCTTGTACAGGCAGAATTTGCTTCTTCTCACATCTGTGCCACCTGCTTTATCTGTATTTATACACATGTGCCATATTTATATATTTTTTTAGACAGTTCTCATTATTACCACCAACCAGGGTTGGAGAAGGAAAGTGCAGATGATGAAATAAATTGGAGTGTAGGATGAAAATTCTGCTTTTTCATAGGAAAGCTGTCAGATGGATTAATGGCTGGGCTGAGCCAAATAGCTCCATTATCAGATCAGATAAAGACCTCTCCCCTCCCTGGCTAAAATAATTGAGAAAGAGGGCTCTGATATGGATTTTGTGAGAGATGAACTCCTTGAGAGTAAATTAAAGACAGGATAATAGAGTTCCTCACTACGCATGTGTAACCACTACTCTGATAAATTGGGATGAATGTAATCTTATATAGGCCAGCAACATCCAGGTCTGTCAAAACCCCAGATATATCTGTATCTATCAATATAGATGTGTTTTATTTTCTTGCAGGACTAGGAAGGAAGCTACAGAGCATATGAATGAAATGGAAAATCACTGCAGTGGCTATGCCATACCCACACAGACAGAAAACTCCATTATCTTCCACTCAACTATAAATAATACCTTTGTTCAGGAAAAAGTATGTGTGGGGATATGCAATAACCTCTCCCAGCCTAGCACATAGGAAAGAAAGCAAAGCAATGAAGGGAATGAGATCAGTGCCACATCCTGGACCAGTGTCCACAGCCCTGGGACACTGCTTGCCCTAAACCTACACTGGGAGAAGTGCTTTGGGAGGAATTCTAACCTTCCATGCCCACAGTGGCCACTGAGGCTCTGAGGAGACACGGAGAGCTGGCAGGATATGGGCACAGGTGCTGTAATGCTCCATGTAATTCCCTTGGAAGGAGGTGCCTCACACAGGCACGGTCCTGCCCTTGGCGTGGGAATCAGCTCCTCCCTGGCCCCACCTTGGGAGGGATGGAGGCAGGCTGCTCATCTGCACCCTCACAGGGGAGTGCTGAAAAATTAATAAAACAAAGCGAAAGGAGAGGTCAGAGAAACTAACTGACAAGATGGACAAATGATAAAGGAGGCTGGAAGAACTGGCTGGCTGTGTGCAGAAGGGCTGCAGATGAGATAGGAATGCTCCAAGCAGTGATTGCAAGGTGACTTGGCAATGTTCTGCAAATATTTGAGGACATAAACATCACTGGGGAAGAGAAATTAGTACAACAATTTTATCATAGAGAGCAGGGAGATGATCTGCCAGAAAAAACTTTTTGAAAGACATTAATAAATGGTGAAATGAGCCTTTCAGGAGTGAGAGGAGATGTAACACTGGGTGAGATTTTTTTAAAATGAAATTGGAAATCAGCCACAGAAAGCAGTCCTATTTTGGGTGAAAGAGTGAAGGTGTGGTGTGATAATGTTGGCAACTTTGGGGTTTTGACTCTTTTGTACACCACTGCTTCACATGGGTTTGTCCCTCAGGGATACGATGTTCTAGGGAAATGATAAAAACTAACAAAAGCAAGTTGGACAAAATGCATCAGTCCTTTGACAGCATGAGAATTGAGTGTATAATCATGATCAGCCTTGTTCAGAAGCCCAGAATAAAAACGTGCAGTTGTCTGTGTAGGGGCTTTGTCCCTTATTTGCAGCAGGAATGCTCCATGTTGAGGACTTTTTTTCAAATTGTAGATGTATAAATCATCAGAATTTATTGACGTATGCTGAATCTTTAAAACCGAAGTGCAACACGTCTTTGTGACACTGCTTGTCTTTAGAAAAGCTGTTAATTCCCCACTGCTACATTTATTTGTATCTCCTGATTTTGTTATTTATTGCAGCTTCTAACAAATTATACTACACCATGCTACAACTACAGTTGTCTCTGTCAGAGAGACAACTTATGCCAGTGGACCCATGGAGGATTGCTCTCAGCAGAGTTGGGTTTAAATCAGGATCTCTGTCAGATTAATAGGTTATGAGCAAGCACAGAGGCAGGAGTTTGCTCTCTGGAGCCCTGTGATTTCTACCTTCCCTGCCTGGCAGTGCTGCTGGCTGCTGGGGGAGCTGCCTCCCTGTTTCTGCTCACCAGGAGGGCCAGCAGATGAACGTGTGTCTGAGCATCCCTCCTGGCTGGATCTAAACTGATTCTTTTTCACAACTACTTTACTTGTCACAGGAATATTATCTGTATTAAGGTCTGAACACTGATATTTTTTTCTTTCATCCGTGTTCCTGTGTTTTTCTGCTGTTTATCTTCCCTGGGTTTGCTGTATGTCATCCCTTTCCAAATGCTCTATCTTCCTTTGTCTTCTGCTTACGGATTTGATTTGCCTCCTGAAACCTGGTGGTGCAAAAATGATTTTTTTTTGGGAGAGCTCTTGAAGGGGTTTTGGTTGCCTCCAAGTCCACACTCATCATCAGTGCTTTTGTTCACCACCTTATCCATCATTCCTGAGCCATAGTAACAATTCAGAAATCTCTCTGAAGACAGAAGAACCTCATGCTTGTCATTACCATATCATCTCTTTCCAAGCAAATGCTCCATACCATAAAATGTCTTCTCTCTGTTTTGCCTTCATCTATTTTTTAATTTTGCATGAAATAGTTACATGGCCTTGGTAAGAAATGTTTAGCAGAAA
The DNA here is from genome assembly GCA_013397245.1 of Thryothorus ludovicianus. Taxonomy (NCBI): domain Eukaryota; kingdom Metazoa; phylum Chordata; class Aves; order Passeriformes; family Certhiidae; genus Thryothorus; species Thryothorus ludovicianus. The sequence continues at coordinate 113,418 of VZTB01013357.1, read as the reverse complement.
TCTCTCTTCAAATACAGAAGGATTTTCTCATCGTCTACCCTGCCTTTGTTCTACTCCCCTGTGAAGATAGGAAGGGGTGGATGGATGTGAGTGAGTCATAGCAGGTTTCAGACTGCCACCAGAATGCTCTAGCAGGCATTTCCTATACCAGGAATATTCCCACTTTTCAGCCTATCTGACCCCTGTTAATTGCAGGGGTGCTTTCCTCTTGCTTGTTTGCAGACAAATGCTTGAAACAAAGCGTAGTGCTATGATCTGTTCTGGAAAGCCCCTCCAAGAGGACAGGGATTGTGGATGCTGATTCCCTCTCCCGTGTTGGGAAGCCAAGTGGAACAGATTAATGCACTTAGTGGTAACGCACTTTGGAATCTCAGTGGGTTCGACTTCTTCTTCCTTCTTCAGAGCAATTAACTGTATATAAATTTGATTCTGTATGGTATAGGCCTTTTGACTGCGCTAAGATCTTTTCCTGGTGATGGTGAGGTTTTCAATAAAACATGAAATAATTTACGTGACTGGATTACCCATGGTCCTTTTTCATACAGCCCAGTGTGAGTTATAAAATGTGAGACCTGAAATATGTCTGTGATCTCCAAAGCCATAATATCCATGCTACTTAAAACCTATTTAAATTACAAAAAAAAAAAGAAAAAAAGTAAGCTGATTTTGCTTCATCCTTCTGTCTGAGAAAATGACCTGCATAACAATCAGATGCATTTTACTACTTAAATTTTTATTACAGGATTTTTGAGAGCCAAATTATATTCTATCTATCTTCCATGCAGAGGTTTTCCTCTGAATATTTAATCCTGTCACTCTTTTGTTATCTTGCTTTCCAAGTTCTCACTTTCAGAATATTTAAAAAAAAAAAAATTAAAATTGGCTCTTCTGCATTATATAGAAGGAAATGGAAGGAAGGCAAAGTGACAGGAAAAGCTTGTGGGACAGCAAAGCAGTGATGTTAAACCCCTTGATTTATCTCCTATTTCCCTGCTGTGACTACATAACCATTTTGTTTCCCAAACATGTTTCAGCTGGGCTCCCCCTAGGCCATCCCAGTCCCACACGTCCCTGTGCGTGCTTCCTGCCGGAGTGGCACCGTCCCTTCCCCACGGATTGTGTGCCAGTGTCAGGAAGCATGTTCCCTTTGTTTGCTGGCAAGATGACCAGCACTAGCAGGCTGCTCAGAAATGCCAGCTTTAATTACAAATTTTGCTTTCAAGGGGAGCACGTGGATTTTATGCCTGGGTATCTTAAAAGTGCCTCTTGAACTCTGACTGTTGTGTTTTGAAAGATGATAAGGCTTCTGTTCTCATGATTACAAGTCCTTGCCGTCACCCTGTCCTGGGAGGAACCCAAACAGAAGCAAATGACAACAGACAATCTTGTGCATCTTGAGCTGGCTGAGTAGGAAATAATGCAATTTCCCACTAAAAAGAAATAAAAAAGCACTGGGAATAAGTTGCTTGCATTGTTTTCTCCAAAGAAAACTGACCCTTTGATCATTGATGCGGAGGGTGTCTCAGAAGCACCCAGTGTGAAACAGAGAGCACCACATTCCTCATCTGCCTTGTTTTAAGCTTGCATGACCCACAGCTGTAGACTCATCACTGTGCTCAGTAATGTGAAAACAACTGGCTGCTAATTTCTTCCTGGATGATGAACTACCTTGCTTAATGAATGAATCCATGATATTTGTATTAGTCACCATTTTGGCAGAGTAAAGTGGGTGAAAACATAATGATATTTACTCTGCAGGCCCATAACACTTTCATAGACATATAAAAAAAATCTGAGAGCTAGGTCACAGAAAAATATATTGCCTGAGATATACTTCTATTTTACTGTCCTAAAATATATATGTATATGCATTTAATAATATATACTTAGTACAACATAGGTCCAGGCGTGAGATGATGATGTACTTCAGATTCAACAAACTTAATATCAAAATTGACTTCAAACTCTCACTGTTTTGGGCCAGTTTTACTGCAGTACATAACTCAGATTGTTGAACCTTTCTATGCAAAGCTTGAGAAAGATGGCTGGAAATTGATCTGCTTACTCAGAGTTTATTCTTCAGGGACTTGCACAAAGAGGTGTTGTACGTGGTGAGCTGGCCAGAGAGTTCAAGGTCAGTCCAGAAGCTTGGCAGGGCTGTGTTCTTTCACCCATGATATTCAATTATCTTGCTGACTGGATGTGGAGATGAGCCCTTGGTGATTACCAAGGAGAAAGCAAAGTTTGGGGATTTCATTAATATGTTGACAGCTTTTTGAGAATTTGCTGCTGACCTTGGGTATAATCTAACACACAGAATTTTTATGGAAATCACTGCTTTGAAGAGGAAACAGAAATTATCCTGAAATATGGGGCTAAGGGTTTTATGGTCAATGACCAGCAGAACTTTTTTCATGTCTTTAAAATTGTAGGGGTAAGAAAGGCTGGAGGAAAAAGTCATTTAAGTGGCTTTCTTTCAAACTAATGATACTTAATCCTTTGTAATTTTCTTGGGTTCTTATCTGCTCTCTGCTGGTATAATTCCACTAATTTTCTGTACCATCTCAAAGGAATGAATTGTCCCTCACTCAGGAGATATTAAATGAAACCGAAGAAGGTGATTTGCATTGTTCTGAGCTGCCTACTGACACTATTTTTAGCCAGGAAGGTGATGGCTGCACTCCAGCTCTGCGAAAAACAGAGATGAGTGCATTGATTCATTCAAATGCACATTCTTAATATTCTTCCTGGCTCACAAGCTGGTCACTCAAAAGCAAGTTGTTGGTGGTCTTGTTTGTTTGATTGGTTTTTTGATTTCTTTTTTTGGGTTTGTTTTCCTAAGACAGCGTAACAGGCTGCATGGGGTCTAGAACAAAAAGTGCAGATCTTATGCTCAAGGAGTGGAAAGCTACAGCCCTAAATTTGCTTCTTGTTGATTTGTGGGCTCAAAGGTGCAAGAATAAGAGACAGAAGTCAAGAGATTAAGTTCATTGCATGCTTAATTGGTAGGGATACCGTCAGCTGAGGTACAATTCTGATTTGAATCAGTTATTTTTTGTACCATAACTGTCATTAAATTAATAACTTGAGAAGGGAAAAATTAAATTAATTGTTATGGGTTGATTTTCTTTATGGATATTTTAGAAACAGGTCGAAGTTAAAATTTAATATTGTTTTTTAGATGACCTTATGCACCTTTTAAAAGAAGGTTTCTTTGTCCTTTCTGCTTTTTAAAACTATTTAGTTCTCTGGTTAAGACTTTCTGGGTCAAAGCAGCTACTTCTAGAAGAGTCAAGCTGCCCTCATACATATTCCATTGCAGAATATTGACATCATGCAAAAACAGTGGTGATTAATCCTAAAATACTCTGGAGTAAGTCACTGAATAGCTAGTGCCAGGGAAATTAATTTTAGCTTAGAAAATCTATACTTACTTTGAGTTGAAAACCAGGGAAAAAGTACTACATGAGATTCAGGCAATAGAAAACTTTTCTTTTGAAGGTAAATATTGTTTTCTCATCCACTGCAGTCATTTGGAACTAGGAGTAGTCTTTTATTCTTAAGAACCCCTCTGGCACTCCCCAAGTTCTCTTCTTTCACTGTAATCCATGGTTTTGATTAGTGCCATAGGGGCTGGATTTAGGTCACCAAACACAGACAAAGTCTCACTTAAGAGCCACCAGAAAGAAATAAGCACTTCCTGTGTCCTCTCTCCTAAAGTATTTTAATGCAATTCTGTTCTAAAACATCTCTTTCCTTCTGCTGACTCCCAGGGAGTTTCTGGTCATTAGCACAGATTTAGGGGTTTCTACAACAGCCACTTGAACATCCTGAGCTCCTGGTCCCTGTGTCTGAGACAATGTCTGGAGTGATCCTTAGGAGACTTCTTGGGCTGACTGTATAAAAAAGAAACAAGTGGAAAAATTTTAAAGAATAAAATGGAAACATTTGTGCTTTAATGAAAAAAAAATGTAAAGTTTTCCACTTTGGTTAAAATTTCCTCCATAAACAAAGTGCTTGGTGGTTTTGTCTGGTTGTAATGCTAAGTATCTTTATGCTAAATCTGGTCTTTGAAATATGAGAGTAGGTGGATCAGGGCAGTGGTCATCCTTTTTCAAATAAACAAAATTAACTGCCCTTACTATAGGTTAAAAAATATCCTCAGGGAAAAAAAAAAATAAAATTGAGTGAGTCATGTAGGGTGCTCAGGGTATCTCCTACCTTATTTTCTGATTAAAAAAATGACTGTGGCAGAAATCAATATTACTTGATCTAATAAATCCTTTGCTACCTCTGTGATGACATATATCCTCTGCCCAATTTTATCCTGGTTAAACTTCTCCTAGAATAAACATTGAATACTAACTCAAGCAGGTGAGTGATAGGCTGAGTGAAAAGTTGTGTTGTCTTATTTTAGCTAGCCCTGGTTTGTTCAGGAGTGCCAGAAGCTGCCAGCTGGAGGGGTAGTAGTTGAATATCCATGGCCCAGAGGCAGATCCAGCTGTAGCAGAAAGAGAAATATTTTCTCTTTTAGCTCAGTATTGGATCTTTTTGGGAGCTGGGGAACAATTAGAACCAATATAGTATCAAATCAAAGTAGGAGGAATATTAATATGAAAAACAAATTGATGTGAATTAAAAGAAGACAAAGGGATGTTTTGTGGCTTTGAGTGCAGCCTGCATGTGCCCATTTTGACTTCAAGAGAATAAAAGAGTAGCGGCCAAAAGGGGTGGAGATAGACTTGTTCCAGCATGTGTTATAAATAAATGAAAGAAAATGAAATTATTGTCCTGCTCAGGTGCTGAGAGGCTCCTCTGTGCTGCTTAGCAGGACGGGGTGATGCTGGTGTGCAGTGCATGACATAAGTGGAGTGGGGTGCTCCAAGCAGCTCTTGTGGCTGGAGCAGAGCACTTCAGAAGAAACCTCTCTATGTAAAATACAATTCCTACAAGTTTTTTCTGTGAAGGAGCATAGCTGTGGTCTCAAACTGCATTCAGCCTGCTGCTTCCCAGTGTATTTCCCAGAGCATGGTCATGTTGCACTGGCTGGGAGCTGCCCAGGACACGGTGCTGGCAGGCAGTGTTCATCTTCATTACATCAATTGAGAGCTGCAGGGAGGCCACTGTGCCAGCCTCAGCATCACTTGAAGTTTTTGAAGGTTGGAAATGCTATTAGTCACCTGTATCAGCTTTCTAATATCCTGGATAAGTTAAAAGACAGATATTCCCTTTCACTTGGAGGCTTTATTTTCTCTCAGAGTTGAGATTTCTTATATTTAAAATGACTGTTTTACTATAATAGTATAAATAAGGTTAGACTATAAATTGGTTCATGTTCTGTAAGGATACAGTTTGACATCACTAAACAATATCCAGTAGGAATAATATGGGTGCATTACGAAAAACATTCAAGGAAGTTTTCTTCCATTAAGCTAAAAAAGTTATGCAATTATAAGAAAATCTCTGCAAGAGAAAAGTTGCCTAGGAAAATTTCAAAAGAAAATGTTTTTAAAGTAGATCACTGAAATAAGATATTTTAAGCATCAGTTGTGTTGTTAAGACATAGCATAAGAGTTCAAATGCCTGATCCAGGGACTGTGCCACAGAATGTCACTGAGCAGCGTAGAAGAGTCACAGCTGTATCTTTTTTTCCCTAGGAAATGCTAAGGCTTTTCTTTTTTTGAGGGGTGAAGCAATGCAGATGGCTTCTCCAAAGCATCCTACTTCAGTCACAAGAGCTATTTGCAGTAATTTGTTTCCCCCTGCGTTGAACTGGTTTCGAACAGGCACAGTGCTCATCAAAATATTTTTAATTCCCCCGAAAGAATGGAGAGATGCGTTTAAATGTAGGTGACAAATGAGTTCATTCGGTGATGTTTCTGTTCATTATTCATAACAGGCCACTGAGGATAGGTTTGCGAGCAGTAGCACTGCAGATAGTGCTGACATCCCTGTGACTCGAAATATTCTCATGCTGTGACTCTTCTTCTAGTCTGGCTTTTTTTAACACTCACAAAAATGAAGAGCATTGAAGTCCCAGAATCTGACTTCACCTTGTCTGCTTCTGGCTGTGGCCCTTGCTGGGAGTCTGTCCCTCCTAATGAAGTGCTTCTCTCCATCTGTGCCATTCCAATGGCTGTAGTCCCACCAGGTTTTTCCTTGGGAGCCTGGGATTCAATATTTTGCCTTTTTTTTTGTGTGTCTTTCTTTTTACATCTCCCTTTCACACGGTGGGATGATGTTTTCTCTCTGCAAGTATCCAGGCCCAGGGACAAGAATCCACATTTTCAGGCACACTCCCATCACCATGGATGTGTCAGAGGGAGGCCAAGGGCTGGCTGTGTGGGAGGCAGAGCTGTCTGCTTTCTGCATTGCTCACCTGCCCTGGGTCAGGCCGTGGTGGGAGGGCAAGGGGGAGTAACTGGAGTGGGCTTTGCCTCTGATTATGCTGTGTTGACTTGATGGGTGTCAGATAACAGCATCTCAACGTGTGTCACTCCAGCAGCTTTTTAAAGAGTGGAATTGCTGTTAAATCCCTGTTGCAGATAATGTTAGACTTCAAGACCAAGTCAAATTATTTTCTTTCTGCCACCTGTCCTTTTCTCACCTGCTACAACCTGTTTAATTAGTGCAGTACTGGGGCCATTTTTATGCACACTGCCTACTGGTCTGGTTTTCCCTGGAGTGCAGAAGAGAAGTGGATGTCTCCAACAGAGAGAGATTTGCTTCTCAGATTCTCTGTTTTCTTTGTAGCTCCTATGTAACAAGAAGAGAGCTTGTTCTAACTCATGTCTGCTAATGGCAGATTTCAAGGGTTTCCAGCCTGGGATAAGGAGTGGGTTTACACCCTCCCAGTTCATTCCCTGGGGCTTGAGGGAGAGGTTCATCTGCCATGAACCTGCTGGAAACTTCTGTGTTAAGGTTATATCCAACAGAGTAGTTTGCTAAAACAGAGTTTGCTGACTAGCATAAAAGGAGCAGAGTGTGACAGCATGACAGTGAATTTTTTGGTGTATCTGAAGTCTTGTTCTAGTTGCCAAGTTTATCCCATGCTCGGTTGCTCAGTAAATTCATTTGTGTTTTAGCTCCACAAAAGTCTGCTGACCTCAGGGAGAAAGTGAAGGAAAAGAAGTCATCTTTCCAGTTCTGGAAGTGTTGAAGGGCTTCCAATTCCACCCTTGAAAATGCGCCAATCTACTGACATTTTATTTTCTTTCCCTTATATCTGACTATCATTGACATGATAAGTAAAAAAAAGCTATACTAGATCAATTTCTGATTGGTCTGATTTCATATGTCTGCCAATGAAAGTTTTCTCCCAGAAAACACCTTTTTAGTTACAATTAATCTTCAACTTAATTGTTTTTAAAACAAATTCAAATGAAGTTTCTGCTATTTCTGCTACAAAACTAAAACACAACAATGAATAACTTTGTGGGGGAAGTCGTTGACACTTTTTCTTTTAATATGATGTGCGACATTTTTTTGCTACCCTTATTTCTGATTCCTTAAGCAGCTTTCAGTCCAGACGACAGTATTAGTGTGGCATGTTTTTCTGTTTGATACAGAAATTTGGGATGTGGGATATTTACCTCAAACCCAGTGATTTAGTCATTGCAATGTCCCAATCTTAGGATGCCATGCTTGCTTTTCCTGAGTTGCTTTTGCTGGTGGTAGCACTGCTCGTCAGGAAGAAGTCATGCCTTAGGTGTGCAGTGTCTCAGGAGCAGGAAGCCTTTCCTGACTGCTGTGGTAAGACAGGTTTGCACTGCTCCCTGTGACAAAGGGGGATCTGATGTGACAGGCTCCTGTACCTGCAAGAGGAAAAGGTCTGCCCAGGACAAGTAGCAAACATGCTGGAAAAAAAAAAAATAAATTTAGAAGGCACTTCTGCATGCAGAGTTGTCTTGAGGTCTAGAATAATAGGTTCAGGAAGAAACGGAGAGTGAAAACAAGCAGCTTAAAGAAAAGGAGGCACCCTGGGCTTGCCTGTCCTGTACAGCTCTTAACGAGGGTGAGTGATGCCTTAGTCTGAGTGGGGACAAGTGTTGGCTGTGCAGAGAATGAGGTGTTGCCACCACTGGAGAGATGATCTGGGATCACCCACAGTGCAAACCAGAGGACTCTGAAACACCACAGGCAGAGTCTGCTGCACTGATAACACCTATGAGAGGAGATTAGAAGTAATTTGTCTGTTAACTTGAGTCTAATGAAGAATGAAAGACAATATGGAAACCCCCTTATAAATACATCAGGAGAGAGGAGTGCTGTTGGGTGGAAGGAGTGTGTGACACAAAAGCCAAAAGCAGGTATGGTGCCTATGGATAAACACAAGCTGTACCAGGGCATGTTCTGATCCATAAAGGATGGAAGTCTGACATGGTAGAGAGAGAACGTAGCTTTTGGGGAGGAATGTGACTGTTTTATGGGACAGTTTATTGCATAGATTGTCTACAATAACAAGTGGACCAGGCTCAGTAATCTAATCTAATCTAGTCTAATCTTGTGCCCCTGTCCTGGGCTTGCTCTGAGTTGGAGCCCACCAGTCAAGTCAGTGCTCTCTGTCTCTCTTTACCTCCTTCCCTTGCTCCCCTTCTCAGGAGTCTCCTGTGCAGGGATCTGTACTCTCCTACAGTCAATGACATCTGCAATGTCCCTTTTTGCCAGTGATTACACCAGACCCTATGATGAATGATGAAGGTGCAAAACGTTTTATTTTCTTCTAGTATTTTTCTAAGAAAAGAAGTTGAATCCCTTAGGCTGGGTTTTTCGGTGAGATCTTCCTTTATTTTCTGTATAGGGAAGCCCTTTTAGCAGTTATGACTCTTTGTGTGTCTCCCACATTGTTTCTGTGATGATCTAATTGTCTAATGTTATACACTGATAATTTACTAGACAAAAAAAAAAGGAGCTTTACGTGGTGTAGTAATAGGAATATGAAATTAAAGTGATTGACTTGGATTTAGCTATTTGACTATACATGTAAAGACAAAAAAATTTGTCTCCCTTCCCCTAAATTCAGTATCCCATTTATTTTAGCTGCAGTACTTTGCTTATAAATAAGGCATGGGGCCTTAGCTCTAGATGCTTCTCTGAAACACTTCAGCTTGTAGCTTTTAATCTAGCTAGTTAGATGGCACAGTAATTACTGACAGGAAAGATCAATGCCTCCAAAGCTCAGTGCATCCAAGGAGAACCCTCAGTCATGCTGCAGAAGAATATATTTCTGCATTGACCTGCCCAGCAGCATCAGAGATCCCGTTTCAGCTGAGGTGGATGAGTGCTTAGAGGAGTGAATCTGCATTGAAATGTGGTCTCTCATGTTTTCCAGTACTAAAATCCCTTTTACTTGCTGTATCATCCACACTGTGTTTCAGCTCCAGGCCTTCTCATGTTTTGTTTGTAGCTGTATAAAAACCTATTTAGGGTTAAGGAGTTATGCTCAACTCTATAGTACCTGGTTTTATTTCTCCACTCCCCATATAGGGAAGTCTCCATTTGGGTATATTATGACAGCATGACAGCCCTGTCTCTTAACAGACATATGATTTAATTTCAGGTAGCTTTAATATGTGGATACAACTACTAACATTGTTTCCAAACAGGTTTTCTTGCTTTTGTTCTTACTGTTGATCATTAAATATGGTGGCTAAATAGTACTATATCACTTATATGGTTTTCTTCTTAAAAATTTTCTTGAATAACAGCTGAAGTAATATGTGTATTGTTACAGCAATTTAAAACCTCAGCTCTATAAAACCAAGGACAAGGCCTGCTAACAGAATATGAAAGCAATCTGTAGACTCTGCTTTCTCCTCAGACTGAGAAGTCGCTTCCATCTGCACAAAGGGTTCCCCTGCTGCAATTCTGGTTTAGCTTTACAGACTGTTTCTACTTGCTTATTGCTTAATTGGAGATACTTAACATAGAATTTCGTTACCAAATGGGACACTCAAAGTTTGGAACACGAATTCAAACAGATAGGAACCGAGAGGTGAATCCATGCTGCTTTCCCAAACTTGACGTTGCTGCATCCTTGCTGAGCCATCTGGAATTCTGCTGGGCTTGTTTACAGCCTAACCAGGGTTAAGGGCCACAAGATGTCAGTGTAGCACCAGACATGAAGGGATGGCAAGCGGGTTTGTGCAGCCTCTTGGATTGTCCTGCTGGTAAAAGCCTGTTAATTCTGACTACAGAGAGAGGCAGGGAGCTCAGGAAATCGCCCGTGAGATGAGCAGCCACTTCGGAGCCTGGAGCAGGGGGAAGCAGCCAGGGAAGGCAGGCAGGAGCAGGCACTTGGCTGTGTATGGAGGAAAAGGCTGAGTGTGCCTGCAGGAGCTGGGCAGAGCAGCTCCCGTTTTCCTGTACAATAAATCCTCTGGGCTTGCCCAGCTCTGTTAGTCACACTCAATCTGTTGGCTGCTTCTAACTGGCAGTCAGGAGAAGTGGGCTTTATTTCACAAAGTGGGCTTTATTTCACCGGTCCTACTCTATACTATGGATAAAGTAGTAATTTTTGTGAGGGAACATTATTGAATATGGGTAAGAAAAAGCAAGTGAGAGAAGAACAGTTCCTTGCATTGTCCTCTGGGTGACTGCTAAGGAAAATCTGGTTCCAAAGTTCTGAGACTAAAAATAGCTAAGGAGACATCTCCAAAAGCTTGGTTTTGTTGTTAATTCATTTTCTCTGTTTTCTATTTCTGGGATGTATAGTATAAGTCCAATACTGAGCAACAAAGCTGTTTGTTAAAGGCATCTCAGCATGCTGGAACTGTGGTTTTCCAGGAGTGACTGTTTCTGGGTGCAAAAGGAACGCTTGCTGTTTGCCTGTGTGACAACAAACGAACCCAGAAAAAATGGCCCTGGAAAGTGCAGAGATGTCTCGGTCTGATTCCTTAAGTCAAACCAGCTGTACAAACTAGTCCATTCTCTCACTCCTTTATTTGTTCTCTTCCCTTTGCTCTTGCCTCAGAGGTGATACCTCTTTCGGATTCGCTTAGTTTTCCTTACACAGTTTCCTCTTCCAGTTCAGATTTGTTCAGTTTCAGTAAAAGTGATTACAGAAATGAGAAAGAAATTGCAAATCACGGACTCATTGTCTGCCATCGGAGTTTCAAAAAAAATAATTAAAGGAAACCAGATATTTGATGATGTACCAGATGAATAATTCCAGAACATATTTTATTAAAGAAGATGAAGTGCAGTGCTAATCTTTGGGAAACTTTCCCTTCATTAGTACAGAGCTGTTAGCACAGTTGTGGCCTGGAGCGAAAGTTGTGACTGAGTGCCACTCTGAGACTCAGACATCTGTGTTTGGGATCTGTTTGGCACAGGTGCTTCCAAAACACTCCCTTGCTTCTCTTATGCACTGAAGCTAAAGCCAGTGCCACAGATATGAAGAGCTGAGGACTTAAAATCCAACGCTTGACTACCATTTTCAGTTTGTGCCTCTTTAAATTTGTGCTTTTTGAATTACCATTTTCCAGGCTGTTTGTCCATGAGGGCAGGTTATGGATATCACTGAGAACTGGGAAATGGGAGCCATGGCTGGGAGAAGACCTCAGTGGGAACTGCTAACCCATCTCTGTCCTTTCAGGGCAGAGACAGATCACATCTGTAATGACATAATGGCATGCATTTCTCTAACTCGTATTTTCTCACAAAATTTGTGTTCTGTTTAAACAGGACTCTCAGCTTTGTGGTTTTTGAAACTGGTTAGGAAATCTAAATTGAGGGTAACAGAAACTACACTGTGTTTCTCTAAAGCAAAGTTTGAACCAGTATTTCGTGCAGAGCTACCAGTCTCATCCAAAGCAAACCCAAGCAATCTAAATGACAGAAATGATTTCGGATCACTGAAATGTGATTTCAGTGTATTTCACACAAGTACAGTTCATTTCATTGATGAAAATTATCTGAAAACAGAGAATAGGGACACTAAGACCAGACTTGCTCAAGCTCTTTTTTATGCCTGTGACCATGCAAGCCAGCAGCTACTGAATGTTGCAGGATAAGTGTCGAGCTCTTGGCTTTGATGTTTTTTGTAAAACCACTGGTTCAGTGACAAAATGATGATAAAACTTGTTTTATTGCTATAGTACTCATTCCTTTTTTTATTAGATCTGTGCTGTGGTAGGATGTAACCATTAGAATACACAGGCAATTTTATTTTGCACACTAAAACCTAATCAGGCATTACCTAAACACTTTCTCACCATTGTAAGTGACAGCAAGGTTTGATCCTATTTCTGCCAAAATCGATACATGAAAACTCAGAGATAATACTTTAGATGAGCTATGGCACTCATCAATTCTCCTCTTCTCTTTCTCTGATTATATGCACATAAGATGTTCCTCTTTACATTGTGGGCTTTTAGAACACACATATATTTGGACTTTTTGTGGTGAGAATACAAAGTGCTACATCTTCATTATTGTAGAGGTCCCTGTAGCAGATGCATATGGATAGATACTCTGACTTTTATTACAACTTGTTAAATTATTAGCAGTCTGCTCAGCCAAAGTATTATGCCTTAGGTAGAAGAATTAAGTATAATTAGCCTGCTTTGTTATCTTCATTGTGGTAGTGGAGATGGATGAGTAAATTTAGAGCCAGCAAATATTCTTGACAATATTTTTAAGTTTTTTCTCTTTATGTACTGGTTAAGGACAATCTGGTGTTGGTGAAACATCTTGTGAGCTAAGAGAAAGGAAAATCAAACAAGCCTGGCTTGAGGTAACATTCTTTTAACTTTTGTCAGATGTATACACTACACTGACTTTAAAAGCTGTGCTTTGATTTCACTTAAGTGCAGCAATTACATATTGCTATCTCCCAAAAGAAAAATGCAAGGAATCTTCTAATCATATGGTAGATAAGAAAAAAAATGAGTTACTTTTAAAGCCTCATTTGAGAATGCTAAACTGAAGTATGTCTTGTGCTTAGTGATTTGCATCTATCAATAAATCCAGGCACGAAAACCTGGGAGTGCTGATGCACCTACAAGGACACATCCAAATGATGCAGAGATAGCTTTATGCAATGCATTTATCTGGCAGAGATATGAATGGGGCTCTGTTTCTCCTCCTTTTGTATTGACATGAATGGATCTCTGTTTCTTCTCCTTTTGTATTAATGTACTTTGGTTCACCACGCTATCCCAGCCACCTTTTGGTGTGAATGGAGGTAATTGCTTCATTGATGTCCTAATTACCATCAGGTTGTGTTGTTGTTCAGTGACAGATGATCACTGTATATTTGACCATAGACTTAGAAACCCCTTTGTCCTTTATGTTGCTCTCATATACATCACAGCTAGCACAAAATCTGCTGCCATCCTTTGTGCTTTGGGAAGGTGTCCTTTGCAGGAAGACTGGGATTCAGAGAAAATCTTTGTCATGCAGGCTTGCTTTGCTGCTTTTCCCTTCAGTTTGCTGTTCCTCTTCAAACCCATTTTCCCAGACACTCCAGAAGCAGGAAAAAAACCCCAAATCTTCTTTGACCAAATACCCACCTACCCCACCTGTCCTAAGCTGCAAATCCAGGAGTTGAAAGCTCTAAAAAAAGTTTTGCTCCTGAATTTGAGCAATCTCCCTTTGCTCAGTAGAACCTGGTTATTAAAAATACCCACATGCTCCTTTCAGGGCTAGCTTTGGACTATATATGATTTCAGCTGCTGCTTGTCCTTCCATATCTCAGGCTGGTTCTAGAGAAATGCTGCTGTGGGCCCCTGCCTGCCATGCCAGGTGATGCAGCAGCTCTGAGATCAGGACCAATGAGTGTGGGGACAGAGCCATAGCTCCGTGATGCTGTCAGCAGGTCGTGCCTCCCTTGACAAGGGGTGACAAGTTGTCCAAGCTGTGCATTCTCGCTGATTTGTGTGCATGTGTCATGTTTGTTTCCAGTGCAGATGTGTTTCAGATTTGCAGTACTCTAACGTGACAAATGGTGCGGGCTCAATGCTGTGCAGATGAAGAGATTGGCCAATTTTTGGCAGCACAGTTTTGCAGTATTGGTGCATTTATAAATACACTGTTTGAAATGGGACACTGGAAACTAATTAGTGTAAAAAAATAGAAATGTTAATAATGCCCAAAGAGAGATTATGGAAAAATGGAACTGCTTTGTTGAAGAGCTCTCCAGTATGATTGCCCAGATAACCCAGGGACAGATGGTACCAACAATATCAACACTGCTCATGCCAGTGAACTCCTACCCCACTGCATTTCCCACTGCAGCTCCACTGCTGGGAGTGCTCAGCCTGAGGATATCAGCACTGCTGTCCTACAGAGGTCCTAGGAAACTTCTAAATGTCATTAAAGCTCTGTTAATCTTAGTCACCTCACCAGCAATGCCTATGGGACAGCTGACTGATACAGCCATTGCAAACCTGCCTTCAGGTACAGTTTAGAAGTAAAATTGGATAGATAAAACTATTTCTGCCATGTGAATTACTCATGACCATGTATTTGCAATTTTTATTTCTGATTCTACTAATGCTGGGCTAAAACCATACTGGCTTGTCAGGGTCTGTTGCAGATTTCAAAACATGCAAATTTGCCCGAGGATAAAGACAATCTTGTGTAAATCAGTTTAGGTCAATGTTCAGGTCAATAGCGTGAGGAAATGACTACAACAGCTGAGCTAAATTTCAGTGAGGATTCAGTTTGGGTCAATCTGAAATTTGATAAAACCTGGGGAGATAACTGGAATTCTTGTGTAGAATTGCACTGGCCTGTATGAATACCTGCAGTCCTGAATGCTGTTATAACTGGTGTTCTAAGCAGAGTGTGTTTGAGTATAGCTGCAGTTTAATTTAGGAGAAAGTCTGAGTAGTAAAGTAAGCTGATGTGAGGTTTGTTCCTCCTAGAAGCTTGCAGAAAATCGATAGCATGTTTTTTAATAACTCACATAGTCACTGATTTGCACTTAGCCTCAAATAGAAGTACTTTATTTCCTTTATCATTACATGAAATGCTTTCCTCTTCCTTTTAAAGGAAAGCTTCAAAGTTGTCAACGCAAAGTGACAATAATGCCATTTGGAAAAATTCTCTGTGGCATGAAGTTTCACACCAAATGCTATGAAGTGAATAATATCATCCTGAAAATAGCACTTGAGCATGAAAGGCCATCTCAGCATGTTTGAGTGATTCATGCAAGATACAGTCAAGATTTATTTGATCTGAGTTTTTCCTATGAGCATTAAGATTCCTAATAGCTAGAACAGCAGTTACTCCAGTAACATCTTTGGGATACCATCTACTTGTTTGGAAACTTCCTGGAGATTATTTAGATTTTATTCCACCACTAGTAACATGGCTACACCATTGCTTATCTTTGCTGAGACTCTGGAGGAAGGCAGTCTGCCTTGTGATTTACCCCAGAAGACAAGATGTGCACAAAGCAGAACAATGCTGTGATGTGCACATAGGTACTCGTGATTCAGATGTATCTTTAATTTCCAACTCCACAGCCAGCTCTTTCAATGAATTTCAGCGAAATCAGAGTATTTCAGAAATAGTCTAATAAACTTAGACTGCATTTTTACCATAGAGAGCTTTCTGTCTTTGTGGCCCTTTCTTGGAGATTCACTTTCTTTTCAACACATCAGCAATACAAAAAAATCTGTTCCCTGCTTTTTTGCTTTCTTTTCTTCATGTCTTCTTGAATAAAGCCAATTAGGTCTCTGATTTAGGAGCTTTTTGGGTTAAGGCTTTGTTTAAATAACAGCCTGGAGGAAGAGGAACACCTGTGGTCTCTCGATGGAGTGTCACAATTTGATTTTCCCAAGTCATGATATTCGTTTTCTTTTCTCTCTCTTCTTTTGGTGTCAGGCTAATATTTGTACCTTTTGATAAGGAGACCTGCACAGGGACTTCTGGGCCTTAACCTCAGCATTCTCTGGCTGCATTACTTTTGATAAAACCAGGCAGTTTTGTGATCACTAAAAGCTTTGAAGAAAAATTCCAGAAAAAGTTTTTTTTTTCCCTTCTTTTTTTCCTTTTATTTTTTTTTTGAGATTTCAGGCCCCTTAACACTCCTCCAGAAAAAGGAATAAATTTTTCAAAAAAGAGGGAAAGAAAGGGAACGAAGTGCTGTTCCCTTGGAGCCCTGAAAGTAGCAGAGCAGGGAGAATGGATTACTTTTGTGTCTGATAAATGGCTGTGTTGCAGAAAACTAAAACTCTGAAATGGCGAGACCAGGCATGGAGATCTTATCTTGTATCAAGGAGATGATGTACACTTGTTTTAGGGAAATCAGGTTGTTAGGCTGACTTAGGGCTTTGACTTATCAGGGACTTGATCAATACAACAGATTACATATAAAATAGTTCACATGATGAAAACCAGGAATAGTTCTTGGTGGAAAAACAAAAGCATTTGATGATCGCCTAACCAGCCTATGAGATGATTCCCTTCCATATGAATCCAGTGATATAGGACTACTCAGAGAAACCCTCTTAGCTTCCTGTAAAGAGGCCAGAACTTGACCAGAGATGCAGCTTTCCTGAGGATTCTAATTCTGGGGTTTTTTTGGTTTTTTTTTTTGCCAGATCCTCTTCAAAATATGTTTGGATAATCATTTCTAGACAGAACCACTGGTTGGTGGGAATCTGGTGGTAGGTTTTACAAGTCCTGCTCTAGGACATGCCATGTGGAACCCCTGCCTGGTTTGTCTACAGAATAATGCATGCTGGTTTTCCCCTTGTAAGTTTAAAAGAATTGTTATAATTTGGGGGAATGAAGAGTAGGGATGCAGTAGAACATAGATGAGACTGGAAACGTGAGCTGTGAAATGTGGGGGCAAGGCCATAGATTGAATCAAATGATGTAAATGTGAGTTACACCAAAACAGAGCAAAACAGGGCCAGAAACTGGGAGATGTACAAATCCTGGTCATCAGTAGGCACCCAGAAAATTTCTGGAAATGATCCTTCAGAAGCAGAAGGAACATAAAAAAAAAAGAGAAACCAGCAAGAAAATAAGAAACTTGGAAAAGAAAAGGTTAGGTTTTCATTGTGTCTCCTCCACAGGATGGGGATTACGGGTAATGGGGCTGAAAAAGCACGGAATGAGCAGCTCATTTTGAAGTGGATCAAATCCACTGATTTTGGACAGAGTAGGATTTGTCAGGATAGTGACAAGGTTAGAATGTGGGCCCTGAACTACTTTAAGGCATGCTCAAAGCTCTGCAAAGTGAGACAAACTAACCTACTGCTACAGCTCACCCAAGGAAAACTGCTGTGTGACAACTTCAGGAATTTAGGTCAAATTGAGCAGGGAAAAGCAAAAACATCTTTAAAATTTACCTTGCTATTTTCGATGTTGCATTGTATTCCAGAAATGCAGGAACTTCTCATTTCCACATCTTTGCACAAAACCTATTGTTTCCCAGTTACAATAAGGCATTACAATTTTACTTGAAAGATGGTCTAATAAGAAAAAAACCTCTGAACCTTTCAGAAAATTGAATACCACCAAAATCATAGTATAGTGAGAGGCTTCTGTCTTTCTTAATTAAAACTCTCAGCAGTTAAAATAAGTTAAGTGATTTGCATCGGATCTAACCTTTTTTAAAATTTATGTTCATCCACCAAAATGAAAAAAAAAAAAAAAGAACCAATTATCCCCCCCCCCCCATCTAATTAGTTCTGGATACAGGTACAGAATTTGTGCCCTTTTTTCTTTTGGTTTCAGCATTCACTCAGCACAGTATCTCTTGATCTGTCAATTTTTCTGAGCCTTAACTTAAAGAAGATAGAGTTACTGTTGAAAAGACTATTGTATAGAAAAAGATTGATTTAATGCTAACAGAGGTATTAAACCCCAAGGAATTGAAAGGCACCTGTGGATTTAAAAGAGAGGAAACTCTTTCTCTGCAGATAAACTGTGGAAAGAAGAGTTCTATTTACTGCATCTGGCCAGCAGTTGCCCAGTTTCAAGTTTGTGCTTCAATGCTTCATGGAAGCAGGAGCCAATGCTTCCAAGAAAAGCTTGGAGTTTTAGCCCTTAGCCAAGCAATCACTAAGTTATTTGAGCAGCATTTCTGATCCTTGAGACAGCTGTTCAGGTTACATAAATTTCCTTCTAGAAAAGCCAGTAAAGCTGCCTAAGTTTCCCTGCCCGATGTCCCAGAGTCAGGCTGGCTTGCTGCCTTGCAGAGCATCCCAGCTTTCCCTCCTGCTGCGCTCTCCCAGCTGAGCCCCCAGGCTGCAGAGATGCTCTCCTTTGCCTTCTGCCTCGGTGAATGCCTGGGCAGAACCTGCCCCAGCAGGGAGGGTAGGGGGCTGTGTACTGGGTCAGGGTGGAATTTGCCATCTTTACTGGACAGTGAGGGTTTGTCCAAATGCACTCAGCCTCTAAACACACTTCCTTTATCCTGTCAGTGCAATAAACCTCTGCAAGGCAGTGCTTGGAGTGAAGGAGATCAAAGACCCCAGTCATACTCTAGGATTCTCTCTCTCCCCAGCAAATAACAGTTAGTGGTCAGTGCACTTCAGAAAGATAAATGATTACCAAGCTCAACAAATCTGTGAAAAGGCAAAAGGCAATTTCATTCTGCAACATTTCCCACACCTCCTCCAGATGAACCCCGTGTCTTTGCTCTGGGTGTTATAATCTGTCGTGCACATGTGGTTCAGGCTGGGACCAGGGCCCTGAGTGCTGAATCTGGCTGAAGGAGATCAGCCTGCCCTGTGCTCTCCCTGCCCTGTGCCAGGGTCAGTCGAGAGGAGCATATGCAGCACCTCCTCTAGGAGCAAGGAAGCTCCTGCACAACTGCAAGCGTGCTGTCATTGGCTCTTCAGGCTAATTAGGCCAGAGAGGTGAGATCACACTGGTAAAAGAGCCTGTGAGTGGGAATGGCTGAGATGTTTGCACACATTCGCTTCTGCTGCCGTTCTTCAGGCGTGCGGGAGGTCAGCCAAGGAGCAGGGAGGTCAGCAGGGTATGGGAACACTTTAAACACTTGAGCAAGTTTCACCAGGGCTCAAGAGTCAGGCCCTAGGCTTTATCCTTGTGGGCTTGATCAAATTGCCCATGGTTTCAAGGTCTTTCTTGAAGATATCTTTTCCTGAAATGCTGCTTTTTCAAGTTGGAACACTAAAAGTCAGAACTAAAAAATAGTCACACAACTGGAAATTTGCAGGTCAGTTTAAATCCTTCTTTACCTCAACTTCACATAGAGCAAAACCTATTTTTTTGTCTGTCCCAGAATACAATACTTTTCAGCGACTTTTCTCTTATTTTCTTACTTTAATAGAATAAGTCCTGGTCACCCATTCTCCTTTGTTTAAGAAAATAACATTATTCAAAAACACCAGTGCCAAATTTTCAACTCCTTGCAGCACTCCTCTATACCAAACATCATCCTGGGGAATGTTCCCTCTCCTTGTGCCTGCTCCATTTGATGACCTTATAATGTTTGGACAACAGGAATATGTGACCAGGGACTTATGGCTTGAATTACAGCAAGGGATCCGTGTCTATGTCCAAACTTTTAGACTTGGTTCTCTCCTTCCAAGTGAAAAAAGAATGCCATTGCTTTCTCTCTTGTTTTCTCTCTGAGAATGCCTTGTTAGAGTTCATGTATTTGTCACTGCCACCAAAACTGCATCATACCAGACAGAATTATGAAGAAATAAAAAGAGCTGGTTTATTCCTTTCTTGTGTTTACCCAACTGTGGAGAGGGGACAACATGCTAGAGCATCCCCTGGTAACCTCAATGCTGCTTGACCCAGAGCAGATGTGATTTTTCTGAGAGGCTGAGCTGTGTGACAGGGAACAAACTGCCGGGATAGAGTGGACATCTGCCATGGGCTGTGCTTCAGAAGATGTACAGAAAAGTGGCTGCAGCTTCTGTGCTGCCTGGAGGAACTCTAGGGGAACTCTTACCCCTAGGATGAACTGTGGATGGCAAGAACAGCTCCGCTCCTGTCTTGGCCAAGAGCAGCAAAACCAGGATATGAGCTGGCAGAGGCACAGGCTCAAATGTCTGTGCAATTCAGATATTTAACAGAGATTTCTGCACTTGTATAATAAACCCACAACTTTTGGAGATGTAGATGTAACTCTTCCCCACTACATTCATCATGGAAACTTTTGATTTTTCCTTCCTGATGCCATTTCCCTGATCTAACAAAAAAGGAAAGGAGTCAGTAGGGATAATCCCTTGGGAGCACAGTATTTAACACTCATTTGGCAGGTGATATTTACTCTGTTTTAAGAGGATTAGACACAGTTATAGTCCAGAATACCAGTCAAGGTATCTCCAGCATCAGCGATTGCCTTGCACAGTCTTTGCCCTTTTAACCACCTCTTCTGTAACACTGGGGGCCACTCCTGGTTCATCCTCTGTGCAGAGCCCAAGCTTTTTCAAAAATGAGACTGTGAAAGAGAAGCTCTGCAAATAAGACACATCAGTGCAGTTGTATTGAAGTTGCTATCAAGGCATTTATTGGTATGCCAATTGCACTTCAGCTTTCCAACTGTACAACTTCCTTGTTTTTCAAACCCACTCTTGCTTGTAGCGTTTGAAAACACACCATGGACAAGCCATTTAAAAGCAATAGTGCAAAATGCCAGCAGAAAAATAAACAAGGAAGTAGGAGAAATAAAAGGGCTTGTCAGTTCTGGATTATTTATTTATTTATTTATTACTTAATTTGGATTTAGAAAAGTATGTGTAATCATGTGGAAAGTAAATTAAGACTGCTCACTTGTGGGTGTTAAAGAAACACCTAACTTTTCTGAAAGAGGTGTCTGTTGAGAGATGATAAGACAAAGCACATTTTCAAGCTGAACTCTACTTCAGAACCTTTCGTAGGGGACTGAGGGTCCCTCCAGCCCCAGTGGTACCTCCTGGGCCAGAAGATGATCCCGGCTCTGTGTTGGCAAGGTGTGCTGTGAGGCATAGAGAGGAAGGGGGATTCTTCTTCCATTTATATTCTTTCTCTGCTTCTTTCTAAATCTTCTGCACTTTAACCTCCTTTCCTCTTCAGCCGGGCTGCCCCCATGCTTACCTGGCTGTCCAAGCAATGCTCAGCTGGCAGCTGTGCCAGACAAAAGGAGAAGGAGAAGGAGAAGGGAGTATCTGTGACCATGCCTGTGACAATGGCTCGGCCCATGTGGCTGTTATCTGCTTTATAGAAAGGGAAACTGGTGTTCTTCCACCAGTCACCTGAACCATGAATGGGTAATGAGAGCAACAGTGGAACTCTTGGCCAATGTTCAGTGCAGAAGCCAGACCTGCTCCCATAACCCACCAAAGAGAGCGTGCTTAACCCTAGGGTAGCAGATTCTCTTAAAGCCTTGCAGCAGGGAAAAGGAAAACCTTTCATCGCTATGACTTTTACTCAAAAGCATGAAAAATGGAGCAGGTTGAAAAAGATGACTTGAAGGCTGCTGCATCTGTAGGAGACAAACAGATGGGGAAAACAAACAGAGGAAGGATCAAGGCCAGGGCAAGCAAAGAAACAATTTCCACTGGATGCATTTCTTGGTCTGGGTCAACCCTTTTAAGCAAATATGTCAGATGTTTGAGGCAGTGCACAGCTCTTACATCAAACGTGGAAACTGGGATGTGAGGCCAACTTTGACTTGAGAGGCTTGTACAGTGTTCTGTGCTCAGGACTGTGCTAGTGTGAAATGACAGCTACAATAAATGGCAAATACTGCCTTTTATGCATGTGCTTGCTATTCCAGCTGCTTGAATAAACATTCCATCAAACCTCAGCCTGGGGATTGAACCTGAGCTCGGATTAGATTTTGTTTTGCCTACCTTATCCCTCAGCTTCCCACTAAGGGTGGAACTGGCACCTCGAGGCCAGGCCCACTGGGATATTTATTGTGGCACACAATAATTACACATCTGACTTAGCAGCCTCGAGCCTGGGCAAGGTATCTCGGTGTGATGTATGGAGCATGAGGAGTCAGTTGTCTGGGAAAGGGAAAAAAGGCACAGGATATACTGAACAGGGAATTTCAGTCAGAATCCATCAGGCAACAGCCAGAGCAATAAAGATCCTAGAAAGGTTTTAGTACCCATCAGGGAAGCTCTGCACATTTCCTCAAATCTAAAAAGATACAGTGGGAAAGACTAGGGGCTTAATGGCTCATTTTCTGGCTTTCATTAGATCATTTCATCCATTCTTGGGAATATTTTCCACCTATTCTTAAACCCACTTTTCATTTACATTTCATGTGCTGAGTTCTGCAAGCACATCTGCATTAATTATTTTCTTGAATTGTCCAAATATGAAACAATGGACTGAAAATCTTTCATCAGCTGAGACATGCATTTTCTATTAAATAGTTGCAGCTTTTCTTAGTATAACAAATAAACCTCCGTTGAAGAATTACACAAAAGAAAATGATTAATTAAAAAAGATAATAAATTAATTACTTTATCTGGCTTTTTAAATAAAATGCTAGGAAAGCAAACATTTTGAAATGCTGTAGTTGTAACAGATTATTTTTCTTTCTTTTCTTAAGGCAACATCTTTGATAAATATTTCTAGTTAGTCATAATATCACTATGAATTTGTTCTAAGATTTTCTCATAATCATTTAACATTAAATATTTCTGGGGAAAGCTGCAGAAACACTAACTGTGATTATGTAAGCAAACAGAAAATCTGAAAAGTATTCAGAGGGTATTTTTATTGCTTGTTGCATTGTGGGTCCCTTTTTGGTAGGAAATGATGACAGGGAATGTGTGTGTGTGTGATGTGAATGCAGGGCTGTGTCCACAGCCAAGGCTACGGTTGAGTGGGTGGGATTTGAAGTGTGCTAAGAATGTTGTAGGTTTCTAAAGCAAGTTTTTAGCTCTGGTAGTAGCCAGGCTCTCAGGATGAATTAACTACAGGGGTGTTGGGAGCAGTGGGGGTGTTTGGGAGGCTGTTTAGGGGAATGAAAACCTTTATCTCACTTGCCAAATATGAAATGAATCGATGGAGTAATTTCGGCGCTCTGAGTCAGTGAAAATGCCACATGTGCTCATTTCTTAAAATATACTTTTCTACCTGACCTTGCAGTGCTGCTGAGTTCAGTGGGGGAAGTAATGTAAATAAATGTACATTCCTGTCCCCCCAGTGGCTGCAGAGCAGGGCTCCTGTGCAGAGCCACGTGTGCTCAGGCTGTGGTATCTATCCATGTGAGCATGGGGACTGGGGGAGGAATACCAGTGTGGTGGTCTAGCCTCAGAGTGTGACTTACTCTACAGCCTGTCTCACTATTTCTGTGAATTTTATGTACTTGGGTTTTAAAATGAGGATGGTAGTAATGACTTACCCTGAAATGTGAACCAGGCAGCTTAGTGAGGGCATATTTGTGAGGTTTTCAGCTACAGAGTGTGCTATAAAACTCGCAATAGTCACTGAAAGGAGGATTTGAAGGGCTGAGTTAGTGACAAAAAGGACCAGATGCATAGCCTTTGTAACACTGGGTGACCATCTAGAGATGCTGCAGAAGGAAAAGAAGAAAAATCTTACATCATCATTAATTGTAGATGTCTAGATTGTGTCTTCTATCTTCTAAACCAGGGGTGCAGCCACACCCTGCCCTTGAAGAGAATGAGAAGTTCCCCAATGGTGGCCTGGGCCTGGGCAGCTCTCTCCTGGTGCCAGGTAAAGTTACTCCTGTGCTTTAAATGAGCTGTCTTAAGGATTCTGTTGGGTGTGAGCTTTTAGCTCTATCTCATTGGTGGTCCACAGCAAGTGATGCTGGAGTGTGGCTGGCAGCATCCTTTCTGTGCCAAAATGCTTTCAGGAGCTCAGCCTCATGTGTTCCCTTTCTGGCTAATGCCAGTGTCACCATAACATGAACACAGAAGTGAAATGAACCTTGGAAATGTTAGCAGTATTCAAAATTTTCCTTGCTGGTATGAAATCTTCCTCAATTTGAGTAGAATTTTTAGCATAAAAGCTTTGCAGGCCAAAAGAATTTAACCAGCCATTCTATTGTGCTAGGCAGTTGGCTTGCATTCAGGATGTGTTTCTTGCTGTTCTAAAGTCAAATAGAAAAGCCAATATTCCCTGTCATATTTAATGTGCCTGCCTTGGGGAAAACCAAAAGTTTCCTGTACCAACATGGCCATTTAGGTCTGCTCTTTTGTGAGTTTTAATATGCCAGTGCTGTGTTCACTGCTCTCATCATTTACCTACTTTCTACATTCTGTATCAGGAGGAAGGTTTTTTTCTTCTCTTTTATCCAGTGCTGAGCTGATAGATGTTTTGAACAAGGCATCTTTGGTTCAAATTGGGTGTACTGCTAGGGCAGGGCAAACTGATGAATTGTAAATGTTAGTTTTGGAAAGATCTGTCCAAGGTGCTGTAGGTTGTTTGAACTCTAGGACATCACTGCAGCTTCTCTCAAAAAGAGGAGGAGGAGGGAAGGGAGGAGGCATCTGTAGCAAAAATATATGACAGTGCAGTGTTGCAGAGGATGATAACCATAGCAAGAATGAGGGATCTGAAGTTAAACTGGGGACTGGGTTAGGAGTCACCTCACCTAGTGCTAGAAAACTGCTTATCTGCTCCCATGCAGTTAGCCCAAATTCCCCTTCAGAGACAATTCATCTGGCCTACATCAGTGTCAGCCATCAATTGAGATTAATTAGGCTCTAGGAAGAGCTGATGTCTCTCTGGGCTTAACTAAGGAGAGCCTGGCTGCATCTTGGTGATTTCCACCTGGGTCCTGCACTGGGGTCACAAAGAGGCAGGGGATTTCTGCACCACTTTAGAAACCCTTCAGGATTCTAAACTCCACAGGGAGTGCTGGTCCTCTGGGCCAAAGGGCTGGGACTTGCTCAGAAACCCCAGGCCAGCAGGGTAACAGCCACATGCGGAATGTACGGACACGGTGCCCAGCACTAACTGTAAAGGATGCTGGCCTCCTGTGCAGTAAGGCTGCTGCTTTTGGGCAGCATTGACCTGGCACACGTGCTGGCTGTGTGACAGACACACCCTGTCCTGATAAGGGAAGAAGCTGCATAATCCACCTTAGTGAAGAAGGAGAAGCCAGCAGATTTCAATAGCTCTGTACCACCTTTCTTTATGTACCCTGAGTTCTCCTCCGTTTCACAGCACTGTATTTCCCAGTTTAAGACTCTGATCTGAAGCCAACTCAAATAAATAGGAAAATTTTAGATAAAACCATAATTGAATGAAATATTTGCTGCATTTGCTTCTCAAATTGCTCCAAAATTCCCTTCACAAGAAATTATTAAAGATAGAAGATTATTCCATAGGTAAAAAACCCAAAACAAATTTGTGTGCTTTCTAATCCAAAATTCTTTCTGGTTAGGAACTTTGTTCAGTTTTTCCCTTCATGGATTAAAATACTACCACTATAATCAGCCTTTTTGTTTTTATTGTGCATTTAGAAGGTCCATTCATTCACAGGATAAATTTATCTAATTGGATCTAAAGGCGACATCTCTTTCATTATATGAATAACTATGGAGGCTTTTCTTGCAAGTAAGTACATAAACACTATCTAAAATTTCTGTTGTCATTACTGACTAGGAAATACAGCTACAGGCAAAAGCTAACAAAATGGCCAGCTTCAAAGAAGCTGAGTCTTTCTGCTTTAGTTCTTTTTTCTTTCTTTATCAAAACACAGTGAAGAATTCGTGGCCTTCCAATGTGTGTGCCACAAGCTTTCTTATTTTTCCCTTGTGACCATTCTAATGTAACAGAATTTTTTCATGTTTTTGTATGCTGGATATACAGGATGTGTCATTAAGCACCAAGCAGGGAGAATTTCAAACTTGAATAATAGATTACCAAATTCTGGCACAGCATCTGGCAGGGGATGGACACAACTATATCCCTCCTCTTCTTGTTCAATCCCTTTTTTCATTCCCTCAGTTCCCTTCTCAGCATTCACCAGAGCACCAGTTCAGTTTAGGCACTGGTATGTGTCTCCCAAATGGAGACCTAGAATGACAATCCTCACTGCAAGATTTTTCTTTCTTCCTTTTCCTTTGCTGCTGCTGAATAGGACATGGGCTTGAAATTGGGGTTGTCTTCCTGCTGATAGACTGCAGGGCTTATCTGTAAACAAAAAAGTATTTATGGAAATAGGTGTTAGTTGTGGCTTTTCATAGCTGCCTTGAGGTCTCAAGGAACTGTGGGAATATCTCTTTTAGGGTTTTTTACCACTCATCCCTCCAGTATCTGTACATCTGCTCTATAAAAGAGACTAGGAGAACAAAGACCATTGTGATCTCATGGGTGTTTGATTCATCAGCTCTCTTGCTGCTTACAGAAAGTTTGGCCTGGTTGAAAAATATTGTTTATAAGTGCCAGAAAAGCTTTCAGTTTCTCTGGTCTAGTTCGAGATTTTAAAACTTTTAGAGAGTAAGGAATTTAGAAGCATCTTTTCAAAATACCCCTTTGGACATCCAGCTTTTAGATTATTTAGAAAGGTGTCAGGGAAGATACCTTTCATGAGATAACAACCAGATTTCAAACAAAGGTCCAAACCACAAGAAATATCAACAGGGAGAAATATGTTGTTTCTCTCCCAGAATTTCTTTTGGCAAAGTCTATGTATTATTTGTGATTTATTGTGTAGTTCTCTGCTCAGAAAATGGTTTATCTCTCACTGTTTTTCATATCAGATGTCCATAATGTATGATTATTGGATTTTATTTATTTCCTAATTTCCAGTCTGAAATCTTTAAAACAAGCTTAAGGGCTAGGGGTTTTTTTCCCATTCTTTGATTATCACCAGCAGTAAAGATTATTCAGGCCAAACTAGAAAGACAAGTATCAAACTTAACAGAGGAGGAGAACAAAACATAAAAGGGCATTAGAGATTCTCTCATATTTTATGCTTTAAATGTGCCTACTAGTTTCACTTCCAGTATGAGTCAGGTACTCTGGCATTTATGAAAGCATGGCAAGTAAATAGGAGGGGAGACATGGAATGAAGAGAATGTTTTAATCAAGTCATAACAGATATCCTCAGAGAGGATCAGGGGGAGGGGGTTTTGGATCAGAGGTCCTCTCTGAGTTGTGAGCTGCCCAGTACTGCATCCCAGAGGAGGACTAGCTCTGCCAGCTGACTTGCTCTGGTTGGATAAGTCAAGTTTGCTGAAACAGGAGGGTTTTGCAAACATGGCTCATTTTAAATGAGACTGCTGAGGTGATGATTGTGCTGGCTTAGCAGCCAGATACAAGGGACAGTGACTTTTAGAAGGCGTTTTTACAAGCTCTTTTGGGCACAAAGCTATTTGACTAGGTGATTTTTTTTTGCTGTTGTTGTTAAGTAACATCCTAAATAGAATGTAGCCATTTTGTATGGCTTTTCTGCTCTTTCTATGTATTAAAGAGAGCACTCGTTTTCATTGGAGGTCTAGCAGGAAAAGAGAGAATGCCCATATGGTCTTAACATCCCATTGGGGAAGGCAGCAATGATGCTCTGAGGGCTCTGAGAAAAGAAGCTACAAATGTGAGACTGAGGGAGGAAAGGAGAACGATGCAAATGCAGATAACTTGTCCAACCTATGAAAAAAATGTTTAAGAGTATCAAAGCTAGTGCTGTGGTTAGTCATCAAGTGAAGAGAGGACAATGGACCTGCACAAGAGATGATATTGAGAGCAAAGATTTTGAGGGAGAAAATGGGGAAGTGAGTTTAGCTGAGAATAATGGCTAGCAAGTGACATACAAACTTTTAAATTGTACTGTTCTTTAACGCTGAAAATTTTGCTCCTCTTGCCAGTTAATCAAACTAGCTGCCCATCAGGACTACAATTAAACAAGTTATACAAAGCTGTTCTTTCCAGTGGAAAGTGTTCTTTTGAAACTAGCATGTCCTTGCTCATTGTTACTAAAAACAAAAAGGACATGAACAAATACATGTGAGATGTTCCAGATCTCAAGGCTGGCTTTGTGCAGCACATGGCTCACCTGCTGGCAGGGTCTGTGCTTCTGGGCTGTGTTACTTTCCCTTCAGGAACAGCCTACACTGATGTCTTTTTCCAAAGCAGAAGTCAAATCCTCCACCAGAGGTGTGAAGTGCAGTGGATTTGCTGTTTTCTGGCCAGCCATCCTTGCTGTGTCTCTGCATTAGGAAGTACTCACAAATACACTAGCAGGAAAATTATTCTTTTAGGCATCCCGTGAATCAGTAACATCTGTATTCCAGCTTCATCTCTCTGTATCGTTTGCTGCCTATGCAATTATATTTTGTCTTCTGTTGAGGTCACTGTCATTGCAATTGTTTTAATTGCAGCTGATGAGTCGTGGGCTTTTGAAATCATTAGTGGTTCCTATGAGCTCTAGAAACAGAATAACATCATTTCTTCCTCGCTGTTCTTAGTCTTCCATGAAAGTGAAATCTATACAGAACTTAATTACATCTTATATCTTATGTGTTGTTTTAACTGAACTAATATTTACAAATGGATTTGATGAATGCCATTGTGTTTAAAGGAAGAACCCCCTCTGTGTTGTCTTTTCAAGCTGCTGAAAAGAAATCAGAAAGAATGAGTTCTTTAGAAAACTTTAATTACTAGCTGATTTCATTGACCTGTTAGGCTGGTGGCATCTGCCTTCCAGTCTTTTTCAAATAATTTCTCTTTCATTTGGATGTTTAGGGATATATTAACATGTGGCCATAATAATTACAAATTATAATGATTAAAAATTAGGGGGTTTCTGCGATCAAGAGTTTTTCTCATTCCAGCCAAAGGCAAAATACAAGCACAGATTTCTGTTCTTTTCTTTGTACTAAGGGGATGAGATTTTCAGATGAGTGTAGGAGGAAAGAAGCAGCTGATGGCAAGTTTAAGGCAGAAAAGAAGCATTTTGTGGAGACTTTTTGAAATTCCTGACTCTTATCCCTCTGTTGGAGGGCACTCTGGCTTCTTGTTTCTGGCCACAACCTGAAGCAGCTCTTGAGCAGTAAAGGTTGAAATCTTGATTTCAGTTGTACTTTATGATTTTGGTTCTATGACTTAGCCTTGTCCATCAGTTTTATGTTTTGCCTTTGTGTTTCTAAACTTTTAAACGTGGTAAACGAAGTGACTGCAGGCATTTAATTAACAAACACTAACAAGTTCATCTGCTGTATTCAACCTCTTTTTAAGTAGCTGTTTACAGCAAGAAGAGACAACTGCATGTCGGTAAAAGCAAATTGTGCATTTTCATAATCCAATACATCTGTCAATTAAAGCAATCCTTGAGGCACTCCCTGAACCCTGTCTGACCAGTCTTTTGACCTCATCTGCTGTCAGGCTTCTAGTTAGAGAAATTGATTTTTTTGCACTCTTTTCCAATCTAAATCTTCAGAATATGCAAAGGTGAGACCCGTTTTACAGTCGCTTTACATTTGAGATGGGGTCTTCTGCAATTAGATCAATTACATGAAGACAACTATCCCATTCCTCTCCAAAATGGGATAGGAGGAATTCAGTTTTGCTAGGCAGCCGGGAGATGGAACCCCTATTCTTCCTCCAGCCCTGGATTTTTCATATAGAAGCCCAAGAGAGGGGTTGGGGTAGAAGCTTTGAATTCTTTCTCGTCCTTTGGCTGTCAAAGGTGGAGAGGTTGGGTTAGTCCAGACAGCCAGCACTGCCAGAGCTTCATGCTTTGTAAGGAAACTTATGTCAGTTGCAGCCCATCTGTAATGAATTCTTCAGTAAACAGAGAAGCCCCTGACCCCTCGAGCATCCCTTGCTTGCCCTGGCATTCCTGACTCCAGAGCCCTGTGTTCACACACTGCAGAAATGGAGGCTGGGTGTGTGCAATGCTCAGAAGTCTCTGTTTGTCAGTATTGGACTATGGCTTGCCCTTTTAACTCTACCACTTGCTTGTCATTCTCGATTTAATAGTGGCAGCTAACTAAAACAAATTTTCTGAATTTTTTAGGTAACGTACTGTTTGAATTCATTTTTACCTGACTGCTTTCTCTGTCCCATTTTTAGCTTCATATCTTTGTTTCTTTTTTCTTTCCTTTGTCACCTTTGTCACCTTTGTAGGCAGCTGAAATGTTCATTTTCCTTTAATAATCCAGTCCTTACATCTTACATTAGGCTAAATCAGGAAGGGAAAAATTCCTAAACGAACCTGAAGACAATCCTTTCTTGGTAAGTGAATTAATATCCTTCCAAGGAGAAGAGAGAAAAAACCAAATCACAATTAATTTAATAAATTTTCCATCCTAATGTGTCATGGAAGGTTGATGCTTCTTACATAACAGGAGAATTTGTCTACCTTTGTTCCAACACAGCTGCTCTTAGCCAGATGTGACCAAGAGTTGCCCTGAATGCATTTTTTTGTTTAATTGGGCAATATATCTCTTTTGGGGCATGTAAAGTGTGACTGACAAACATCTGCCATGAGCATGACTGCCTCTGCACTAGGAACATGACCCAAGTAGATTTGCCCTGC
This sequence comes from Thryothorus ludovicianus, assembly GCA_013397245.1. Classification (NCBI taxonomy): domain Eukaryota; kingdom Metazoa; phylum Chordata; class Aves; order Passeriformes; family Certhiidae; genus Thryothorus; species Thryothorus ludovicianus. The sequence goes on along the minus strand of VZTB01013357.1, from coordinate 83,018 downwards.
TCCAACAGTCACTGGCATCTTCTGGAAACTTTTCAAACGTGTTGGTGAATATTTAGAAATTTTTCTGACTTCAGTATTCTATTTCATCTTATTTTATTCTACCAGTGTCCTTTATTAGCACAGTCATTAGCACAGTCATTTACAGGAAAGTTGAGATGTTGCAGGTTTTGCCTTTGCTGATGCTATTATTGGTTTTGTTTTTGTTTTTTTAAATTTGAACTATCACTCAATTTTATTACTTAACTAAAATTTACAGTACCCTTCTGATCTGCTCCATCACCACCACAATGTAAAATTTTTCCAGGAGTTTACTTTTCTTCCCTTTAGAAGAGCTGTACTGATGTGTGTGAGAGCTAAAGTAAGTTTCTACTACAAAGGTGATTTTTTAAGTACTTTTTTTAAATAGAGTGGGGTTCCAGTTTCTAGTGGCATTTCTGTCTTTCCCTGGGAGTAGGACACTGGTGCAGCTCTTTGAGGAGGAAGGAGTAGAGCTGGAGGGAGGTAGATTTCTGTGTGATGTTAAGCAAATAGTTCCACCTGAGCAAGGTTTTTGATTTTTTTCACTGTTTTTCTGTAGCATATATTTGTTTCCTGCTTTTAAGAGAAATGAGAAAAGGAAGCTCTTGCAAAACATCATCAGTCACAAACAAAAAGCACAGCAGCCAGAAAGTCAATATTTTCCCGGTTTTTCCACATGGTTTTTGTATCTCTCGGTAAAAGGGGCAGTGTTATCCTCAGACAGGAAACACAGGTGTTTTTTAGGAGGGTAAATGGGTGATGGTGTCCCATTCTGGGGGTGGTGACTGACTGTAGGGGCATTCCCTTGTCCCAGCCTGTGTCAGTGAGCCACAGGAATGGCAGGGCATGGAGGAGACAGGAGGAGATGGGGCTGAATATAAAAAGTGATGCTAACAATCTACTGAATAGCTCCTTCCTCCACTGGAGACTGCTAGATCAGCTGTGGAGTCACATGGAAGTCCCAAAAATCGATTATTGGGACTAATTGAAGGCCAAATTATTGTGGACCTCCCCAAAGGGCAGCATTAATTTTGTGCAAACTGAGCTCTGATATTTCTCAGTACTGGGAGCTCCATTTGTGGCTAACTGGACGTTCATTTATCTCAGTTCTAAACTTCACAGATTTTGATCCTCAAGTTGCACGCCTACAATAGGAAACAGAGACGAGAATTTCCATGGGGCTTGACAACTCTGCCCACAACTCACACTTGTCCCTAAATCTTCTGAAGCCACGGGGCAGACCCAGTATCAGCACCCATTCTGCTGCTAGTTTAAAGGTTGTGACACTGAACTGATGGGTGAATTTGTAAAGCAGAGGTGAATGAATTAAAAATTCCTGTCGTCCACACCAAATTTATTTTTTGCTCTGTTTTATGGAATGATTCAGAATGGTTACCAATAATGAGACCAACATGATACAAAGCACCCTGAGAAATGCTGTATCTTTTCTAAATAGAGCATTCAAAAGAAGCTTCTGTAGTATTGTGCTTTCATTTTTTTATTTGATAATTTGGTTTTAAATCAAACAAATCCTGCATTCAGGGTATAGCTTTCTCTGTGTCGGGTTCACTGTGTTTTCTATGTCCACTTAGAGCCCAAACCTGTAGTATTACAGTTTACAGCAGAATGGACTTTTCTGAATTAAGTGTTAAGGATTGCAGACAGAGTGAAGCAAATTCAGCAGTCACTACTGCATCAACACAATAGCCATGAAAACAAGTTTTATTGATCCACACCTAAACAGGTACATAAAATATTTTTGTTTTATAACTAATCCCTGTAGAAAAAGGAAGGATATATTTCTAAATAAAAATGTTTCCTGAAAGAGATGAGTATAATTCAATTCTAAAATATTTTCCTTTTGCAGTACTTATAAAACAGCACTAATAAAAATCCCAGAGTAATTGGCCACAAAGCAGCAAGCTGGATTATGAAATACACACTCCTGTGTAAATAGATAAGCCATAGATCCTGAATGAAATTCTTTCCTAGTAAAGGATCCATGTTCACTTGCATTTCCTTCCAGACATCTCCTCTTGCTGGTAGAAAGCAGCCTGTGGCTGGCTTCCACTCTCTCAGCACTGTGAAAGCTGCTTCACTCCTGTTCTGTTGTCACTTGCAGGACATTTTGTGGTATAAATCCAACATTCCTGCTTTGCATGTAAAGCACGGATGGAATTAAACCAAGTCTGTCTTTCCTGGGGAAGTGTCAGAGGCAGGCAGTTCCCTGTACCAGAGATTTCACAGGTGACAAAGCAGCTGTGGCAGGCTGGGGTCTGTGTGTGTTGTGGCAGGGAATCCGTCCTTGTCAGGCATTTCTAAGTTCTGCCGTGGCCGTGGTGAGGAGTTTATGTATCCAATTTATGCACACAGATAGGAGGTCTTCAGGGAGGAAAATGCTGCATTGTGGCTGAAGCAGCCCTGGCACAGAAGCCTTCCTGCAGTGTGAACTCACACTGTCAGAGCTGAACTACGATTCTGCTCCTGGAGAAGCCACATAATGCATTAAAATAAGAGCTGGGAAAGGCTGAGCAAAATTTGGACTATTTCTGACACAAGAGCAAAAAGACAATTACAAGAATACTTGTTTGAATCTCTGCAAAGGGCTGATATGGTAAAATGTTGTTATATGCAGACAATCACTAATGCTTTTGCTGCTGTTTTTAATGGGGTATAGACTCCTGGCAATACCCACACCATCTTTAAAAAAAGGAGTGAAATCAGTTGATATACCAAACGTATTCCTTTTTATATTAAAATGTCTTTTGGGGTTCCATCCTAGGACAAAAACAGTTTCTCTCCTATGTAAATTAATTTTGTTCAGCTTGCTTGGATATATACAAAATGAAGATGAAATATCTCTAACCTTTTGCAGGTTTTCCCAGTTGTTAGAATGGAAAAAGAAAAATCTTTCTTCTTCATCCCTGCAGACAGTATTTCTTAAATAAACCAGGAAGCCCTTCCATATTTTTACCAAGTAATTAGACCACTGATGAATTTCGAACCAGTATCAAACATTTCTGCAGGTCTGCTCAGTGATTTCAGTCAAAACTCAGTTTACCTTTGACAAATAACTAAGATGAAAAATTTCTAATCTGGCCTAGGTGTTTTCCAAGTAATGGATCTGACACCTTTTGAACATTTCTTTTAAGTCCTTGTCCAAAAACTCTGTAACTTGTTTTTCCACTGATTCCTACATTTCTGCAAATAACTTGGATCAACAACAAAACCTGTGAGAAAATAATGATTTGTTTGGCTTTGGGAGGTAGAACACTCTGTGCCCATGCAAAATGGGTTCCTACTCCATCTTCTTGACTTGGTGATTTTGTCAACTGGCAATTTCCAGTAACATGAAGAATGAGGGGTGTCAGCAGGTCACCTGCATCAGCTAAAAAGAAACATATTGGAAAAGTGGGAGAATTTAAAAAGCAAAACTGGTTTGAGAAAATTGACTGTTTTCTTTTTGTCTTTTGTTAGTTCTGACTCTGAGACTCAAAGGAAGGAAATGTCATCACAACATAAGTTTCCAGAAATCTCCAAATCAGCGAAAGGTAAGGTTTATGGGCATATTTTTGTGTTCACTGCTTATCTCTGGATACAGTAGGCACAGGCACAGACAAACAATTTTCAGCTGGAAGAATCTCTGAAGACTTTCCAGGACAAATATTAAATGTTCCAGGTTTGGTTTTTGTTTTCAACATTCCTGTGAGCATAGAAATCTCAACAAGTACTCCAAAAAACATGGGAGATTTCCTCAGCAGTTTTGCACTATATAATTTCTGAAATTGTGTTTTACAGCTCTGCTCAATCTATAGATACCGATTTCTATGAAATGCTCATTTTTTTTCCTTTGGTAACAATTGGTTTGGTCATGATTTGAACAGCAAACCATCAGGCTCTCCAATCCTGTGACCCGGCCCTACTGTTGGTCTCTGGGTCTATCTCACACCACTTTTGCTTTTCTGCAGATGTGTAACAGCTTCTGGTTTTGAGACAAGGTAGAAAAGAGATACACTTGCATGTATTTTGTGGTGGAAGAAATAGAAAGGAAAGGAAATTTAATCACCCCTTTCAAAAGGCATGAGAGAAGAAGGTTCCACACACCTCATTGTCTCTTTTAGGTGACCCTATTAAATGTTTTTGAAGCTAGAAGGCAAGGAAAAGAGAAAACCTAGCCTACTTAAACACTTGCACTGCTTCAAGAAGGGTTCAAGATACAGTGCAAGGCACAATTAACATTGGCCCAGGCAGTGGCTGAAAAGTGTGTGCTTAAAATGAGTCACAGAAAAAAAAAATATAGCGAGTAATTTTACTATTACTGTCAAAAATACACTTTATTATTAAAAAGAAATAAATAGACTTAATTTATTCTTATTAGGACACCTGTTTTAGAGAGGAATATGTAAAATAGTGACAAAGCATTGATGAATTTTTGAATCATGTATTACTTTTATTATCATCTGAAGCCCATATTTAACCTCCTGAGTACAGCAATCAGAATAGATGATTTAAGAGGGGACTTCTATATTAGTTGTGCCTGAAATATTAATGCCTTCCAGATTTTTTTCACAAGCAAATGGAAAAAAAATGCAGATTAAAAAGGATTCTATGGTAGACAACAAGAAATGGGGTTACAAAACTGGTGAGAATTGTAGTAAGATAAGGGATGCAGCTGATGAAATTGTGGTCCCAAAGACTGAAAAGAGAATGAGTGTGATTAATGAACCAGCACTGCAATGCCCATTGTGTTAGTGACAGGAATGGGGGGAAAAGTGGAGAAATGGGAACTTCTGGGGCAGAACCTGAGCATGGATATCTAGGATGGCAAAACCCACGGTGGAATAAGGGATTTAATTGCAATTTCAAAACTGAAGGACCTGTGCAAACCAGGAGAAACAGAAAATGCTTGTAATGGGGTGGAAGCAAGATGGCAAAGAATGGCTGAAAGAGACACTTCTGGACTCAAACTGCTTAGGGCAAAAATGTTAAAGTACATTCCAGGTACAAGCTACACTAAAATTGTTATCAACTACAAGTTAGAGGAATTAAAAGAGAAGGATAAAAATTGGTCTGTAAATAAGTAAGATTGAATTGGAAACCCTGCACTAGAGAGGTGAGAAAAGGGCCTTGAAATGGGGCTGCCCTGCTCTCTCCAACACCACTTTTGCTTTTCTGCAGATGTGTGGAGCAGGGTCAGCCTCTGTGGGAAATGGGGATTTGGTGAGCTGGCAGCTCAAAGGTAGGAGCAAAATATTTTAGGACAAGAGGAAAATATTTTAGAGGCCACTGTAAGAGTTGACAGAGGAAAAAATGGCCTGGCTGACAGTAGCAGAGCTGGGAGAGCAGTGTGGGAATGGCAGAGAAACTTTCAAGGGGCTGAGGAGGGAATTTCACGTTGCAGAAATACCTCAGCTTGTGCAGTGGTGGATGTGCCTGGACACAGTCACGTGCCTCCCTTAGTGATGGGTTAAGAACAAGAAATTAGGAGGATTAAGAAGGATGTTTGTCTGTTCTTTGGGATTGCTCTGTTACTGTAGGGCTGAGTAGCTGAGGCTCTGTGATGTTTCTGTTGGGGAAAGGAGGAATGATTAATAAACCTAGGGCAGTGCCCATTGTATTAAGGCTGTGCCTGAGTTCAGAATAGCTTTGAAAATATGTCATCTACTCCAAAGCATTTAGATACTGGCAGTGTCCTCAAGTTACAGGTAGAAAAGTCATCTGGAGTTTATTTTAGGAACAACAGAAAAAGCCTTCAAGGCAAAGGGCTGTGTGTTCAAAAGGGTTATGAAATCACTGAAATGAAATCAGGAGTTATGAGTTAAAGTAACGCAGAAGAATCTAACCAGAAAATTAAGCTACAGCAAAAAAGTCAGAACAAGGTGATAATTACTTTTTGTCACATAGATCTGGATACCAGTGTGGCTAAAGAGCAAAAACCTTATAGGTGACATATATAGAAAAGAAGAGGGGGCTGCAGATGTTACTCATTGCCCCAAAATAAGATTCCTGTTTTCAGCAAGGGAGAGATTATTGACCCTGAGAACAAAACCAGGTAGCTGATGAGAGGAAAATACATTCAAGGTAGAAGAAAACCCAGAAAAAATCACAACAAAGAAGGGAGGGAATTTCTGCAGTGACTTGCTCATGTGCTAGAAGCCAGCTCTGAATGAGGGCATTGAGCTCAGGCTTACAAGAGATTCCCTGGATGTCAGCTGGGCTATCCTGGGAGGCTGGGTGTGGGTGGACCTGCTGCCTGGTTTACTTGGAAATAAAAGCACAGTGAACACTCAGCCCTCAGAGCAGAAGGGTGATGTGCTGGAGCAGTGGGCACTAGACCAAAAACAATAAGCTTGCTGCTGGAATCAGTCATCCTAAAAGGCAGGTATGATACCACAGCCTGATCCAATTGCCTAATACAACAGGGAACTCAGCTCAGTGAGCTCTTTGCTCACTATTTTTCTTTTGTAGCCAATAATGATATTCATTGCAGCTGTAAGATGCGACTGCCCTGACTTTATTATTCAGTGGCTTAAATTCTTTGACCTAAGTTTCTTGATCCTTGATCCTGTCCTGTCTAAAATGAAATCTCTACCCAGAAAACACCTTGAAGCAGCACTTCAGAGCTCTGTGACAACCAATGAGCCTTATCAGGTCAATGAATTAAAGCTGTAGCAGGACTTATTATTCAGAGCCTTTTAATCAGTGACACAATGTAAAATCAATTTTAGAAAACTTTCTGTGCTTCCAAAAGACACCTGCAGGATATATAGTTGTTCTAGTTTCTCCTATTTTTTGTACACAAGGTAGTGGAAGGCAACTGGAAAGGTTTCTCATATGTCTCTCTTATGATTAATGCATTTGCAGCCATTTGCAAAGTCCTAAAATTACACAGGGTGGTGAAAATGTTTACTGAATATGAGAAAACAAAGCCATATAATTTGTCTTGGAGCCCAACCACTGGAGCATTGGGCTGAATTAAATGCAGGTCTCTATGTTAACCCGTTTCTCTGATTCTGTCGCCTTTCTCTCTGCAGCTTGTGGTAGGAGGAGGTCCTCAAAGAAAGGATATTTGGACAAAACACTAGTTTTGAATAGGTCAATCAAAACCAGCACACTTGCTGTAGAGCAGCCACTATGTGAGGGTGGGATTTTTTTTTTATAATATCTGCATCTTTTCTTACCTCTGGAAGGTGTCTGTTCCTAGGTGAGCTTTGTTCTTTACGTATTCATGCACTGATTTTTGGAATTGACTATTTTTATGTACTCATGTACTCAAGTTGCTGTGCCTCAGCTGCAGACCACTCTGTACTGACATTCTGTACTTTTGCCTAAATTCATGCACTCAGAAGTGAGACCACAGTAGGAGTGTGTGGGTGGCTGTGCTGAAGGGCTCTGCCTTTTCCAAGGGACCAGAGGCTGCGCTCTTGTTGCTGCACAGCTCACTTAGCCCTTGCTTCTCAGCAGAAATTTGCCCAGCATACATTGATTCCACACTAAGAATTGTCTGCTTGTCCTTTCAGGAAGGTAGGGGTCTCCCAGCTGCAGATTCAGGGAAATTGAATCTCCAAGGAGCAGTAAATGCTCTAATAATTTCTGTTCTGAAAACCTCTGTGAGACAACAGCTTCATCAGAAATAAAAACTAGTCACAAAGTGCTGTAAATGAGCTGATAAATGAGTATTCCTATCTAAGTATCCGTTTGATTGTATAACACTGTTGATCTCTCAAAAAAGCCACACTTTTGGATGAGTGAAATGCTCGAGGTGAAATCAGTAGAGGTAATTTGTGAGCATCTGAGAAGCCTCAAGAAGCAGAACCATTCCAGAGGTGAAGTGCCCTGGCTGTGAGTGTCCCAGGAATGCAAATCTGTCCACAGCTTAAACCAGAGGGAACATGAAGGATTAAACATAGACTTTTTAATTATCCATCTGTGAAATCTCACAAGCTGCTGATTATTAACTCACACTTTCCTGTGCATGTCCATGAGGCTGCTAAATATACGTTGCACTGCTTTATTTGTTTCAGAAAAAGGGAAGCAAAATGGATGGACTAGAATAATAGAATAAAGATCCTTTAGGCAATTCTTTTTTCTGCATCCCAGGAGAGAGCTGAGAGCTCATGGGTTCTGATCCAGATCAGCAGGGTGTTACAAAACAGAAAAAATACCTTGTGTTTTGAATGAGAAAATGTGTTGTATAAGTTAAATTAGAATTCTACACTGGATCTCAACATTTTAAACATTTTAATTTACATTTGGAAGGTGATCCAGCTCAAGAGACATTTGATAACTACAAAAACATAACCTTTTTGAACACATACTTCCTGTTAGCTTCTTAATAGACTTTTTTTTCTCTTCAAAGCTGAAATAAATAAAGATGGGGAAAATCAATATACAAACAGGTGGAAAAATTTATTGTCTGAGAGTGTAGGCAGAACTAATTTAGATAAGGCTATGATTCTGCAGTAATCCAAGTTTCAAAATAACCTCCTTTGCAAATGTTTGAACTTATGAGTAATCCACAGTTGATGAAGGTGTACCAGAAAAGTTTGCTTCACTTCTGGTACTTATTGATTAACTGAAAACATAGGTATTATTTGCTGTAATCAAAGTTTCTTGGTTTGTTTTTGGTTTTATTTGGTTTATTTTTGTTTTGTTTGTTGTTTTTTCTTTGTTTCTGTTTTGGTTTTCTTTTAATTTTGCATTGAAATATTGTAATTGCCTAGAAGACTACAGAATGTACCTTCTACACCTGGTTTCAGTCAGAACTTTGAGAAGAGTGGAATTTGTTTTTCCATGTCCTCACAAGAAAAACACCATGAAACTATTAATTTTACTCTCCTCTGGACTCCTGAAAAGCTTGAGACACCAGAATGAAATACTTCCCCTGTGCCAGTTGTTAGCCTAAATGTGTTTCCTGGAAAAAGATACCAGTTCTTTGAGGTTCTTCTTAGAGGTTTTATTTGGAATTATGTAGGAGATAGCATTTTTATCCCCATGGTTTCAACTTGATGAAAGTTGTATAGTAGTGAGGATCTTTTCTTTGAGACAAACAGTTCATTAAAAGAACTTACAGTGTGATCCTTTATAAACAATTTTTCCATTTGCAGACAGAGCTTTAGGCAGGGCTCTGTTACAGCTGAAGGCAGGATTGATAAAACCTTCACCGTGGTGCCTAAAGAAGTTACGTGCTAAAACCTGTACTAGAACCATGTGCTATTGGACTCTGGCCTCAGTGGGCTCTGTTTGGGCTCATAATCTCCAGTCCTTTATGTCAGTGCAGCCTGTGGGGTTCCCAGCTGAAGCCTGGGCAGAGCTGACTTTCCCAGCAGATCAGTCTGCAATCCAGTAAACACTGCATCTCCCAGTGGTCTTTCAGGGAGGAACAACAGTGGAGGTAAATACAGGAATTAATTCTGTGATGGCTCCAAAAAAACACTGCAGCTAATGAGAGCAGCTGGGCTCTTGCTCCATCTCATGTATTCAACAGGTTTGGAATTGCAAAGTCTGTCTCTGATCCTGCTGCTGTGCTGTTTATGCCTTGCCTGCACCTCCCAGACAGCCAGGAAGCAGCTGCTGCTTTTTGCCCCTTTGTCAGCTGCATTTCCCCTCAGCCTTGACAAAGGGCCAGGATTCCACAGGTCACTGCTTTCCACATGGTCTCCTTGCAGCTGAATGAGAGGAAAAAATGGTGAGGAGATCCATCTCTGCACACCCATGCATGCATTCTTATATTCTGGGTGATCTGTGGCTATTCAGTCCTGAGACAGGTAGCAGGGTGTTTTCACTACATGTTGCAGTAATTTGGAGACCCCAGGAGGGAATAACACAGAATTATCTGCGTTGGGAAAGACCTTTGAGATCATCAAGTCCAACCTGTTCACGTCTTGGGCAGAAAGATGTGCTGAATTCCTCATTCCAGGCAGTGTACAGACTCTGTGAATTGCCATTGTAAACATTCACAGTGTATTTTGGCCATACTCCTAAGCCTTCCAACTCCCATGGAATGAAGGAATTGCTCTTGTGGAGCTGATGAAGGGATTTATATGAAGGCAAGCTGGTGGTTTGGAAGCTTTCAACAGCTCAACAGGGCCACTCCTTTTCCTTCTGCTTCCAGGAGAATTCAGGGAGTTAACCTATACAGCAGACATCCTAATTGCTGCTCATTCTCAGGAAACAATTATATCTGACAATCCACCTGTTAAAGTCTTTTCAGATTGGGGTAAAAAAAAAGTGACAACAAACAAATCAATGATTCCACAGAAATCATTGCACCTTTCAAGACTCGTTACAGACCCAGGGTATCAGACTTTCAGGGTATCAGTATCCTTCATAAAGATATTCAGTTCTGCAAGATGTATAAGGACAAATAAGGTAAGAATGTTACTTTAGTAGGGCTTGCTTTATAAACCATCATCTCTAGGATTTTATTACTTATTTGTCTTAGTGGCTGTGCAAACTTTATGAAACTTTATCATTTTAAACTCAAGCAAAAATGAGTAATATTTAATTGGTACATTTTTCTATGCCATACTGGGCCTGTCACCAAGACTTTAAATAAATGACTAGACTAGCAAAAATCTTGAATTTTCTCACATCCTCTGCTGCCTTATTGTAAAGGCATTTCAGACAAGAATACCACAATTTTTTTCAAGTCCTTTTATTTCCTCAGATAGTACCAAACACTGGAGGGGGGAGAGGCTTCTTGGCTGAACCTGTCAGCCATATATGGGAGAACATGAATCTTGGCTTACCAACAGAATCATGAGATCGCTCAAAACTTAAGTTCTGGTTTGAGTAATATACACATATTTTTTCAGACCACTGACTAACAGTATATTATCAGAAGAGGAGAGGAGCTTGAGATCTGTTTCCTTCACACATTGGCAATAAAAAATCACTGATTTTTTATGTTCTGTCACACTTCTCGAAAAAAAAAATTCTCTCACAGATGTTTTGTTCAGAGCTCAGTTTGATGGGAAAAGCCATATGTGGGGAACATATGAATCAGCATTTTCACATTCACACTTGTTTACTGCCACATGCTGTGGAAAGTCTTGGCCAGAAGGTAAAGGGGCTTTACCACCAGACAGTGACAAAAGTGTGACTCACTGAGACAGAGTATTTTCCTCTGGTTCTAGTACTAGGAATTTCTGCAGTTTTCTTTTCACTCCTCTACATCTGTGTGATGAGAGATGCTCCAGCAGGAGTGAAAGCAGCCCTGGATGGCGAGGGTTGAATGAATTCAGCCCTCAGGTTTCCCTGGTGGAGACTGGGCACTGAGAGAAGGGCTGGCTGCTGACAGGGAGTGTGAGGAGCACACCAATCCACTGCTTCCTTTAGAGATGGGGACTTACAGTTCTCTCCCAGAGCTGAAATCCCAAAATGAATAATGTCCTAGAGCTATGCTGTCAGTGTCAGTAATGGGAATGAAATTATTCCCTGCAGGAATGGCGAGAGCTCAGTTCACCATGGCAAACCCCGTCTCAGAGGGCCCTCAGCAGTAGAGCATTGCCACGGGCATCACTGGATGGGGAGCTCAGCAAAGTTCCCACAAATCCTTTTAGGATTAGCAATCATGTAAAGGTCATAAATCCCAGCCTGAGATAGCTGTGAGAATGCCAGATCCAGATATTTGCTTGAATATTTTGTCTCTGTTTAGAAAGAGAAGGTTGCTGTTGATTTGAGGGCCCTTCTGTGAGTGGCCCCATCAAGAAGTGTTTCTGAGGAGAGGGCAGGCAGCCGCACCACGGGGTTCACCACTGCCCACTGACCTGAGGGGCTCTTTGTCACTGGAATTTTTTGGCATCCCATGCCAAAGTTGTAAAATCTCAATCTGGGAAAAGCATCGCTGCATATTACCTTGCCAATGTTAAATATTGTTTATCTATATAAACAATATTTGTGACATAGAAAGTCTCTGTAATGGGTATAGAGCAGGGCTGTGGAATTTGTGCACTGCTTTTCTCCTGCCTTTTGGACCACCATGGGCTACCCTGCCTAGGAGTTTAGAGCTTCCAAATATCAGCACTTCTGCTCTGGGCTTTGGTTTCTTTCATTAAATCCCAGTATTAACATTTGTTATCCATCATGGAGAGTTGGAAAAAGGAATTCTAGCATTTAAGAGCTTGAATATTTGAATTTCCACAGACAGAGCTAATAATATCATCCTCTGTCCTTTCCTAACTACAATCCTGAGTCAAGGTCTTTCTGAATGATTGCATTCCATATGTCATTTCAGAGTGTTTCTTTGTCTTTTCCATTTTATCTTGGAGATGCAAAATCACAGTTTCCCCTTTAAGAAGATGCTCAATTTCTTATTTCTTATTGTACTCAAGTTCTACTGAATTGTTTTCAGACTAAAAAAGCAGAAATTTTACGGTGACAGTAGAACTGGTAACATTTATTTGAATCTGTATTATCTAAAATATTTTATTTCTTGGTTCCATGATGTGAGGAAATTGTTCTTTGTTTCTTTTCTTTGAAGAAATCATAATTATTACATTGATAATACCTCATTTTCAAGTTCACCAATTTCCTGTTGGTAGATTCATTTTTATCATCAGTGTCTGGCCAGTTCAATCAACTGTTCCTGGAAGATATTTTTCTGTATTTCTGTGTATTTGTTAGTGAAGGAAACAAAAAACCCCAAAACACACATCAAATAATCTATCAGAAATCTCAGGAGGCTGAAAAAGCCCCATGTTTCTCTTACTCTTTTGTGAGTTTAGAAATAAAATACTAGAATTGAGCTTATTCTCCCTTCAAACTCAATGCAATTTATTTAATAGGGTGTCCTATTGCAAATAATTTAAATACATTGAAAATTAATATAAGATTTATGTAAACAAGCATGTTGAGTAACTTTTAGGGAGAGTAAGCTGAAATAATCTTATCACAGGCACAATTTAGACTTTGTTTTGATTTACTTTAGAGGTTATATATTTTTAAGTTATGCTATATTAGGGATTTCTTTGCACATCATTTAACATTAAAATATAAAATAAACAAGCAAGGTAATGTCTTATTTAAATATTCATAAGTGTCTGACTTAATCTGTGTATACTTTCAGAGCTATGCTGTATCTCTAAGGAGATGAAAAATAATTTATTATTACTGCGTATTATTATAATCTAAATATCACCCCAAAACAGGAAGATTTGGCAACACAAAGTCTGTCTTGCACACTCTGCCAGGAACAGAATTGTCAGGAGATATTTACTTGTTCTCTATTTTGTATTCTTTCTGATGAAAGGCAAGGTGGCCATTTTCTTATACCTAGAATTTCATGGTTTCAAGAAGTCACCAGGAGTCTCAGTTTTGTCATCTGGTGGTCACCATGTTCTCTAAAACAAGCACATAAACTAAATCAGGAGGAACTGGTCTGTCTCTTTACCCTATTCCTGAAATGAAAATGGCAGCCCACATGCTGCTTCAAGATCAGCAGAAAGTAAGGATTATAGTGTATCATATTTTGTATTTCTGAAATAACTGCACTTGAGTTGTTTTTTTGGGGGGATATATTTTTTTAACCCAGTAGCAAAACAACTCTTCTCTCAAGAAGAATTTCTTATTTTTGAAGATGAAAAACTAAGGACTGAGAAATATCTTATTTCTTCACTTCAGAGTCAAAAAACCTACCAGAAGAACTTGGAAAATTACAACATATTCAATGTTTGATCCATTCTGTTCTCAGCCTTAAAAAGAAATGATTAAAAATTCATTTTGAAGTTAGCTTTGCATGTATCCTGTAGATACAAGCCTGGTTGACAGAGTGGGTTCGGATTTGTAGACATCTTTGTACATGTAAGAATAAATAAACAAGAGGGCTAAGAATAGATGAGGAAGTGCAAACCTGTTTGTTGGGTTTTGGTGACAAACTCTCAGGAGTGACATGTTATACTTTGGACTTGATGTAAATTTATTGCGGGGAGGTGGCTTTAAATATTTAATGTGATGGTACGGGGCAGTTTTTCCTCATTAGGGATTAACACAGATAACACAGTTTACTTTGCCTGTGTAGCTTCTTTAGATAAGTTACTTCTGATTTTTACTGCCTCAAATACTCATAAGATGAATAAGCCATAACCTCTAGTAGCTGGCTAATGATCCATCCTTATACCTTTACACTGCTTTACTTGCAGTGCTCTTGTGGAAATTGAAATGCCCAGGTTGAACCTTTTTAGCAGAAAATGGGTGGCAGAGGCTTGATCACTCCTGAAAACATTTTGTCAGGGAAGGAATTCACATCAGACACAGAAATCCTGCCCTTTGCCAGTGTGTTCACTGCAAAGTGAGAGCACTCTGGCAGTGCTGCACTTCTGAAGGACTACTGCAGTTCAGAGAATTGATTCAATGTTGGTTTTGAAGACTTTACATTCTCAGTTAATGGAAAAATGCCATAATTAGCAGACTTAGCAGGAGAAAAGCAATATTATCTTGAAAATGCTGTCTAGCAGCCCATTTATTTATTGTTCTGAAAAGATTTCATTAAACTCCTTCATAGAGTAAGAGAATGTGTCCCATCAGAAGCTTAGTATTATTTTATTACAAATAAAAGTTTGGCCATAGTATTTTCACCTTCATCTTTTTTCCTGTGAGCTTTCTTCTGTGTCATGATGAGGATTAGTTGGGAGAGCAGAGGCTCCTCATTCAGATCAATGTGATGTAAAGTCAATGTCACTCCAAACGCAATGAAAAATGACTCAGGGTTGATGGAGAATTGCCAGTCCCCTCTGGTGGTGACACTTATTCCCTAAGTGAAGTCTTAGCTGGCTGTACATGATTTCATTTGGTGTGTTCCTTCTGCAATTGAGATAGAAATGACAGCATAGATGTGAGAGCATCTTTGTACCCTCCTTGCTGCTCTCCACATCTCAGTCACTTTTCTTCAGCACATTTTTCTTTCCTCCTTATTCCTAAATTCAGATTTGAGTGTAGCTAAGAAGTGCAGGATGCATTTCTCCTGTGTTAGGATGAAAACAGAATCACTGAAACCGTCCAGAATGAAGGGGCAAAACTGAATTATGGGAATTCACCTGGCTATTCGCCTCATATTTCTCCCTTTAACTTGTAGGAACTTATTGACTCAGAAGCCTCATAATCTAACTTCCCTTCTTTCGCAGGCTGATGACTGTTTGAGACAGCAGAAATTAGGATGTGAGAATGGCCTCACAGAGCAAATGCTGGTGTGCTTCTTGTGGTACTGTGCTTGGGAGCTGGAGGAGGCTTTTGCTGGAATATCAACTAAACATTGCTTCAAAAGCCAAAGACAGTAAGAGAGGAGGGAAAAAAAATAAAATTAAGTCTTATACACACCTAGGATTTCATATTTGTCTGAAAATCAGAAAAAGATGAGTCAGGTCTAAAGGCCCTATCCCTGGACAACAGTACTGGAAGGCAAAGCAAGCAAAACAAAGAAACAATGAATTGGCAAATATTTGATATACGAGATTCTGGTTTTGTTGTCAAACTAGCTTGGTAGCTGTAATAGGCACTGTTGCTCCATGTTTTAGTTTCAGCTCTCTGCAGGAAAGGTTTTAGGGAGAAAATGCCAAGATGGTAGAAGTTTCAACATACGAAGGATAAATGAATTGGGGGTGGGGGGGACAGGAATGAGGGATACAGAGTTATTCAATATGTGCTGACAGAACTAACATGGCATGTGAAATCCACATTTCAGTACCTGTCCTGAAGCCTCTGGTTGCCATCAAGAATGTACCTCAGACCTAATTTTTGTCTAGACAAGCAGTGAAGACCAGCAGCTGTGATTTCTCTAACAGTTCATGCTACCATAGTACTCCACTGCATTATTCATGTTTTCCTGACGCATGAAACATTTGGTGTCAAGTCCAGAATATCTTCCAATTTAAAAAAAAACAAAAATGTTTAGAATGAGAGGGAGAGAGAGAGAAAGACAAGAAAAGGACATCAGGTCTTTTGCAGAACTGTCATTAGTTGTATAACTGGCAGTATGACAAAGGATCTTGAGTTCCTTACAGAAATAAAAGCAGAGCAGTTCACTTTTTGCTTCTTCTTCTTCTTCTGCCTCTGTGTTGTTTGGCTTCTTAAGGTGTTGCTGAAGAACTAAGGATGCCCTTAAATTTCCATTCTTGACTATTTGGTTAAAATTCCTCCAGATGGGGGTGTTTTTCAGAGTGACTCTGGGTCTTTGGCTCCCAGCATCATCCTGATAGCATTGTTTTGTGCCACATTTCTGATGTTCTCCAACTTACTGCCTTTACACAACACTTTATTTTCCCTGCTTCCTGACAAACCTTCCAACTCTCCTTTCTCTGTAGGCTTCAAAATTTAAGGCTGCACATTGTAGCCTATATGGTACCTCTGCATGCCTGCCCTAACAACTGGGCTCCTGAATGATATTCATCATTAATTTGGCCATTTGGTTCTTCGCTGCCGATCAGCTGTCAAATAAAAATTCTCACTTTACTGTGCATGGCTTTGAATTGATGCAGATATTTGAGCATTTTCAGGAAATGCTTCAGAGCATTGATTTTACTGTCCATGACTTTTTATTTTTACTAGTAAAAAATGCCATTCTTGGGAGTAAGAGAGACCAAAACCTTCTAATTCTCCCCAGAGCACCACATAAAACATTGAGCAGTGCTGGTGGAAGTGTCCTCACATGAGTTCAGCCTTTCTGCTCATTCTAAATCTGAAGAGATCCCTTTGACACAGGGCATTAAGCAGTTTCCTGTGGTTGTTTCTCAGTCCTTGGCCTGTGGTGAGATTGCAAATAGAGGTGAGAATTCCTGTCAGCTGTGATTGTGTTTTGGAAGCTATAGAGGCTCCTTTTTTTAGGAAATTCTGTAATTTCTCTACAGTTTTCTTTTAGGAGTAGCCCATTTCTCAACTCCATCCTAGTGAATTGTATAAAAACTAATTAATGATACAGTCTAATTTAGTCTTTTTTTTTTTTTTTTTTTGGCAGAAAATGAGATTTTTTTCAGTAATAGGAAGATCTTTTAAAAATAAATCAAAGATAAATATTAGCTTTCTGAACTGTTCTGCTAAGGTCTGAATTGCCACCTGAGAAGGTAAAAGGAAGGTGTCCATGTTTTAGTAATGAAATTTTTGTCATCTTTTTGGTACCAAAACTGGACTGTGAGGTTTGGAGTTTTTTTGATAATTCAACCCTTCCTTACTTTTTTCAGTATCTTTTGTTAATTTGTTGTCAAAGTACAGGGTATTCCATCAGAATATGGTGTCTACATTTTTGCTAAATAGAAAAAAAAATGTAGAAAAAATTTGAGCTACTCTTTCTTCCTTTTTTCTTTCTTTCTTCTTCTGCCTTGCTCTTTTCTGCTCCATCTGCTTTGAATGTTATTTTTTTTTTGTCTTAATTTTATTCCTGGGCTTAATTTTCCCAAAAAATTAGGGTGGGCCTCAATCCATGACCAATATTCTGAAGAAACATCTGTGTTGTATTTAGAATGGGGTCTGTATTCTTTGCTCGTGTTAACCAGCTGTTGTTAGTGCAGTGCTTTGAAATTTGCAGGAAAGAGTTTGCATCTTAGAGTAGTGATGTTAGGGATTAACCCTTGTTGGATTTCAGTTGTTAAATCAGGTGAAGTCCATAGATCACCTGTTTTATCCCCTGTTTCATTTGACTAATCTAACCCAGGTTGTCAATCTGTTCTGTGCATGCATGGACAAGGAAAGAGAAGAAGTGAGGCAAAGGATGTTTGTGTGTCTGTTCTGTTGGGATTATGGTTGACAGCTTCCTCCTAACATTCATGCAAGAACATTCTGTCTCCAAAGCTGAGGTTGCTTGGCAAGCTGCACAAGCACTGTAATTTACAGAAGAAAGACTCCGTAATTTAAAATTCAAAATGGACAATGTATTAACTGAACTATTTCATTTAATAGGAAATTTTGAGGAAATACAGAATGTGATATGAAGGTACTTCTCTGCAATTTATTGTGTGATGTGGGTCTGAGAAATTGAGGCTTGCCTGGTCTCTTATCTTTTCTTCTAATGCAGCTTCTCTACCTTCTCCTCTGGATTATTTTTCTTTTTTATAGCAAGTCTGCATAAACAGCTTGTGAATTGAAGAGTTTACCAGCCTAAAAAGAGGTCCTTTAACATCTGCTGTTGTAGTTGAAGGACAAATCAGCTCTTGTTGGAGACAGGAGGGAGCAGGGACCACCACACTGAGCACAGACTTGAAAAGTAGGAGTATCTTCAAAAAGCAATTGAATGGCTTCCTGAATTCCGTTTTCTGCCCTCTAAGCTTGCTGTGTCACATTAGGAGCCTTTCTCCTTCATCAGTTCATTGCCATGAGAACAAATGAGCTGTCACACACTGAGCACTCTGGGCTGAATCCTGCCTTTAGATGTCTGAAATTTCATTTGTGTCAATAGAAGTTTCATCCACGTGCACATCCACGCATTTTTGTGCTTAACATTATGGATTCAGTAGATGGAGAATGGGAGGAGCTTTAATTTTTAAGGGAAAGTCACAAGTTAGTCACCTGCAAGTGGAATATAGTTTCTACTTCTTACTTTTTAAATCACCACATGAATTAATGAAAAAACCAATTCACAATCAAATTTATGAACTTCTATATTTAAATGGATGGGGTTTACAGCAGTAAATTAGGTCAGGTTTATTTGTTTTGAACTTTTTAAAAACCCACAATGTTGTAGCTTTTTGTATACACAACAGGCACCTGTCACAGTAAAATGCATTAAATACAGTATTGAGCATCAGAGGTGGACAGATGATTAGAGCTGGACCTTATTGAATGCAATCAAATGTTTCTGTTGATTTCATTAGAGATTTTTTTAATGATAGACAGAAATAAACTTTTGCTATTCCATTATCATATTTTACTGATAACACTGAAAATGAAAGGATCTATACATACTTCCTAGAGTAAGCCTTTGAGAGAAAGTGGAACTCTTCACAAGCGTTAACTCTGCTTTTTAAAAAAAAAAAAATTAATAAAAAATATATTGTCTTTGCAACAAATTAAAATTCCACTATCTAGACCACATAAAATGAAATCTACAATCACAGTACTGTAAAAAAAACCAAAAAACTTTTCTAAACACTAATGGAGTTCCCAATATGAAAATATTTGAGAAATAATAAATATCATGAAAAAATAAATCAGTTTTAGCAGAAGTACTCAGTGAAGGATCAAGGGGGCTGGAGAAGACGTTGGTGACAAATTGGTTGTGACAATGCTGCAATAAGATGTTTTCATTAGCACTGTGTCCCTCCCTCCCCTGGCTGCCAGAGCATGGTGGCTTTGTGTCTGGAGATGAAAAAAAACTCTAACATGATGGATCAAAACTTGGAGAGAATATTTCTATTTACTTTTGAGTTGTTTTTGTTTGGTTGAAAATGTCACCTACTCCAGTCTGAGAAAGTAAACTCCCCTGCACCAGACCCTGGCAGCAGACTTGTGACAAGGACGCTGAATGTGCTAAACCAACACCAAGATGATCTATAACACAAAGGTCAAAATAAACTTTACAGGGTAAATAGGAAGGATGACAAGTGCAGCTATTTCAGAAACTTTTTGAGTGACTCAAAGCCTGCTGACTAAAGTCAGTGGGAGCCAAGACTGGGGCATCAAAGAAATGTGAAGGAAAAGTTTGTTTCTAGAGGTTCCCTTGCTCATTGTGCTATTACTTTTATTTTTCTTCCTCATTTGTATGTAGGGTAGGACTTTGTTTGATTGTTTTTAGAAGTTCTTTTGTTCTCATTCCTTGGTTCTCCTCTTAAAAAGCAATAATTTGAGAACTGAATTGCTTTCATCCCATTGGATTGAAAGAAAAGATTATCTGGTTACCCTATACTTCGAGGTAAACTAGGTTTAGTATCATTTCCATTTTAAACATGAAACTTATTAAAGCTGTGTGAAGAAAATTGCAAACAGAAAATATTAACAAATCCTCCTGAATATGCTTGAAAACAAGCATATCCCTCCAACATTATTGTTTTTCAAGAAAAAAAGCTAAACAAATCTAATAAATTAATTGATACTTTTAGGTACCTCAATATTAATTAGGGATAAACTGCCAAGAATAAAATTAATCGAGAAACAAACATTGCAATATTTATGCAACTATCCTCAGTATTAAAAACAAAAGGACAGTGCCCCGAAAATTTGTGATGAATAATGCAGTTATTTCTAAATGGAATTAGTTGTTATTTTAAGTTCTCTGTGCCACATCACAGCAGTTTTTTAGGATGTGACGTGACAGGGAAGACTGGGAGGCCAGTCTCTCCCACTGAGCGCCTGTCTGCTCCTCGTGCACTTTGTAAAGGTAACAGGAGTTTCATCTGGGGAGCCCTTGCATAAACAGCCCTGGAGTTTTTTAGAGCTGGATTGGTTTTAATCTATGATTCTGAATTTTGGTAAAAAATAGAGGTCAGAGAGGGTAAGACGTCTCAAAGCAGAAGCTCAAAATGAAAGCAACGTGTCTGAAATTAGGGAGGAGAAGCATTTTCTGCCCGTCTTGGCCAGTATTCCGAGTATGTACTTGAAGGACTTGGCAGTATTTTAAGTATCCATTAACACACTTCCCCTTTGGAATTACTGCCACTAAAAGGGTTCAGATTCAGGGGATATATTCAGTGTACAGCTGCAGAAGCTGACACCAGGGCCACCACCTGAGCTCTTCTCTCAGTGGCAGCAGAGAGGTCAGCTTGTCACCCAACCTTGGTGACCTCGGTGGCCTTGTAAACACTCACCTCCAGTCTTTAAAAAGAACATTGCAGCTGAGCTGTGGCAAAGAGCACAGGATGGCCAAAGCCACCTGTGTCGCCCTGCAGTGACACAAGCAGCTCCTTCCCTGCCTTCTTTGTCACTACCTGCTCTCGTTCCCTGAGCAAGGGAGGAAAGAGGAGAGAGAGGAGCTCTGAATTACACACTGCTGGCCTGGAGACTGACAGGTTTGCACACTGAACCCAATGTCTCTGCTATGGTGGCCATCAAATATCCTTTATCAGTCAGGTTCTTAGCTTCAGGGCACAAAATTCATTATTTATGCTATGGAGGAGGCTGTATCACAGGAGCCAGGTGTGTAATATATCTGGAAATCAATGGTGACCTTTTGTAATGTAGCCATTGACAGTAGCCCTAGAATAAATGAATCTGTGGGATGTTCTTTCTTTGCAGGTATATGGAAATTTTACTTCTTTATTTCTCCCTACCAGTCTGTATTTTCTGAACCAACACCCAATTTTTCAAGATGTTTTCTGTTCCTCTGACCATACTTTCTAGTAACCAGGTCCTTGCTAAATACCTCATGATTTATTTGAGTGGTATCAAAAGATATGCTCATTTCCAGAGCACTTGGAAAAGTGTCAGATGGTTTCCATTATACAACCTACCCTGTTTTGCCTGAGGAGAACAGGCATTCAGGAGCAGGGTGTGGAAGTTAAGAGCTCTCAAACTGCCAGAGTTACTTTCAGAGTTCAGAGTCTGAGTCTGCCTCCTTTCTTGGAATTTTCTGACATCCACAGGTATTCCTTTGGAGTCTGCAATATTTCATGAGCTGGAACATCTCTCTCATCCATTTTCTGTCTCTGAAGTGAGTGTGGATGTGTCTCACTGATTCCATCCCCCAAGAGGAGGGTGTGTTACCCAGACCTGCACACATGCACTGGATGCGTGCCCCATGCAGTAAATAGCCAAGATTTTAGCTGGAGCTGTAGATTTTCATCCCAGGGTGAAAGGCTAAGTTAAGTTTCCTCAAGAACTTGCAACACATTGGAATGATATCACTGCTATTTTTCTCCCATGCATTCAGGGACTCTGAACTGCCATAACTTGTTCTAACATTAGCAGCCCTTCTCTCCTCTGTGCTGTAAGTTCCAACACAATCATCACCCTTCTCTTAGATATTCTAGGGAAAAAGAAGACATTTTCCTTTTATTTGCTCTTTCTGACATACGACAAAAGTGTGCTTGTGTTTATTTTTTTTTTTTTCTCTGCGAAGAAAGAAACCTTTTAGCTTTTGCTCTTTTCTCTTCTAGAAATCAGCAATGTCAAGTAAGGTCTTCCCTTTTTATGCTGATGTAGGTTCCTCATGATAAAAGTAAGACATGACTCATATGTTAGTGCAGAAACATCTCTACACAAATAAGCCGAGGTAAAAGCCCTCACTGGAAGCTTCTTTTGTATGATATGGGGTGCAGTGTGTGTCCTGACTGAAAAACTGGCCAAGGTGTGAGTGGGTCTCGTACAGGGCTTTAGCTGAGTTTGATTTGTAGTGAAGCTGGGCTGCTGGTTGCACTGCAGGGCACTCCAGGACCCACACCCACACATATGACAAGAGATCCTGCCCTAAACAGCTGCATCTGGCACGTCGGGTCTGACAGTGAAACAGGTAGCAAAGGTGTGGCCTAAATGTGCCCAACTAGCTGGAGAGGAAGAGGTTGAATGTCTGAGAGCACTGCAGCAGTTGGGAAACTCTGTACAGCCCCTTCAGACTGCTGATGAGGGAATGACGAGCTCAGAAAAAGTTGACTAGTACCAATTTGACAGAATTTGTTTTTGACAGACTATTTTGTAGTTTTAATTCCTCCTGAGACTCTTTTAATAGCCCAAAATAGCTCAATTATTACTTTACTTATCCCTGTAGCATGCAAGGGATCAGGATATCAATGCTGAGTTCCAGAGCAGTAATTGAACATCAGGGTCATCCCCGAAAAATTCTGTCCATAAGCAGATGGTTAGGTGCAACTCTAGATTTGTTCTGTATCATTTTATTATGGTACAGGGCTAAGAAATGTATCATAAACTATAACCCTCCAGGCTACTCGTGCTAAAAGTAACTAAAGAGTAATCATATAATTTTTCTCTCAGTGCATACCTAATGGGAACAGAGTACAAGTAATTATTGTACAAGGGGAAAAACATCTGTTGTGAATACGATATAGGAAAAACAAGTTGAACTGTGTATCTGAGAGTGCTTCCAAGAACAATAAATGTACTATATGTATTCAAGCTTGAAATGTGTTGCTATGGTAGATACATTAATTACTAAAATAGCAGCACATAAGTGAAAAAAAGGCTTAAAAGTCCTTCTGATATTGGGGGGGGGAAGCAGTGTGGAGCAGAGGGGGATCTGTCTTTTTAAGGTAAATACCTATTTTTAAAAGTAAACGTGTACCCAAGCGATTTTTGCTGGTGCAAAGGCATTTTGAGATTATCTGGACAATTTACAGCTGCCTCCTCTATCTGTCTGATGCCTG
Source organism: Thryothorus ludovicianus (assembly GCA_013397245.1). Taxonomy (NCBI): domain Eukaryota; kingdom Metazoa; phylum Chordata; class Aves; order Passeriformes; family Certhiidae; genus Thryothorus; species Thryothorus ludovicianus. Next base: position 59,766 of record VZTB01013357.1, on the reverse strand, counting down.
AAGGGGCTGGGAGGCAGGAGAGCAGGGATAACACCTTCATACCTGTCCATAGCTCCATCAGTCTGTTCTCTCTGTTTCCCCACCTCCTGGTCAATGGGCTGTCTCCCATCCAGCACTGAGCAGAGTACTGTTCCCAAGGAAGTGCCCACTCTCCCACCTGACAGCAAGCAGAGCTGTTCTCTGTCACTGACCTCTGCTGTATCTGCATCTTGAAGAAATTATTGAGCTTTTTTTATTTTTGAGCCTCACAGTGACCACGCTCTTTGAAAAAGGAATCTGTCACCTGAGTGTGTAAGCAGACAAGTTTCCTGACTCCAGAGGCATTACAAACTATTACTGGAGGAAAAAAGTAATCTGTCAGTATCTAGTTCCCTGGAAACCTCATGGTCAGTTCAGGTGTTTAGAGAAAACAACTGTAATGGAAAACTGTTGGACACTTAAATGGTCATTAGAAATAACTCAGATGCCCCTGCAGAGCTCATAAGCCTTTGCACAGATGTTCTGAACTGAGAACTTGGTGCCAGAGGTACAATTTTCTCCCAAATTAAAATTAGTGTCAGACCTCATCTTGAATGGCAATATTAGAAGAAAATGCCAGTAAGATCTAGCTCAGGCATTCCTTTGGAGTTAACAGACAGCTGGAGCAGCAGTGTAGGAACCTCTGTGGGGCAGCAGCAGAGCATTTTCTCAGTTGTTCACCTTTCCATCACATGCAGTTTAAATTTCTTCTTTTGAATGATGCTGAGACATAAAAAGGCCCAAATGCCACACAAAATGTTGGGTTTATGTAATTCTGAGACGAGTGGAAGAAAAAAAATGCCAAGAGAAAATCCATGGGGAAAATTTTGTAGTCACAGAATTAAAACATAGATCTAGAACAATGTTTCAGATTAAAAATGCTTTCATACCTTACATAAAAACATGTATTCACAAACAGAGTGTGTCTGATGCCAAGTATGGTAGTGGTGCCCAGCTTTTGTGGATGCAGAGGTGGTGTTCAAAATGCAAAATGACATTCAATGAGATAAGTTTTGGAAAGGCAGAAAGAATGGCCTCACTTCATCTCTGGCTCAGAAACATAACGATGACTGTGTAATTGTCAATTTTCATTTCTGGATGCATATGCAGAAACAAGATGGCCTGCAGCATGGGTTACTTTTACTGTTCTATTCCCTTTCTCCCCACAGAAGTCCACTCCATAGAAAGATTCTTATCCATAGGAAAGCATGAAGATGCTTCTTGGAATCCTAAACACTCGTCTCTTTATCAATAACCATAAAATAAAAAAATCTACCTATGATGAAAATTCTTCTAATAATCAATATTCTAGAAAATTTGCAAAAATGGAAATTTAGGCATAAAGTAAATTGAGGTGGGGGAAAAAAATCAAAGTTTTTATGGAAACACAAATAATCAAATATTAAAATAGAGAAGAAGAGAAAAGATTTAAAAGAGAGAGAAAAGGAGAAAGAAGAAAGATATATTTCTTGCAATTTTTCCTAAACCTTTGCCATTTCATATGACAGTCCATTCCTCCCTAGCCATATGTCTCAGGTATTTTCATATGAAATTCAGTTCTCAGGAAGATGCTCAGCATTTGTTCAATGATTATTCCCCTTTAAATACTGTTGTGGTTTCCAAGAACCTTCCATCCAGGTGGTTTATGAATACAATACAGTACTTTTATTAAAGGAAAAGGCCGCAAGCAGAACTCTGAACAGACCTTATTCATGCACAGTGCATGAGAAGGAACAGAAAGTCAATTAGCTAGCTGTAAAATTCTCAAGGAAAGCAATTTTAGGGGATAAATCCAGAATTGAAAGACTGGAGAGGAAGTGCACTGGGATTGGGTGATTAAAATTTATCAGGGAGGCTGGAGACCAGCAGTTATGTTCCAGGAACATACACCATCACCTCCCTAATCCACTCAACTCTAATAACCACGGCTATAAAAGGACTGTTAATGGGGGCTGGTCAAACTAGATTGAAGGAACTTGGCCAGACCCCAAAGGGACCTGCAGCACCCTTTCCATCAAAGTTTCTGACAGGGAAGCAGTAGCATGGCTGAATATTGTACTAATAGTTGGTTCTGGTGATTGTGTTACCCTTAATGCTTCATTAGAAGTGCAGCTTCAGTGGTTAAAAAAACAGCAGTGGTGAATGTTTAACTGGTGAGAGAGAGTTGATATTTCAAACTCTAGAGAAAGACTGAATAGCTGATCTTACTTCATTTTTTACCTCCTGAAAGATAATGCTGGATCATTCCTTCCACTGAAGGAGGTGAGAATATTAGATATTTGCTGTAATAGATTACACTTCTTTTTCCTTCTCCCAGTTTTCTCTGGGGAAGCAAATGTGAAGCTTGCATTTTCACTTACTCTGCTGTTGACCTCAGTCATATTTACGCATTGCTTGGTTATTTTGTTTCTTTGAAGATATGTTTCTCTTTCCCTGTCTCTAGTGTCTTGATGTATTTTTCCAAATAAGTGGCTGTCTGAATGAGCTAATAGTGAGAGTCACAGATGGACAGGCTGCACTTTGGAGTTGGCAGATGGAGACTTGAGACAGGAAGATAAATCTCTTTCAGACTGCTGGGTGACTGGGGAGAGTTGATTAGGGGGTCTCTGAAGTAAACACATATCTGAGGAGCAAAGAGATCAAATGATACTTTTGGTTGAATTGAGAGGTGTACTCAGCTGCCTGAGTCACTGCTGAGGGCCAGTGGGCTGTGTGGGATGGCACAGAGCAGGCTGGACCGTGGGGGCAAAGCTGCTGTGGTCACACCCCTGCAAAAGCAAGCCATGGATTCTGAAAGCACCAGGGAACAGAGTCAGGGACCTAAGGACTCAGGAGACTGAGACATCCTGCTTTCAAACACACTCTGGCAGTTCCTGCCTAGTCACACTTATGTTGTCTTCCTTCTTATGCGCGAGGAAAATATCTTATAAACAGGCAGAATGGCATTTAAATGTCACCACTTGCTGTCCTTTTGACTTGAAAGGAAAATGAGAAGAAGGATTAGTTATACCGGGGCTAGAGGTGGGAGTCCTTTGCCTTTCCCTTCCTCCTCAGTGTCAGCAGCAGAGCCCAGAGAGAGCTGTGCCTCGGGCTGAGGTGTGTCTGTTCCACAAACACACCTGCAGAAAGCCTGCAGATAAGCAGGAGAGCAATTTACTGGTCTGGTTCTTTTAATTCTGCTTCCCACCAATGTCTAGTGGCAGGGCTCAGGAAATATTATTTTTACCAAAGCTGAGGATTTTGAGCGTATTATTGAACTGGCAAAAGTCGACATCCAAAAAAGAAATTAAATAATTTACCCTCAAGCTTTGCAGAAGTCAGCCAATATGCAAAGCCTCGTATTTTCAGAGCACACGAGGGTATGTCTCTGTTCTTTAACAGTGTTTTATATGTCCCTGACAAACTGCAACTTTCACAAACATCATATATGTTCCTTTGTAGTTGTTGTAATCAAGTTTTATAATCTTCTTTTAAGAATACAGAAGACTGGGAATCACTTGTACAGATATTTAGTTTTTCTTGTCCATGAATGTCATGGCAATAGAAGGTGATATGATGGGAATGCTTTCAACAGAGCTGTGTCTCTTCTACAGCATTATTATAAAACTAGGGAAGCCAGAAAATACTCATTTAGTATATGCATCATTGTGCTAATCCTGTGATGATCTCTTGTAATGTTTCAATTTGAAAAAAAATGCAAAGAAGATTTTTCTTCTGAAGTTTTAAAGTAGAATTTGTATAGTCTCCAGTCTTCCACTGTGAACATATTTTGTGGATTGAACTGCTTTTCCCTCCCTTTTGGTTCAGCTGCAATTTCCTTGCCTTAAACTTCTCTGTTTCCCCCAACAGCAGCATGATCCATGGCCATACACAAGGGTTGGACTTCTCTGTCTTTTCCTTGCCTGCCTAAGTATTGAAAAAAAAAGGCACCTTGTTCTTTTTAAGCTGTGTCAAATCCTGAGGCAGTTCTTAGTGACTTTCATGGGGCACAGAAAAGCAAAGGGAAAAGTTTAACTTCAGTGAAGTGACCACTCCTGTTTCTGAGTGAGTGTTGGTGCTTTGTCTGTCTTCCACAACAAGAGGCAGAGGGTTGGATTTATTTGATGTTTTTCCCTGACACGTAACGAAACCCTTAAATTGACAAAAAGGAGAAATCAGTAGAAATTGAACTGAAAAAAGAGATAGATATGTAAGGCTAAAATATATTCTTCATTTTATTTCTGTTTTGGAGTTTGATCGGACTTTGGCCTGAGCAGAAGAAATACCCAGGAAGTTTGGACATGGAAAGACACCTGGGATAGACACCATGTGGTCTCCCAGCCATCTCTTGAGGGATGTGCCACTCTGTGCAGGCTAAGATCCATAGATATGTATTTAATAAGAATAATTTGTTGTTTCTAAAACACAGAACACAATGAGTCCTGCCAGGGATCTGTAGCCCATGATCAGAGAGAAATTTCTTTATTATTATTAGTTAAGCATTAATTCAGTATCAGCTGAATATGCACAGCTTGTTTAAAAAAATGTAGTGCTCTAAAAATAGAGTAATTTTAAAGGGTTATCCCTTCAAAATCCTTTTGCTACCCTTTAGAGTTAGGGTTATCCTTCTAAGGATAAAAGGATAGCCAAGACCTGTGCCTGTCAAACATCCCAAAGAGAAATTAATACGTATGTATTTATTGTCTTCATTTCACTGATAAAACCTGTGATAAAACTACTGCTTTTGTAAGTAGCCATTGTCTCAGCCCCTTGCTGGGGATTGCTATGTCATGTCCTGCTGACAATTCCAATGCTGTCCCTGTAGCCAGTGTGCAGCTGTGGAGCCCTGGAACTCCTGAAGACTTTGCCAGAACTTTGGTTTTGGCATAAGAAATTAATCTATGACTTCTATACAACTTCCAAGGAAACGATGGTAATTCAAACTCTCTTTGGTCTCTACGTGTAGACTTAAATGTATCATTTTAATATAGGTCAATTGTGAAGTTGCTGGATTCTTCGGATATAACATTTTTAGTTTCTGTTTTTTAAAGGTTCACAGCAGTAAGCTTTATTATGTATTCTTGGAGGACTGCATTGGCAAAAATAGAGGGTCAGAGGAGATTTGAAGAAAAATCCAGAAGCTGAGTGCAATCTGGAGAGACAAAGCATGGAAGAGTCCATGAGTGTGTTTTTGTGTCTCTTCACACATCTTACAGAAGTAAATAGAAAGGTACTGCCATTGTCACCCATTTAACACAAGTGTTTTCCAAAGATAAGGGAAGACTGATAGTCTCAGAAAGTTTTTTTCAAGGTAATGCCAACTTCCTCCAAGTGTGCATTGGTGCATGAGACTGGCTGTAGAGTAAGGACAGTCTAGAAATGTCAGGTTGCTGTAAACAAGAAGTTAAACTTTATTTTCAATATGTATTGATGTCATACTTCTTTAGAAAACAATAACTTTATATTTTAATAATAGGCTTTTCATTCTCAATAATTCAAACTTTTAATGTTCTATCAAATTTTAGTTTCCTTTTTAATAGCATATACTCCATAACATGCATAGTAGAAGGGAAAATATTTTTTACTCTCATATATTCAGAGGTACACTTTAAAATGTTTTCAAGTACACTTTTCAGGGAAATATGAATTGCACAGAGTATAAATTTCCCTGATTACAACTCAGAACTCATCTAAACCCTTAAAGGGAGGGGAAGGTACCTTGAGAAAATATTCAGTCTATACTGAACCTTAAATCAGATTAAGTGTTTACAAGTATTTGTGTTCATATTGGCTTTCATAAATTTAAAGACACATTTATCATTCTAGCTTTTTTAGGATGGTCCTAATGCTAGATTGCGCCGTAAGTAAAAGAAGAAAATAAATTTCTAATAATCAACCTCTGAATAAGGACTGAGAACAAAACAGTTGCCTGCCCACCCAAATGAGGGCTGGGTCCCAGCTCGGAGCTGGAAGGAGGTGTGGAGTTTCCTGAGGATGGGAAATGGCTTCAGCAGAGGGACCTTCCTCCTCACTCCTGCCTGGACTTCACGTGCTGAGGGGTTGGCAGTGGTTTTCATAAACTTTCTGAACCAGTGACCTGTGCCGTGTTCATCAGCAGGGAACAGCCATGAGTCACACAGGTGGTTTGCTTTTGTTGTTAATTTGGGGGTTGTTTGTAGGAATTGTTGCTTGCTGTACAAACAAGCTGCATTGTTTGAGCTACCAGTGGAGGAAATGCAGACAGCTCTAAGGTGCACACTGAGTTCCAAAGGCTTTTTGCTACAGACAGTGACCTTAAAATTGCACGTGCCCTTCTTCAGTGTTGACATCAAACAATTAAAGAGTTGCATATGGAAACCTAACTGAAGAGCTTTTCCTTTAGGTATCTGTTCAGAATTTCCACTGGTGCCAAGTAAAATTGTATCTATCCTGTATCTAAAACAAAGCAGGCTGCACAGGCTAATAAATAATTATACTTTTTATAAAGGAAGGCTAATTTCTGAAAAATCTGGGTGTTTTCCCCCATTACTTCCCTCTATATCTTTTTGCAAAATGCACTGGTTCTTCATGAAACAGTTTTCCTTTCTTTCTTAGTGCTCATGCTTGACTAGAAAAGCCATCACTGCCAGGTGTGTGAGCCTGGGTTGTGTGATGATTAGCAGGAGGGTAATGAATCAGCTTGGGCTTTACATCTGTGGGATAAATCATGAGCTCCAGCTGAATGTAAATATTGTGGTGTTATTCTGTTTTATAGCATTCTACCAAAACCCTGTCCTTAAGAAAGAAAGAGATTCTAATAATCTACAAAAAGTAGGGTTGGGAAAACTTCATGTTGCTTTGCTTTTAACAAAGTCTGAAATCTATTTTCACCAGATAAGTTTTGTAAAACCCTTTCTTATTTCATGATCTTTTTCACTTCAAAATGTGAGTGCTATGTGCAGCTTTTTGGATATGGTGAGAAAGCATTTACTTTTTCTCCTAGACTTCATAAGGGAATAGTGTAAAAACAAACCCAAACCAAACCTTAATATTTTCATAAAAGCTAGATTAAATTAAAGCTTCAAAAGTTTTGAGTTCTGCTCAGAAATTCTGATTTTTATTTACATTGTGTCTTTGTCACCTTGGAAACACTACCCTATGCAGAATAACACAGTGGAAATGTGAGTCCCAATTGCCGTTCTTAAATTTCTCCTTTGCAAAACATCTCCTAGAACCTGCAGATGTAGAGGGAAACTTTACCTATGAGTATTTCAGTCTTTTTCTCCAACTTTGGTGTTTACATTTGTTAACATTTCTTGCTAACTAAAGGGAAAAAATGACCTTGGAATGTACATGTGTATTTTGCTCCACAGTCACCTTCCTGCAATATAACAAAAACCTTTCCCCATAAGGCAATACAGGCTCTTGTTGCTGGTGCTGAAGTATTAGGTCTTTCCTGAGACACTGATGTAAGAGAATAGAGAGAGAGACACATATTTCTGCAAAGCAATAATTCAGCTCAGAATTTTAATATAAAGAACACCAAGGCAGTATCCTGTTATCTGAATTTTAATGACTGTATCTTTTTTATCCTGTCAGTTGTAGCAAGGATGTGAGAGGTTTCATGAAACATTAATGGCTCTAACTGCAGTCCTCTCTATTTTCTTTTTTCTCTCTTTTTTTGTTCTCCTGATGTGATGTAAAATATGAATTTGTGCAGTGGAACTGCTTTCTGCACAGGGCTGTATTGCTTGCTTGATCTTGCAGCAGTGACTGTGGTTCCTGTTTGGGCTGGGAGCTTCCACACAGGCTGCCTAGGGAGAGGGAAAGGGCTGGAGGTGCATGAAGAGGAAGATCTTGCTGATGACAGGTCATAAACAATTTTGCATACTGTCTATATATTAAGGACTTTCAAATAAAGGGCCAGCTGGATGTTCTGCAGTAGCCTCAGGCTGATCTGTAGACTGCTGGCTGCTGGCTGAATGTTCAAAAGGCAAAAAGCCACAGGAATGTCAGATCCTCTCCCCTCCACAACCCCCCAAGGAACAGGACTGAGGATGGGGTAGAGAGGGTCTAAACCCAAACAGTTTTCAGGGTCTGTCGGCTGCAAGGGCACACCAAAGGATGTGGAGATTGCTCTGCATGCCAGGCTCTGCAGTGGGGCTGCTGGGCAAAGTCCTGAAGGATAATGAATTCCTCCAAGAGCCAGTCCCTCAAACCTAAAACCCGTGCAAGCAGTTGCTGCCATTTGACTGAGTGCTCTCACGTTATAACTTCCAGGGGAGCAGTGTAGGGAAATACATGGTTCCCAAGCCAAGTAAAGAAACCTAGAGGCAAACAAGCATAGCTTAACACAGGCACAGAGGCCAAGTGTGTTTGGAATCCAGCATGTGAGGTGCTGCAAAAAGCAAGCTCAGCACTCTGATCCACAAGATGCATAATAGGAAATGTTCTCATTTATTCGGAGGAGGCCTGTTACAATATAAATATGCATTGTGTGGTGCCATAATGCAGTGACTATAATGTGGCAGCAGCAGATATAAGCCCTGATGTGTTTATTTCCATCCTATGACCCCGATGTGTTCAGTGAAAGGGTGTCACCACACACTGTGACACGTGTGTGTCGTGCTGTCTGCCATTCGCTGGGACTGGGATATTTGCTAGCAAATGTTCTGCCCTCCATGAACATCATCCTGAGAAACAAACCTACAAGGCTTTGGGGAGCAGAGACACCACCAGCAGCTGTCAGGCTCTGTGCCTCTGTGCTCTCCTTACCTCTCAGTTCCTCAGGCAGATCCATGAGTTGGGAATAGTCTGACCTCCAACAATTTCCCCTCTTGCTGTGTCTGAAAAATAGATGGCAAAAATATGGCTTACTCTTCCAGTTTTCTTCATTCTGTTGGAGTTTGTGTCTGTCTGGAGGCGCTGGATGAATCTGGGGTAGTAGGGATACACTGAGTGGGGCTGAGGCCTTCTCCCATAAGTACATCTTAATTGAAGCAGAGGTTTACGTGGAAAGGTGAACAAATAAAGCACTAACTGCTTAGTTCTGTTTTTCAAGAAGCATTCTTTCAGTTTTTTGTGGTTTTCTGCTCTGGGAGCTGTGAGGAAGGTCGGAAAGGTGCACTGGGCGTATCATGGCCTGTGTGCATCAGGCTTATGATGGCCTGTGAGAAGGAGCTCGGGATTTTGTACAGTAAATAATGCAATATTTAGTAACAGCACTGGTCTCTCAGCACCGAGTTTGGTTAGCATGGGCAGGCTGAACAGCTGGAGAAACAAATGGTGTGGCAATGCAGTGTGCTGTTTAGCCATGGACCAGTAGAGTCTGCTGCCGCCGAGGCACACCGATAAACGCAGGCGCTAACAGGTCTGACGAGTGCTTAGATTCCACCCATTAGAATGATCTATTTTGGAATTAGCTTGCAAATGAATAATCAAGTTACATTCTCTGTGGAACAGACTTGACTGCTGGTATACTGCAGAGCTTTGACAAAAAGAACTGCAGAAAAAGTAAGGCCCAAAGAAAGTCGATGTGAAATAAAATTCAGTTCACTCTGACTATGCTAATTAAGGGAGCTTACACATTTCACCCTGATTAACTGAGAAGCAGTGGCAGAGCTCAATGTATGTGGGAGTTCATTTAGTTGTCTGTAGTTCTACTTTTTGCTTAACAAATGCATCTTGATTTAAATGGAAATCTCTAATTGCAAACTGATCCCTGATGCAGCATGTCACAACAAATACATACATTCTGTTACAAAAAGAAAATGTTGTCTGTTTAGATTATTTTCACTATTGTCCCAGGCTTTCTTAATTCTTCCACTTTCCTTCATTCAGCATAAAGTTCACAGTATGTCTGTCTGAAACAACAACAAAATGGGATGCCTATTATCAATGAATCAGTGGCACTTAGAAGTGGAATTTAAACAAATCTGCTGTAATAATGGTGGATGGTTTGCTTGAAATCTGAGTTTTCTTCCTTATGGAACCAGGAGGAGTTTTGATGGAAAACAAAAAAGGTGATATTTTGTGCTAGCTGGCACCAGTGTGGTTACCTGGACAGATTCTCCTTATTGCAGAATCGGGGCAGCATTAGGAGAGTAGGGGTTTATATGACAGGCAGTTAATAGAAGGATGTTTGTGGAGGAATGTCTGGTTTTCCTACGGTAAAAAACAGAGGGAGAATATGAAGTGAAGGAAAGGAAGGGTAAAATAGAAAAGGGCAGATAAAAGGAAGGGGGAAATTCTCAGAAATAGAGTAGGCTGGTGTGAGGACTCCCATGCACTGCTGTTTTTGAGGAGGAGTCTGGATTTGCATGCAGTGTAATGAACAGTAGAGGCATCCTGTGCCTGGCTTGATGTGTCCCCTCAGTGCAGCAGCAGAAATTCCTGCCTTCAACATTAATCTGGATTCACTGAAAGCAGCACATGTAGAATATTACTGCTGTTGCTGTAATATTCTTTGGGAAAACAGGAAGCACTCGTAGTGGAAAATGTGCAACGTGAGTGATAAAGAGGGTCACCAAGATTCAGTCCTGCAGAAAAACTACCTTCATTTTTTTCCTAAGTACGAAGCAGGAGAGAGATAATATTTCCCCTGTGTCAAAGCTGATTGTTCTAGAACTAATGGGATGACCCCAAAGTTGAGGAAACCCGTTAAAAGGAAGGACAAAGAATAGAACACAGACTAAGACAATACTTCCTGTTCCATTTATTAAATGTGACTTATAGTTCCAGCTAAGAATATACATGCAAGGCTTGATCATATATAGAAAATCACATCACACGAAAAAAAGGTTTTTTGATTCCACTTAGGACTTTATTAATAACTGGCAGCTTTATCACAATATACATTAATTACATGTAGAGCTACATTTGCATAACACCACAGCTGCCATTTAAAGCAAAAAACACACTCAGATGTTTGGTAGATCTAAGCATTTTGTTTGGATTTCAGAAAATGTGCCTGTGAGAAGATTTAAATAGACCATGAAATAAGACAATTTCCCTGCTTTTTTTCCCTGTGTAATTCATTCAGCACAGGTGATGAGGAGATACTAAGTACCAAAGGAGTGATATTCCTGTTGCCCTGTGGTCAATGGGCAGCCTGTTTTCTCCACTTAGCATTAAATTCCCTGCAAAGGTACTATCCAATGTGGTATGTTCAGAATGTTCAACCAATGTAGGGAATTTTGGAGGTTTCTGTTTCGTTGGGTTTTTTTCCGTTTTTTTCCTACTGCTAAACATCAAGTCCTCAAGCCGGAAAATAATGACATATATACGTATATATAATTCATATTTCATAATGATGAAAGTTTCTCTGTCATTACTGCATAAATCTGTGAATTAATGTCCTGCCAGATGTGTACTGGACTATATAATAGCTGGCTGGGGAGGCAGGAGGTGTCATTTGCCTCAGGACAGACAGACAAAGCAGAGCTCCAGGTCTGCCCACTGTGAACCATTCCCAAGCTCCTTTTAGATGCTGTGGGGTGCCAAATCCTGAATCTGTCACTCTGCTTTGCAGCACTGCCAGCGGAGCCTGCTCATGAGACAGGGCTTGCTTCCCAGATCACTGCCATCACTTCATGTCTGTGTGGTGGAGCTCCTTCTTCCTCCTGAGTTAGTGTGCTGAAATGTTGACTCCTCAGAAATTCCTGGCATGTGAATAAGTGCAAGAGTAGCAAGAAAAACAGCAAGTGTTGAATACATTGGTCGCTTCCAACTCAGCTGCTGAGTATGCAATGCTTTTGTTTCTGACATACTGCTGTCTTGCATAATACTTTTGTATTTTTCTCTTCTTTGCACTGAGAGCAAATTATTGTGCTTGTGGGCCTGTGTGTAACTGGAGCCTCAGTCACCACTGGACAGAGCACTGTCCCCAGAGACTCTAAGCTGAGCATTAAGTTTCAGACAGATTTCAAGTATGTTTGGGAATCTATCATCTTCATCAAGCTACTGTTCTCTGTAACAAATTGTTTCCATTGCTGGAGATCCAATTCCCAGGAAGTCAGCTGTCCATTAAATGCTAGTTGCAGAGATTTTTGATCTCATATCCCCTGTTCAGTTTCAACTGAGAAAACTGACTTTGGCTGAGTTGCTCCTGGTATAAATCAGTGTGATAGAAGGCAGAATTTGTCCCTTTCCTTTTCAGCCAAATTGTGTGCTTTCAGTGTTCGGAAATCTATAATCTTCCCTCTTTCTGACTTGTTTGATGTTTATCAGAATCCCCTGAAATCTTCAACAGAGATGAAATAATCTATATTACTTGCTACATAAGTGATGTAGTACCACTCCTTTAAATACTTGTACTGCTGTCCAGATTGCTATTTCAACAATTTGCTGTTTAAACACTCTGTGAAATACCAGTAAAACTGATGTTTAAAAAACACATGTAGTGATAGGTGCTCTTCTCAAAGACTGAACACCTTTGTTCCCGTTTGTGTCTTGCCTTTCATTTTTGCTTTCTAAGCAATGTGCTTTTCTGTCCAACCCTTGCACATTATTCATCCTTCTTATCTCATTTTGAAGGCCTTCTCCTGAGCTTGGAATTCCTCCTTGGACCAGGATAGTCTGCCATCACTTTTTCCTCTAAAACTATCAGTATTTAGTGCTAATCCAGTACAATGTTTCCATTGCTGATGAAAAGTTCAAAGCTTTTTTCCCAACTTGTCTATCTCATATTAACTTGAAAATCTAACTATCAAATGTCATCTTCCTTTTGAGTCAGCTGGCAGAAATTGATCTAATAGGCTAGAACAGGGAAAATATGTGCCTGGTGGTCTGGGCATTGTATCCCTTTGCACTAATCCAAATGGAATTGGATGAATACAGAGCCCCTGAAAGTGAGATGTGATTTGGGTCCCAAGAAAAACATGCTTCAGGTGCATTCCACATCAGAATGTAGAATATTCCATGCTCCACTCCCTGGGGCTCCTGGCACTGTAAACAGGCAGCAGTTGTGTGTCTGAATTTATGCCAAAAGTAGGCTGACTGCAAGGAGAGACGAGCTCAGCCCCAGTTAATCCCTGCTCCTGAAGCAGCAGCTCCTACTTTCTTAGAGCCAAAACTGGCCATGCATGAGGCTTAATCTCTGTGTTAAAGATGTTGAATATAAGTGATTATAAGCCTTGTGAATATATGGCAGAGGGCCAGGGTGACACCAGCCTGTTGTTGCTCCAGGAATCAGGAGGGTTGGCAGAATGCAGTGCAGGGCAGATATTTGCTCTTGTCGTGTGCACAAGAGCCACCCAACATCGTTCCACGTATTCTCATTTACTAATTTCTGTCCTTCAGTGAATGGAAATGACTCTGCCTTTCTCACCAAGTAACCAGGTATGCAAACACATCCCCAGACAAACCAAGCAAAACTTTAAATCCTCTTGGAGTCCATGTAATGATGCAACACAGTCATTTAATGAAACCACAAGAATTCCTGGGTTTGCCTAATACTCACCCAACTTTCCCAGATGTTTAGTGCAAGAAAATTCCCTTGATCTGGTTTCAGATTTGGGTTTAGGTTCCCCCACCCTATAAGTTTTCTCATTTCAGAGAAAGCTATTGGAGAAGATCAGATATTTTTTGAATTCCTTTTTTACTAAAGGTTTTGGGGTGCAGAAAAGTAATCTATAACCACTTCTACCTACTTCTTTATTTTTTCAGTCATTTCAGCAGTTATTTTTAGGTTCAAGCAAACAAAGCTTTCCTATTTTCCATAGTTGCATAATTAATCTGCAAGAACTTTGACATTTCAAAGAATGCATTGTTCCTAGCCTTTGCTGGTATCTGCATATTTCTCTCTAGATTTCTGGCCTGATATTTACACTTAATGAATGAACATGAACTCAGACTCTTGAGGTCTGATCAGGTTTTTTGTGATTGACTAAGCCACAGAGGATAAACTTTTAGGTATTGTCTCCTTTATTAATATCTAGTCTGCTCCAAACTGCAGTAGTGAAGAATTTGCTGGATCCCTTAGAAATTGTGAACAGTTCAGGATTTGGGCCTCTTGGCTGCAATAGGGAGCAGGGAAATTTTCCATTCTGGTATTATCGGCCATGCTTCAAACTGGTGTAAATTTTACAGCACAAAACATTGCAGCCTTGTGAGGATCATGGGTGAAAGAACAATGAGACAAAGCTGGGCATTTCTAGGTCCATACAAAGAATGAAATCACAGTTAGACCCTTGGTTGTACGTCTCACAATGTGTGGTTTTATTGGCAGATGACTGAGAAATTGAGAAACTTTCTTTTGATGACCTCTTTTGTTTTTTGCATGGTAGTGTGAAGACTGGTACCGCTACCCTAAGGCACGTGGTGCAAAAATCATCGCATCCCCCCAGTCTGTTGAAACTGCAAAGGAAAAAAGAGAGTAGTGTATTCTTTCTTTCTCCCTTTCTTCTTTTCCATTTTTTTTTTCTTTAATATTCTGATATGCTACAGGGAATGGTGTAGTGTCTCTCTGAAGAGCATTTGTTCAAGAACATGGTTTGCTCTCAGAAGTCCACTGGAAAATTGCAAAGAGTTGCCCTTTGCACCATGAAATTCAATCCCCAGATACCCATTGGGAAAGAAGATATTGTATAAGTTAGGGCAAGGATCCAATGAGATATCATCCAGACTGCAAAACCCTGGTTAGTAATTATATAAAATTCTGGATATTAATTATATAACATAATGCACTTCCTGGTTAAACTTGGGTTCAACATGTGTAGCTGAAGAAGGTAAATTACCTCAGCATTTATTGATCTATTTACTTAGGCAGCGCTGCTTCCCTCATGGATCACCTCCCGGATCTGTGATATGGCTCTGTTCCACTCAGAATAAAAACACCAACCTCCTTGAGGCTGGTCCTGTAACTGTGAGTCTCCAAGGAGCAGCAGAGGTGACTGACATTAACTTTGGTGATATTCAGACCTAGAACAGGAAGAGCTGCAGGAAATCCCTGGAATGCCAGGCATTAAAATGCTGGGTAGTACTGGCTGGTGATCAGCTAATGAAGAGGTGCAGACTGTACTTGTTAGAGAAAACATTTTTTCATGGCAGAGAAATTCCCTTTGGAGGCATTAGCAAATCATCCCCTCGGAGGCTTCACTGCAGCTACAAGTACCATCTCCTCCCATCTGGACACCTGTGGGCTCTGCTCTGTCCTGCTGCATTCCAGCTTTCTGTGGCACCACACCAGCTCAGCTGTTGGCATGAGCAGAAGGGAGCTGCTCTGCAGCAGCTGGCAAGGGCATCCCAGCAGCCCAGATCTGACCCGCTAGCAGACACGGAGCCCACTGATCCAGAAAGTGTTGTCATTTCCAAGGTTAAGTGCACAATCTGGAGATGTGATGTGGGAGAGCCATTCCTGTGTTCAGAGTGTGTGTGCCTAATACGTATTTAGCTTTACTAAACACTCACAACTTTTCTTCAGTAAGTAACGCTGCATGGATGGAGTGCTGAAAATGTTATTTATGGATAAGCAACAACGGATAAGTGTTTGACAATAAGCCTGTGGATCTGTGTGTGTGTGTGCATGTATAGATGCTGGTGTTGAATTATCAGTGAATACAGTCCTTTAATAATTATATGAGGGTATTTCATTGGGATCACGTGTGATTTCATACCCTGGTAGCTCCACAAAAGGCAATGAAGTGGTCTTACTAAAATAAAACCAAAACATTGAACTTAATTTACTCATAAAATCAGGGGAAAAAATGCTAACTAGTTCTCTTTGGTCTCTGTGTGTGAAAAGCTCCTGTGTGTCCTGTAAAGACATACACACAGAGTCTTCTAGGGCAGAAAAACTGGAATTAAAAATGGGAAGAAACTAATGTTGAACAGAAAACTGCCCATGCTGCATTTCTGAATATATCTTAATCTTTGACTATGGGAGCAACTCTCAAGAGTGGTTCAGTTTAGGGTTTGTCAGTCTTCTGGGAAGAAATTGTCACCATCTGCAAAGGCAGTAAAAAGTCTTATAGAATATTTATAAAAGTATGTTTTTGTTTTACTGTATAACTCTGATAAAATCATATTCTTAATAGCATACAGTGGCTTTTGTAGGTAGGAGGTGACATCATGAAAACTTTGCATGAGAATTAGGTGAAGGTATTTGGTAGAATCAGTGATTCATTCTCAAATACAATAGAGAATAATTCAATCATTCAGCCAACAATCTGTGTTTTAGAGGGTTTTTTGACTAAAATAGATGAAATCTTACATCTGGATGTTTTCAAAACATCATTAGATCTGCTTTTATTTTTTCTTTATATCATCTTAGAGCATGCTCTAGGACTAACAGCACAGGCTAATCATGAACAAGATGCACACACAGAGATAAATTCAGTCAAAAAGGGTTATCAGCTGGTCACTGCTAAATTCGGATTGCACTAAAATGGAAATTCTACAAATATATCACAATTTTTTTGTTCTTCATAAAGCAGTGAAGTAGCAGAGTGTCCACTGCAAAAGCTTTGCCTTACCCCTGTGTCACTGAGCTAAGAATTCTGAATGATGGAAAAACTCCTGTGCAGTGAGACTAACAACTTTTTCACATGCTAAGACAGAGCTCTAACACAATTATCATTAAACAGGTCATAATATTTGCAACACAGATGTTCATTTTTGTAGTCTTCTAGAGAGGTTATGAGAAGTAAACTTAGACACCTCATTATTCTTTACTTTCTTTCTCGATCTATTGCAGGTAATAATTTTTCTCCCAACAATAGATGGTAATTTTGTTATGGCTGCAGAAATTTCTGTATGAATGTGCTAACAAGCATAATTCTCTAATAGCATGATAGATCCATAATAGATTTAGTTAATCTTCTGTTACATTGTCTCTGTGCAGTGCTCATTAATTATAGTGAAACAGCATAGGATTATATGATTTTATACTAGATTTCCTGCCAAAAAATTACAGTATTTCAGATTGTCCTTCGAATTTTAAAGGGTTACATTTGACTTTAAAGAAATTACTAAAAATTGCTAAAAATATAGAAATATTAAATTTATTAGCATTTAAAATGCAAACAAACAATAAAAAATCTCAGTGTCATAAGTTGGGTTAGACTGGGGATATAGTTTATGGAAATATTTCCAGTTCACTTTGCTCAAAATCCTCCTGAGCGTCAGCTCACTCTCAATATCAGCATTGCTGTGTTTTAATACCCAATCTGCCTTTCTTGCTAAGATTTTTCAGACAACTTGCACGTATAAATTTCAATCAGCATTCTCTGCAGGACTTTTAAAAAATACTACTGAGATCAATTTAAAATAACATTTCCAATGAAATTTTAAGCTTCCTACAATTATTTTCAAAAAGTACTTCTCATATACAATTATGTTATTAAATTGTTGTCCATATCATAAAAGAGAAGACAACAAAATTGCTGTTAAATGAAAATATTGAACAATTTTTTACTCATTAAAGAACAGGATTGCAGAAAAGGGATCATGATATGACACATCACTTTTAATTTCTACAAAAATATACCTACTGTGTATTTTGTTCTGTATGCTTCCTAAGTTTTGAAATTCTCCAGGCTGGCTTTGTCTCCAGAAATGCAAGAGTTAGGATCACTGGAATGGAAATGGGGAGAAGTGTGTGGGAAGCAGGTGGATGTAAAGAAGGGATACACCCTAATATCCCCCAGCAAAAAGAGATTATTTGGAAAGAATAAATTACTTTGCCGTCCCTTATTAGTTCCCTCTTCCTTATTTTGCTGCTGTCCTCCATCCATCCCCCCTGATTGTTACACCCTACTCTTAAAGAAAAGCTTTAATCTCCCCTCTGGCCTTGCCAAGCAGAGTCACAACCCCTTTGTACAAGTGACTTGTGACCCGTGCCAGAATAGTGTGCCAGGGTTTGGCTCAACACTTTGGCTCAGTGGTGCTCTGGGGTGGTTCTGCCTTGGAGGAGATGAGGCTGGGGGTTTCTGAGCAGCTGGTGGAAGCTTCCCAGAGGCAGAATAGGGTGCTAATGGGATAATGAGGTTAATTAACAGGATAGCAGTTAAAAATAGAATATGACAAATTACTGATGGCTATTACGGGTTACTGATGGCTTACCATGATCTTGTGTTGTGTCAGAGACAGCTCTGCATGTCAGGAGATGAGATTCCAAACCAATAACTCATTTAGGGTCCCCTCTCATCAGCAGGGAATAACTGATTAGTTTCAGTGGTGAGGAATCATTTGGGTGACAGTGATTACAAGATGAGTAAGAAAGGAAGGAGTGAAAACAGCAGGGCTAGATGTAAAAGTCCTCACAAAGAAAATTTTAGGAAACGGTTAATAACTTGGATTTCTGAGGTTATTTTGGAGACTGAAGTGTACAAAATGCTGAACAAAACAAAAAAATCCCAGAGATTGTTTAGAGGATTGGAGCTGGAAGAAAATCAGTGACTTCCCTGATGAAAGGGAAAGAGAAACTGAACAATAGTAAGAAGAACTATGGCTTCATTGGGAGTTTAGAAATAACTGGACAATGATGCAAAAGAATAAACAAGGTAAAAATGAGCCAAGTATCAATAAGACACAAGGTTAAGGATGATTGGCATGGACACGTTGAAAGAAAGCTGGAAAAGCTAAGGCCCAAAATTAATTACCAGGACATAAAAACCGAGTAGAGGGCTGGCATCCTCACAGAGGAAACCTCAGCGCAGGAACAGCAGCCAGCCCAGAGCAGGGAAGGACTGAGATGAAGAACCTGTAGGATTGAAGTGACAGGGCATGAGGATTTTCATCACACTGAGGAAGGATTCCTTCTTGGCCCTTGATGTAGTTAAAAATCCCCACTGAAAAGAGCAAGTCTGTGCCCTTGCTGGCCTGGAGGTTCAGCTGGTACTCTGTGTGTTCACAGCCAAGTTCTCCCTGTCCTGGGCCCTCTCCTCCAGCCAAACACCATTTTTCACAACAGTGACATGTTTGAGAGTTCTGCTTTTCTTTCAGACATGATCTAAATTGTTTTCCAGGTTTGGGAGGCTGAGTGTCTGCCAGTTGTTTTGCATAAGCATTGTCTCTTTAGGATAAAAAAAGCATTGAGAAAATTATAAATCTTAGTCCAGGGGAATGACTTGTTGAGAAGCCTGCACTAGTCTTTTATTTAATCAAAACAATATCTAGGTCAGCTATGATGTGTTTTCCAGATATCTTCAATTGAACTCTGGGAAAATCTTTAATAAGCCCCTATTTGTGGTTTACTTTGGTTTTGACAGCCAAGAGACTTGTCCAGCAAAAAGTGGTTTAAGTAAAAATGCAAATATGCAAACCAGCTCTCCGCCTGAACAGGTTGCAGCACTTCCAGTGAAACCATCAGGATTTCTAAGACCTGTAGGCAAGCTGCAATTTCTTGTCTGTGCCAAAGACGTGGCTTTATGCAGTGTTCTGTGAGGCCTTAGGAAGTCTCAAGAAGGGCTGTCCTGCATGGCTGAGAGCGTGAGGCCAGCTCACATCTTCCTGGAGGGGTTTCAGCTTGGGGCTCGTGTTTTGTAAGGAGGCAATTGCCACCTCTCCACTGCTGCTAATAGACGTGTATGATCTGAAAGAGACCCGGAGCTGCTAGTGCCCAGTAATATCAGGCTTTTTTTCTCTGCTGGTAAAAACAGTCATTCTCACAATAAGATGCAGTGCTTGCCAAAGGAATAAAAAATGGCAGTTTTTACCTTAATGGGAGCAATTTGAGGAACTGGAGTCCTTTTAGGAACACACTCCAACACTGCTGGAAATGCATTAAAGGTGTTGGTGTCTGACTTTGTTGAAAATGAGGAGGGCTGGCAATAGCAGTAGCCAAGTGGAAAGTGAGTGCTGCACTAAAGGAGCTCAACCATCAGCAACCTTGAGCAGGCTCTGAACAGTCGCTGCAGACTGAGCAAGGAGACTTTAGGGTAGTGCTGCCTTTGTCCTTTCTAACCATAAATTTTTATTAAATATGACTTCAAAGATTCATTCATGTCAATTCATACGTGTATCTTTTCCACTTCCATCCAGCTCTGTCATTCCATCTGTAAGTAAATATTGTTTGCCATGGTGCTTGTGTGATAGCCCTGGTGAGTGAAAGGCAGCGAAGGGCTGGGACTGGGTTGATGTTTATCTGTGAATTATTGGAGTCATATCTGGCAGAAAATCACACATTTTGGTGGTTGCAGTGAAGATGAGCTGGTGTATTGGAGATGCTGTTGAGACTGCTGGGAGTGCATTGTGGAGTATTAGTTCACTTTCCCTACACAGAAAGTGCCTGGCACTACAGGAATCTCAGCAACAGCAGGAGGAGACAATGACAGCTCTGGAAACAGTGGTTGCTTTGTCTCCAGCACGGGCACTTCCTAAGCAGTAGCTTTGAGCATCCTTGCCATGAAATGGAAACCTCCTTTCTCTGCCTTCTGCTCACTTGTTACCGTGGCAGGTGACACTCCAGACATCCCTCCCTGTCCCATCCCTCCTGTGCCAGGATCAGCAGCACAGCTGTGGCTGTAGGGGGTGATCATTACCTGTGCAGATATGCTGAGCTGTATTCTGCTATTCCAGTGTTATTATGAATAGTTAACACAACACATCATCTCTAAAGTACAGAACTGGTACGTTTTAGAATCCATTAGCCCTTTAAAAATAATTGGATATCTTCTCATCTTTGTTAATTTGCAGCCTTTGGTAATTCACACTGGGTGATCTAGTCATTAGTGCAAATTATATTTAAGAAGTAGAACTTAAATAAATTCCATTCTACAAAACTTTCCAAGTATAGTAGGAAAACAATTGTGCTGCCAGTTACTTGATTTGTGTAGTATTATATTAAAAAAACCCTGGTAGAATTTAATTTGGTGATCTGGGTTTATGGTCTGTCACAGTTTATGTTCTCCTCAAAAAAGTAAAATTTAATTATAACTGAAACACTAAAACAAGTACTTTTTAAAAATATTGTCAAAAAAAGAAACATTACTAATTTTCTTTTTTCTTCTATCTTGTTGGAAAGAAGAAGCCATTTCTCACTGATTTTTTCAGAGTGGAATAATAAGCACACAGACAGACTCGCAACACTATTGTTAAAGACTACAGAATTATTGTCTTGAAGAGCTCCACAATTGCTACAGTAAAAAAAATCCTGAAGCTCTGGGGCCAGTATAATTTCTTTTTGCCACACAAATAAACAGGATTTTAGCAACAGAGTATATGTAATATAGGTGTCGTCAGATCAGAAAAGAGGGGTTCTCATTGACTGATTCTGAAAATATAAGTTGATGTTTCTCAAATGGTTATAATCAGAACACTTCTGCTGATTTAACAGCAAAGAGTGTTAATGGACAGAAAGGAAACTGAAGGAAAATAAGATATCAGAGAGTGTTCTTGTAGATATAGGGCTGACATAAGGACAAAAAATGCATCTAAAGATCTTTACTTTTGTGTGTGAGCCATTTAATGTAGGATCTCAAGCAAGGCTGGTGATAATAAAGTGGAAATTCATAACATATTTCTTCAAAGTAACAGACAGAAAACGACAGGTAAAAAAAGCAGCTCTGCTTTTTCCAATTTTTTTGTTTATTAGTGGTTTGGTATCTCTAGGTCAAAATCAGAGCAGGAAGGGAGGCTACAAATTAAACCTGCTGTGTTTAGGATGCAAATCTCTATTCTGTGTTCTGAAGAGTAAAAGGACAATTTTCCTAAGTAATGAAACTGGCACAGCGGTGCAAATTCTTCTCTGTTCCTTGTCCCTCTGTTATTTATCAGGGAAATTAACAGCTGTATTTACAGCCTCTGAAGTACTCGGCTGAGGAGGAGTCCTTGGAGACTGCAGAAAGACTCCTGAAGGATAGCATCTCACACACCACTCAACTGTTAACTCAAAGGAAATAAGACATGAAATGAGAGCAGATTATGGGCACAACATCAGCATGGCAGCATCTGCAACAGTATCTGCCACTGCTGCTGGAATGTGAGACCCAGCAGGAACAAACAGCTCTGTCACGGTGGGTGGGTGCACCAGCTCCCACATGCTGCTGCCAGCTTCCCAAATTGTCACATTCCTCTGTTCTTTATGTTTGAAGACGAAAGGGTTTTTTTTCACAGCCTTCTAAAAATGTGATATGGAGAGTTTAAGTCAGTAAAGTGTTTGTTATTTCTGTATCATGGGTAAATAATTATTGGTATTGCTGGGTTTAAGCTGCAGCAGGAGTCACTGTAGGTCACAGGGTTGGCAAGGGATGGAGAGCACTGGTGACAGCAAATATCAGCTTTTTTCCACATAGGAGAAATGAGGTCATTTACAAGGAGACCCACTACAAATTAACCAATGAATAGATGTATTATAATCTCCCTTGCCAATCCTGAGTTTCTGTCTCTGAGAGAGGAATTTTTCCTCTGCATACTTCAGTTGCTGCAGTGTAGAGTCTGAGGCTACCCTTCACCACTGTCCCAAGAATTTACAGCTAGTGTTTGCTTTTCCTCTTGAACTCAGTAGGAATCAGGTATTGGGCATTCCCAGCTTGAATCTCTATGGTGAAAATGTCTTCCAGGATACTTCAGGGAATTTCACAGGGTCACAGAATATCCTGAGTTGGAAGGGACCCACAAGAATCCATAAAATAAGAGGAACGTAACCCTGCTTTTTAGAAGCAATAATCAATTGGCTGATTAAATCTATGGTAGCTATGGGAAGCTGGCCCTTATAAGGAGCATTTATAGCCCCTTCAACCTGTTCCAGAGGAAGCTCTATGCTGGCACAAGAGTGGTTGTTCCAAAGGTGTTACAAGAAATTGTGTCTATAAAGTGGACAGAGAGGTCAGTAAATGAATAGGAGCTATGGCAGGGGCCATATAAGTGTTGTGCTGGCCTCCCCTAAAGAATCACCTGCAGAAAATATTAAGTTTTGTCATATAGGCCAGTGAAAAAAAAAAGGGATGAATTTGCCAAGTCAGAGACTGTCAGAGACAGGGAAACTCTGGTATGCTGGACAAAATAATACAAGTTTATTCACACAGGCATGAGGGAGCAAATCCCATCAGCTTATTTATCATCAGCTAGTATTTGACTGTGTCTCTTAGAATAGTTGTATTAAAAGATTGTAGAGTTCAGCAGCTGATAGTTAGCACTAAATTTGCTTTTGCTAGCCATGGCAAGTCTGACATAATTGTGTCAGACAACAAGCTCCCATTTTACGAGCATATGCTTAAGCCATTGCAATGAATTATGACACAGCATATCCCCATTATCCTCAGTCTAACTTATTGATTGAAAACAAAATAATAAAGTGTCTACTAAAATGGTGATGGAGGTCAGACTCTGGCCCATATTTAATGTTGTTAAATTACCTAATGACATCAGTGGAGCGTGGGCTGTCGTCTGCTGACATCGTGCTCAATAGAAAACTGAAAACAGGATTGTCTGGGATGCTGGAAGTGTCTGTCAGAGTCAGTGGGTACTTGTAGACGTGCAGAGCGATAGATAAGACAAAACAAAAATACCCAGTGTGATTTAAGGGCCCAGAAGCTGCAGCCACCTCACAAAAATGAAGCTGTGCATGTCTGTGCTGGGAAGCTGTGGCTGCAAACAGCATAGCTGTCAAAACACGTAGCCTTGTCTAACTGTGTGTGTCATCACCCAGGCGTGTGGAGAACCCAGGCTGGGGAGAACCAGGTGAGCCTCTTCCAACCCCAGCAGGCAGGAGATGCAAGGAACTGGTGCCACTGAGTCAAGGACTCCAAGGGTCTGCAGTGAGCAGGGTCTAGAACAGAACAAACCGGAACAGTCGAAATCAAAAGACTCAAAGGAAGTAGTGATTTTTTCTCAGAGAGTCAATGCAACCCCAGAATGAAAGAGATGACTGGGTGGTCTTGTGTCTGCCCTCCTTTGGAAACAGCTCCGTGTCATTCCAGGAGAGCCATGCCCAGCTCCCATCAGGTGCATCCTCCCTCTGCCACTAGAAATTATCTTGTCATTACTGAGTGATGCTGTTGCTTACCTTCGGGGGATTTCTTCTTCATAATGGCTGTTTCAGCTCATAGGAAATGGCATTTTCTTCTTTTTCTACTTTGTGCAATGGAAAATCAAACATTGAATTTAATCATAATATGTAGTCTCTTGAATACAGTGGATAGTTTTGTATATTTAACCATGGCATCTTTTCATTTTCTGCTCCTCCATTCTCCCCCAAAAAGGAAAGGAGATTCTCAGGCCTCTTCATGGAGGTTGAATTGTCAGCTTGTGATCTCCTTAAGGTTCGATTATTCTTTGGGTTAAATTTTTCTCCATAGCCTCATACTTTGGAATAATTTGCTATATAAAATTCAGGGAAAATG
Source organism: Thryothorus ludovicianus (assembly GCA_013397245.1). NCBI lineage: Eukaryota > Metazoa > Chordata > Aves > Passeriformes > Certhiidae > Thryothorus > Thryothorus ludovicianus. The sequence continues at coordinate 35,509 of VZTB01013357.1, read as the reverse complement.
AATCTTTAGGCTGCAGTGATCATTCAGAAGGTATTTCACTCCTTTCTCAAAAGCAAAGCCTTCAGGTTATTCCTTGAAGCTTTTTGTTGTTTGTTTTAGGTTTTGTAGGGGTTTTTTGTTTTGCTTGTTTGCTTTTTCTGAGAGTAAGTTTATTTTTAGTACCTGGAGATGCACAAAAACAAAAAAGAGAAGGAAGGAAAGAGGAAATGGATGAGGCAGATCTTAAGGCATACAAGCCCATGAGGTTAATGGATGCACCACTGTGTGCTAGATCACTAACATTGTCTTGATTTGACATTTGAGAGTTGTTCTGGGACATCAGCTTCCTTTAAGAAATACCCCACCTCACCACTGACCTTCTCTTTTGAACATAATGTTAGAGGATAACCTAGAGGATAGAAGGTAATGGATGGGAACCAATTTAATCTGAGCAGTTGTGAGTGTTGGATGAAGCTGTTCTGACTGCATGTTGACTTTCCAGGTAGTGTCAAGGTACAAAGTTTTGTTCAGATTTCAAAACTGCCATCAGTTCAAATTGCTGTGACAACACATCGAGTCAAGTAAGGATGTTCCAAGCCTGTCCCTTAGCCATCCTGACAAAGCTGCTATTTAGCATCCCAAAATGCTGGTGTTCATTTCTTGGTCAAATCAATCTGAGTTTCAGATGTGACAGAAATGCCATGCAGGAACTGAGATTACTAATATTTTTTGTTGCAGTTGGTTTTTCCCATTTCCCCTTAGAATTATGTCTTCAGAGAAAATCTCTTTAAAAGTGCAGCTGCATTCTACTTCACGTCACAATGGTGTAGCTTCATTAATTTAGTGTTGTTCATCCTTATTTCTGGGTTAGTATCAAAAGAATACAGCTAATTATTTTTGGAACACAGAAACAATTCTGAACAGGCCACGCTTGCCTCTAGCATATACTCTCAACTCAAACTAAATATATTTTGATATCTAAAAGAGTAATTAAGAAAAAGTTCCTTTGTTCTATGTCTCCATTTTATTGGTGTTTGAAAATGCTAATGGTGAAATACATCATAAAAGAGTAACTTAATTGTGCTTGGAGTCCAACAGAATATAAATAATACAGGTTTTCTTTGCAAAAATTAAGTAGTTTGTTAGAATATCAATGTATTAACCAGAGATCACTGAGTTGATTAGTAGCTATTGTGGGAGAGAGCTGAGGGTTTATTGCTTTATCAACTTTGTACTAATGATGACTACTGGTCTTAGGAGGGAGAATTGGCATTAGAGGAAAAATATCTTTTTTGTCTTTTATGTATAATTTTCCAATGTGTGTGAATTGTTTCATAGCTCATAGTTATAAGTACTAATGAATTAAAAATATTGGGCTATAAAGTCAGATTCTTTCAAAAGTAAGACACTTTCTGGGGTGCGAGCATATGTAAGCATTTTTCACAATATCTGAAAAAAGGTGAAAATTTGTGAAAATACAGATCTTAATTACTTGAATAATGTATTTTCATGTTCCCGTGATCTCTAGTGCCAACTGCTTGACAAACCTCACGTCATTTAGATGATCCCATATGTAATATAATTGGTTTCAACTAGAAACTGCCCACACAGGGAATTAAACGTGCTCGGTGCTCTTTTGGAAGAGGCCCCACATTGCAGAGATGATGTGTTTCCTCCAACAATGTAGTTTTTAGCTCATGCCTTCAACCCACAAGCAAAGCCCTACTCACAAGTGTAACTCATGTCAAATTCTTAGTTTAGGTTTCTTGTTTTAGTGCCTATTCCAAAAAAATCTTCCAGCAACCACTAATTTGGGTCTTTCTCTCCCATCCAGTCCCCAGTTAATGAATCTCTGAGTAATTTTGGTTGTTTGCTTGTCTTTGAGACATGTCGTGATATTATCAGGGAGAGAAGGCCCACACTGATGAGTTCTGTGGTCCTGTGAGCATCATTTCCCCCGAGCAGTCTGAGAGGTCCCCAGTGCTCCAGTGTGTGCTCAGGAGTGGCACACACAGAGGTGACCACAGCGTTTCTCAGCCTCCCCTTCCCCTCAAAGATATTAAACTCTGCATTCCTCTCTCCAGACTTTCAGTCTGCATCTCTCTGGGTTCCTCAGCCCTCTCTAAGGAACACAGGTGGACAGGGACCTTGTATTTTCCAAGCTGCCTTTCATCTGTTGCTGGATGGCATCCTATTGCTCACTCTCTCTAGGAAGTGACATTAGATGTCACTTCCTTGCTTTTTACATGGTGACTAAGATGTGGAAATCACCCTCACCGAGCATATGGGGGAGTGACAACCACAGGGAAATGTGTAGTCCTGACGTGGAATCCTGCAAAGCAAAAGAAAACAAAAGATTTAACCTGGGGGAACTTTTACATAGTGTGGCTTAGGGAATGGGAGAAGACTCCAGGGCACAGAAGAGAAAACTGTCAGGCTGGAAATAATGGAGTTACAAGAATAAGAAAAGATGAGTCTGATATAACAGAGAAGACTTTGATATACATTTCAGCTTTGAGTGCTTGGACAAGCAGAAATTTCTAATAGCTTTTGGCTTTTTCCATTAGCAGTTTTTCAATGCAGCACTCTGAAAACAAGTGGTTAAATCAGCAGTGCGATAAATACTTTCCAAGCTACAGATGAAAATCCTCGTCTTTCCAGGACAGAGAGCCTCCTGCACTGTGTGGAAGCGTGGGATTTAAAAATAACAAATGCTTTGTTCCCTGCTGTTCTTGGTGGGAGCCAACAAGAAAAAGCTCTTTTAGTCTGCCTAAAAACGGGTAGCAGGTCTCACAGTTGTCTGGGGAAAGAAGGGAGAGAAAAGAAGATGGCATTTGCATTTTAACTACAGACAGGGGAAACAGATGTTGGCAGAGTTGAGTACTCAGAAGTACAGGGGCTGTTCAAGCAAAGTTATCGTGGTTTTCAGTCTTTTTTTTTTTTTTTT
>VZTB01013357.1:5082-29514 GCA_013397245.1 Thryothorus ludovicianus | reverse complement strand
ACAGGGATGATGTGCTCAGAGCAGGGTGATGGGCTCAGCACAGGGTGATGTGCTCAGCACAGGGATGGTATACTAGCACAGGGATGATGTGCTCAGCACAGGAATGATGTGCTCAGCACAAGGATGGTATACTAGCACAGGGATGATGTGCTCTGTGCAGCCCGCTAACTAGCCTGTCGTTAAAGGATTCTCGTCCCCGTTAACCCCATCAGCTGCTTTGGGGAGTGGTTTCCGTGCGGGCAGAGCAGGGGGCAGGCTGGGGAGAGGGAAGAGTGTGCCGCTCTGGGCTGTCCAGAGGTACTGACAAATGCAGGCAGTGCTGCTGCCTCTCTTGGCGAAAATAGAAATATTCACAAGGCCTGATATTCGGGCTCTTTTTTTCTCAGCGCGCTCCCCTTCTTCCTCCAGAGCCGTGTGCTCTGAGCGAGGCGGGTGCTCAGTCCCAGGGAACTGCACAGAGCTTTCATGTGCAAGTCAAACACAGCATCAGCAAAGCCCTTCCCACTGCCCACTGCTCTAACAACCCCTCCTTGCTGCTCTGTGCTTCCCAGCCTAAACTCTGGCTGCTGCCTGCAGGGCTAATCGTTGCCTGAGTAGTTCTGCACACAGGCAGGTGGGTGTCTGGTCAGAGGTTCCTCAGCATCCAGGCCACCATGAGGGAATGACTTTGCCTTTGTTCAGCCACAGGCCAGGCACTGCTTCATACTCATTCACTTTTCCGTGGGCAAGTCTCCTGGCTGATGCTAGTGCTGAAGCAGAAGCGTATCTGCAGCTCTTGCTCTTCCCTGGAGAGGTTTTGATCTAACAACGCCATCTTTCACTATTTTAGGAGGGGAAATCCTTTAACTGCTGCTCCTCTTTCTCTGCCAGTAAAAGTCTGCCAGCCTTGTAGCCAGCTCAAGAGACATCTGAGCAACCGGAGCCCACTTCAGGCTATGGAAAGGAAAGAGAAAGCCAACGTGGCTTTCTGAAGTGGAATTTTTTTATTAATTTGAACTTCATGTTTCGAGTGGCAGGAAAAAAATTCTAAGCAGAATTAAAATTAAGTCAGGATTGCCCATCTCCTGTGGGTTTGGGAACACAGTGACTATTTTTTCCCCTGGTGACCCTTTGCTTTAATTAACTTCAGCTAAAAGATACTCTTATATAGAATTTATGTCTTTTGGAAGTGACAGCTTAATTAATACATTGAAATCTTATCTGGTAAAATCTAGCAAAACTAGTTCATTCTTTCTGCCTCTTTAGGGACAAAGGAATATTTTGTATGGTACAAATACTAAAGCATGTGTAAGACCACAATAACAAGCTGCTCCAGCTTATCAGGCTCCTCTTTTGGTATTCCCCAAAGCACCTCACTGAGTCTGGGTCTGCTTCACTCCTACTGACAAACTACCTCCACAGAGCAGCCAATTTCTGCCAGTATGTTCAGCAGAAATTTGAGAGGCTGTGCTGTACTGCACAACTGGAATGCTCAGTGTGTATCATCAGAGCTTTTTGGAATTAGTTTTAGCTGAAATTACACACAAAATGATGAGCTTTTTTCTTCCCAAATTCAAACTCTTTGAGAGCTAAGGTAAATAGTTCTGGATAAAGAGAAGAATGATGAAACCTCCAGGGACAGTGACACTTAAGATTTATGGCTAAAAAAAATAATAGAAACTGCCTTGCTCCTGATGATGCAGAACATGAGGTTTTTCTTCAGTTGTTGTCATTACTGTGCTGACAAGAGGGAACGTAACCAAAATTTCTCTTCTCACATTCATGTTATTTTTTTCCACAATTAAAAAGGCTTTCTTAGAAAATAAAGACACATTTAGTAATATAATAATTATCTATGACTTTTAATGGGTGATGTATTATGAAACTCCCAAACTTGAAATCACATTTTGTCCTCTTTTCAGCTTCCAGCCTCTCCTTAGAAGTATGGACTTTAGTCAAGTTCAAATACACATTAATGAAAAAGAAAGAATAAGCAGAACTTCAAACTTTAAAAGGCAAAATTATGTTGAAAAGCATTCACAAAAGTGAATGCAACCTTACTGAGATTGTTTTGGCGAGCTGATTATAGTCTCAGTTGAGTCTCAAGGCAGTGCTCTGCTGAGATGGGGGTGATGGAGGACGTGGTCCTAGTGGTGCTGCTGAGGGCACAGGCAGCTGCTCTGCTCACAGAGAAGCCCAGAGCAGATGTGAGCAGACAGAGAGGTCACCCTTGGCATCCAGTGTGAGACAGGGAAGAGAGCCTTAAATGCACTCCTTGCTGCAACTCTGTAACTTCAGGAGAATCTGTTGTGGGTTTGGCGGTAAAGATTATTTTCTGTAGATGTATCTTCCCATTCTTTTTGGTTTTGGCATAAAGAAGCAAAGAATACTTGTCTGTTTTCTGCTAAGCCACTGTAATTTGTCTCTAAGAACTGGAAAGTTATCAGAAACTTGTGTGTACATTCCAAACGTACACAAAACAGGATCTTGTTTCCCCCAAGACCTAAACAATCAAAGGCTTATCATTGTATTGCCAATTGTTGTAGAATCATTCCTGTGCACAGTTTTAAGACAGCTCTGAAACCATTTAAACAGTCATAATGTCCCCAATGCAGAAAGCCACAGCACTGTGGCAGCTCCAGCTTCAGCCTCAGTGACTGGGAGTCCTGCTGCTGCTCCTACAGATCTGGCGAAGGCATCTGATCAATTTCTGTAACTTAATGATATCAATTTGGTAGTATTTAATGAGGCTATTCAATGTTGCCTAATAATTTTCCAGTAATATTTTCTCCAAATTTTCTAAATCAATGATGAAAACATACTCTTAGAAAGAATTTTTTTGGCAAATGACATTTTGTAGTTTGCCTGTAAGATCTGATGGTTGTCTTTTAAAAGTACCTGTCTGTGCTCTATACTACAGCATAGGATGAAACTGCAGGAAAGCTCCAAACTCTTTAGTTTCAGGAATTAAATTCTTAACCTAGAGCTGGGAATTTTTTTAATTCACATCTCTAATGTGTAGTAGTGAACAGGAAAATTACACAGATGGTGAAAGAGAGAGCAATGCAGCCATGCCTTTTGTTAGCACCTAGTTTCAATGTAGGATTGATATCCATCATTTTAATCAGAGTATGACATTGCTACAATAGCAATATCTGGAATACGACATTCATTCTTTAGCAATTTTTGTAAATATTCTGGTGTCTTCATGCCTGTTTCTATCCCCAGTCTGTAGTGTAAGTGCTGTCTTGCAGGACTTTGTGCAGTTCAGTGACTTCTGCTGCTCCTCCTTCCTCTCATCATTGTCTTGCCACTTTGGTTTTCCATTTTGCTCATTCTTTCCCACGAGTAATTTATGCCTTCACCCAAATGAGTCTTGACAATAAGAAAATGATAAAGCTGTTCCTATGACTCTGAGAAGATGTTCTCCAGGACAGCTGGGGTCCCAACCCTTTTGTGTGCTTGGTGTCTGCAGTGGCTTTTGTCTTGTCTGCTTGGCTGTGAGCTCTTCAGAACTCACACCAGCTCTTACTCTGTGCTGCACAGTGATTTTTGCATAACAGGGCCCTAAACTCATCGTGTCCCTGGGCATAACTGTAAGGGATATAATAAACAAAATATCTTATCCACTTTGTTCCACTTGGCTGAGCTTTCTTTTTCACTGTCACTTCTCCATTCCTAGTACATGAAGATAGGTCTGAGTGAAGAACGTGTTCTTTACTACCTTTAAATCCTTCTCTGTAAAAAAGGAAGCCAGATGGGATATTCCAAATGTACACAATAAACTATGTTCAGAGGAGGCTTCACTGGGACTGTTTCAAGTAGTATAACCCTCAATTCAGGGCTCTCCTTTTCTCACCACAAGTGATTGGAAGGATCATTCTTTTTACCATGTGTCCTGATCTTAAACTTGCCCTTAATACGGAGTCCTTACAGCTCTCATGGATAAACATGTATTCTTTCACTTCCTTAGTATGGGGAACACTGGGAATGTGACCCTACTGTAGTATAAAAACAAGAATTGTGTCACAGAGGGATTCATCCTACAGTAGTGGGTCTAGTACAGCCTAGGGTCTAACTACATGCCAAAGGAAAGTAGCAGCCTTTGAAATTTATTGTCAGGGGGCCTGAAAAATGTCCCAGAAGTGCTTTTCCATTTTGGTTTGTATCTCTTCTCTCCCTGTCAGCTGTGTTGGCCGCAGTTATTTACACATCTTTAGGGAGAAAAAGATGTCAGCAATAAAGGCAATAACAGAGCTGATTCAGTTTTTAGGTATTAGCCAACACATCTCTTGAAAATACTCTGCATTTGCCATGAAAAATGTGACTACCTTTAACCTGGAAAGCTTTCAAGACAATGCAGCTATTTCCAGAGGGATTTAATGTAACTGGACCATAATCATCTTCAAAATCATCTTGTTTTGCCTTTGGCAAAGGTCCACTTTCACCTTTTGAACAATAAGTGGTATTGCCTAAGGACACCCACATCCAGGAATCCTCCCTTGGAAATGGTGTCAGTGTGACTTCCCAGATTTTTTCTCTCTTTTTGAGGATTTTTACAAGGAGTGGAATTTCAGGGAGAAGAATTGGTCGTACATTCTCCGCATAATTAATTCTCATACCGAGCACATACCACTGCTGTATTGCATGAGTTAAACACCACAGCAGGTGGTGATCAACACATGGAAATGCATTACTGGAAAGAAATTCAGCTTTAATACTGTGTTTATTCTCCTCTTGGGGCTCGAGTGCTCTGTGAAATGAGGTCTCTGAGCCAGCCCCAGCAGCCACCCAAGGCATTTTCTGCCTGCAGTGAGTTAGGACAAAGTGTGAGGCAGAGATGGGATGCAGAGCCAAGCTGGGCACCAGCTCTGCCAACTGCCTGGGAAGGAGCTGAGACCAAAGCCCAGGCCAAGCAGGAAAAGTCCAACTTTTCACCACTTCCCATTGTTTTGGATATAAGTGGTGCTTCTGCTAATCCCTGCAAGGCAGTAATCACATGCACTCCCAACACAAAGCAAGGTAATCAACTGACAAAGTGAAATAATCTGAGAAACCATTAGCTTTCTAATGACTCTTGGAAGTCTCATTAAAATTGGTCACTTACTGATTGTTCACATTACTGGAAATTTGAGCAAAATGTTGTGAGCTTTTTCCATGGCTGAAAAGTTAGGACTATTTTCTCTATTCTACAACCAAAATTAAAAATAAAGAATAATGGATTTTTCTCAAGAGGCTTTAAGAGCTCCATTTGCAACCACTCCCTTTATTATTGTAGCAATTCTGGTATCAATATTAACTTTTCTCTCAGTTCCTCCATTCCAAAACATTTCCCTTTCAAACCCAATCACATTTAAGTGTATGGTTTATTATCCATGTTCTCTTGACCGTTCCCTGAGTTTTCAGCCTGAGTTTTCAATTCATGCTCCCTGAGCAGATCCTGCTAATTACTTTTTCTGCTTAATCATCACTAGTCAGTTTTGCTGCCTGATATAAACTCCCTTCATAGCTGGCAAATAATAGGGGAAAGTGAATAAGAGAGGGCTCATTCTCTCCAGCAGGGCTCCATCAAGGACAGAGAAAACCATTGGTGCAATACAGGATTTATGATTTTTGTGTTTTCCTCAGAATTTAGGGAATCTCAACTCTTTGGTTTAGATCTAACTCCTCAATGACTAAATTAGGATTTTATTAGGAAAGTTTTTTTGTAGACATTTTTGTCTCTCTGTTCTCACAACTGCAGCTCTGTAAGTTCTCAGAACCTCTTTTCCCAGAGTGGAGGAGGAAAGTCCATGATTTTACAAACTAGGGCAGTTCTAGCCCCACATGGGAGCAGAATAGTCCCAGGGGGAGTGAGGGGGACTGTCAGAAGAGTCTACTTTGAAATTTGGTAGCTAGATAAGCAAATTGATGTATGTATTCCTGGGTAGCTGAAATGACCTCTCAGTTTAATGCTTCAGTGCACTAACTGTCAATAATCAACTCTACAGGTGTATTTGTAATATTCTTAAAAATAATAGAGACGTGCTTCTCAATTTTCACTATCATGTTTTTTATTTGTTTGATAATGGAGTGGAAAATTTTTGTGAGCCTGGAAAATGCTCTCTAATTTGCTAGAAATGCAGAGAAATACTTCTGTCCTTTTATACTGTGCAGCACTGAGTGGTGGCATCCAGTTGACTTCCCCAGCTGTTAGATGAAATTTCACTTGCTTATCTGTGCTGTCTGGCCCCAAGCAGTTCTGTGGTTTGTTTTTGATAGCGTCCATCAAACTGAGTCCATACTCCCAGGCAGCAAATGAAGCTTGATTTGTGCCAAATACATTGTACATTTACAGGTAGTGAGTGGTTGTCAATGCATGTTAATAATAGGGAATTGGTTGTTAGGGAGTAGGAATTTAATAATGCCTGGAAACTATCTGCTAGCAATAATGCTGGAAATAAATAACTACCTGAACTGCCTCTCCAGACAAGAACTGTCTGGCATGGTTTGCTAGAACTTTGCTACTGGGACTATAGAAAATGAAGTATTCTGTGTTTTGTGATATACACAGCCTGTCTGTGCACGTTATACCTGGTAGGGCAAGTGAGCTACAATTCCTTCAATGGCTGTAATACTGAAAATTGGTGTGTAGCTATGTGCCCTCAAGGATAAATACCACAGGATATGTGACACAAACCCACCAAAGTGTGTCATCCGTAGCCTGGCTCATGCACCATTCCTATGACACACCCAGACTAAACTCTGCTTTTTCTATGCACTCCAAATAATTCCTGAGTTTGCTGAATTGTTCTTTGACAAACTGTGCTACTACAGCCTGTGCTGAGTGGTGCCTCTTTGCCCACATGCATTAATTCCAGCATGCTTATCCGAGGAGCAAAGTAGTGTAGTAAGTTTTGTTAATACAACCTGAACCTTTAGACAGTCTGGAGGCTTTATATTAAAACAGCCTTTTTTTACCACAGTAATGAAGTGTAGTCACTGACTATTTTATCTCTGCATGTAGTGTCAAATTTAATAAAAATGCAATGATTTCAGACAGGCAGCTTCCCCAGAAATCTGATTCAATATTCAGATAATCATATCCTGTCGTGTTTCACTGTCAAGTGACAACTGAAATCCTTGGTCTCACTCCTAAATCACAAAAAGACACAGACTGGATTTGGGATTCCAGATAGCCAGGGAAGCACAGGTGTTGCCCTTGCTATGACAGACTTGCTGCTACTGTGCTCTCTCCAAAACAGTTCCAAATGACTTCTGAGGATGTGTCTTGATAAGAGTGACTGGGGAAAACAGGCACCAGGCAGGGAGTTAGAGGATGCTCTTTGAGGGCTTTGCTGTGTATCTGGAATAATATCTATGTGTCTTTCTAGCATTTTGTTTTTCTGTTCAAGGTACTCTGAGTATTACATGGAAAAGAAATACAGGCTCTCAGTGATAGACTGTAAGTGAAAAATATTTTCTTTTTCTACTTGAGCTATCTTTGTCACTAAAAATAGACTGTGTGTAAGTGTGGATACCAAAGTGACTGGGTATTTATTGATATTTCATGGTGTAGCTTCAGTTACCATGCTGAGAAAAAACTTGCAGAAACTGTGATATGAAAGTGGCCCTTGAATATGAGCTACTTAAGCAAGCCCAGAGCCATGATCAATGAAGGATTTTCTTTGCTGATAAGTTTAATGAAAATATAGATTAATCTTCCTATGCCAAAACTCAGCCTTTTTAGTGAAAAAGAGAACTCCTACAATAATTTCTACTACTGCAGTTTGAGTAAGAACTTTCCTTTCAAATGCATTAGTTTAGCACCCCACTAACAGTTTCTAAAGTACTTTATCTGAATTCTATTACTTTTTCTTCAAAGAAAGGTCTTGTTCTAGTTGTTTGTTTTTTTCTTGCTACATTTTTTGAGATTCTGTTTGTCCAGTTTTCATTGATCCGAAGCATAAAAATCCTCTTTTTATTTCTTTTAAGAAGTTTTTTTTTCCTCCCATTCTTTTAAAAAAAATCTTCAGGAGCTATGTATGCACTCAGATAACTCAGAAATACATTCTCTTAGAACTTCTGTCTTGCCATGAGCTTGCTGCTCAGTAGAGGAAAAAAATGGCTTTGGCTCAGCTGAAGAAAATATCTCTCAGAAGGTGCAAAGTCAGTGTTTGAGCTGCTCATACTGTGCACGGGCAACAGATGATTTGCCACAAAATTAGCAGCAGACTCCTGCAGAGTCCCTGGTGTGGAGGGAGTCCACCAGGGTGAGATAAAGGATTCCTGGGGCTTTCTCTCTGAAGTACATGTGATCAACTCTAAACTACAGCAGAAACCTTTGGCCAAAATACAGGAGAATAATACCAGAATACTGGAGTTTGTTTTTCCTTTGCATGTGTTTTGTGAATCTCAGATCCTTAGCTTTTCCCTTGGTACTTCTCATAACCCACCGCTGAAGGCAGCACAACAGACTTCTTTCTTCTGCTGCAACTGCTTGTTTTTATGTTGTGTGACTGTCCCTGCCTCATTCTAAACTGCTGATATAAAAAGACAATAATAAAATCATCTTTCTGCAGAGTTTGTGGTAGATAGCACACTCAAAATACACATAATAGGAATTGGAGAAAGGAGAGAAATAGAAAAATATTGCTAGCTGAATTCTGAACCTCAAAGCCAGTTTACTTTAGTTTAGGATCCTAGTTGAAGGCTTTGGCTTTATTTTGCATTTTTGGAGTTGATATTTTGTCTCACTCTTGCGTGCATCACAATGCCATTTTGCCTTTTAAAACATTTTAGAGGTATTCAGACATTTTTAGGTAGTAGAATATAGTACAGCCAAGAGCAATACCTGTATACATTCACTTTCAGAGCTCCATTTTTTCCCTGGGATTTTAAGGCAATGTAAGACCTAAAAGTTGTTTGTTTATGTGCTGTGCAGACTATGGCCTTGACTTTCAAAAGCAGCTTTGAAAGCTTTTCAGCAGCAGTTTTGAGGGCTGAGAGCATGTCAGTCAAACACACAAAGGCTGCAGCTTGTTCTGATTGCTTCTGAGTGCACCAGCCTTGCCTCTATGAGTCTGCAACTTGCCCTTCATACATGAGCTTTCTGTCAAAAAGATGTATTTATCTGGAAGCTAATCACAGGTTTTATTTTAATATGTGTACGGTGGGGAGCTGAGAAGAGGAACTGTAGCTTGTTGATACTGCCAGAGATGCAGAATAGAATCTACGTGAGGCTCTTTCATCTCCATCCCTCTAGACAGAGACCTTGGGGAGGGGGAGCTGCAGGAGCAGCCACAATGACCATGAAGCCAGAGAGCCTCCTCACACACGTGAGCCTGTGGCTCTGCCTGGCACTGTGTCTGCTCTGAACTCTTGGTTCAGCCCTGGCAGTTCATTTTCCTGAATTCTGCTATCTTTACTTTCCACTCAACACCCGGCAGCCACTCAGCAACACTTCAAAGTGAAACTTCCCCATGGAACATATTATTAATTTAGTGCCAAGGCTAGTTGTCATTCCTCCAACATAAAGGTGATAGGACCATGAATCTTGCCATTGTATTTTTACAGAATTGTTATGGTTTGGCATTTCCAATCATGTCCTGGTGGTACCGTATAACAGAAGAGAGATGAGATGTTTTCAAAAGCAAAGCCAGAGTTGTTAGCTGATAATACTTTCCTTTGGCTTGATGGTATTGTAAAGAATTTGAGAGAAACTGGAGATTAATAATGAATAATATCTGTCCAGCCTTGCCTTTTTTATGATGATGCTTCCAAAAGCAAGTGCATTCTATCCAGTGGGCTCAACACAGCCATCATCTCAATTCTGGCCTCTAGATAGATTACATTTTATACAAAAATATTTTCTTTGATGCTCTTTATGTGTGTTCAGCTAATAAAAGTAGACATAAAGTTCTATTATATTTCTCAGAATGCAAAGGAAGGTAACAAGAATGAATGAATGTGGAAAATATACTAGACTGGTTTTAATATGAAATTAGCTTTTTCAACAAAGAGGTAGCCCATAAAAACTGACAGTATCTGTGATTGCTGGGTATGATAAATTCAGGTTACTAGTCATCAGGTAGAAACAGACTGGGAATATCAGGATCAAGGGAACATTAACATCTTGATAATTCCTAAGTTTTACATGAGACCATGAAACAAATCAGTGATGACAGACAACTAAAGCTAAAAGATAATTTAAAGCTAAAGATAATTTTAGAGGTGACATTCAAATCAATCTGTGCAGCATGATGAATTGGAGAATTTGACAGGCTGACCCCAAAATGCATTTCTGGCAAAATCTCTTACCAGAGAGGTGATTTTTTGACAAGTGAAGAACATAAAAATATGGGACATGATGCATGTGAATGTTGGCACGAGGATTCTCTATCCACTCAGGTCTCCTCTGTGCTTTTTAGAGATCCTTTTAACAGGGGCCTGATCAGAAAGTTGCAATCAGAAACATGAAAAGACAGGGCTTGGTTGATGAAAAGGAAATTTGAAGTTTATTATAGCAATTTTACCAAAAGAAATGAAAAGACAAAAAGAAAATGAACAAGTTTTATACATTTTAGGGAACAGCAAATGCAGGATATTTCTTTTTTGATAAAATATCTGAAAAGAGATTAAATTTATGAAGGAAATGGCAATTTTCACCCCATATTACTTCATAGCCAGATTTGCAAAAGTTTATTCTTCTGATACAAGATGAAATCATTGAATATTGAGGAAATTCAGAGTTTCTACTGTCAGTGAATAAGGCATGACCACTGGCTTGGCATTTGCTTCTGATCTGGTTACTTTGAACAATTTCAAGTTAAGAAGAAAAATACTGGTAAGTAAATTAAACAGTGTGGGAAATTAAGTAAAAAATGTGCCATAAACTTTGTATTAGTCAAATTCAGGAGGCAGGTAAGGCCAGGGAAGTGTGACTAACTGGGTCTGACATATAAGCATGATTTTTGGGGGTGAAAGGAAGTAATAACTAGATATTAAATGTCTATACATGTATGGAGGTAGTCAAGACTGAGTTTTGTGTGAACTTAAAACTCAGGAATAATCTCCCTCCCCAAATTAAAATTGGATATGCTGGACAAGTTTGCAATATTAAGGTTTAAAGAAAATATCAATAATGTTGTTTCTAGGCCAACCTGCTTTCTCTTCTTGTATCTAAAATACGGAGAGCTGTCAAGAAATGGTCAGAATCTTCATAAATACTTTGTTTAATTTTAGTCCTATAAATGAATTCATTAACTGCAGTGTAGATTTCTGTTGCTAGAGGTGAGGCAGATATTGATTAACCTAGTAAAAATATTATCCATTGTGCCATTTGAGATGAAGATATAGATCCAGAATGTGTAAAAATATGGATCTGGGCTTGTAAAAATGAAAGTAAAATATTTTCAAAACTTTTGACAGCTGCATTAGCATCAGTCATTTGAGAAGATTTACATGAAGAGCTAACTAAAGAAGAACAAAGCCACTAGAAAAAAATATATCCTAAGCAGGCAAACTGGAGAAATAATTACTTGTATAGAAAAAACCACAAGGACTTAATAGTTTTTCAAGGACTGAATTAGTAATAAAGGTAAATGCAGAACTATTTTGCTCCAGAAATTTAAGTGAAGTATGCTTTCCCAAAGAATTTTTATCTTGGGCCAGAAAAAAGAAGAAAAACTTCCTATAGTTGAAGTAAAGTTTTTCTTTTCATGCAGGGAGACTGTTATGACCCTTCTGAGGCCAAAATTAGGAGGTTTGGTAACCTGTGTTCTTTTAAGCCAGGAAGAAGATACTAAATATTCTATTAAAAACATCAAAATATTGATATTAGTAATAAATATGAGAAGCCAGGTTTGACTTATGTCAAATCTTTTATCAGCTGGCTTGAAGGTTATTGTAAAACTTAGTGGAAAAAATAATGTGAAAAATAACGTCATTTTTCAAACCCAGTCTTACAGAACGTGCTGAAAGGCCACTTTGCTCTGCACAATCGATGGCACTGACCAAGCCCCAGGTGCTGCTCTGCTTGTCTTCCTCTCAGGGCCAGGCACACGAGGGTGGCCAGGTACCACAGACACTGTCAGGGGCCTGGCTGAAGGAATGCCAGAGTCCAGCCCTATACATTGACATTATAAACAGAGTGTTAGATCTGTAAGATACAGAAAAGTATATGGAATATGGAAGAATTTATATTCTGACTTGTACTGAAATGTGTTTGTTTCTTTGGTTTTATTGTGTTATTGTATGATTTTCTCTTTTTATGTTTCCTCTTGCATGATTGAACTTTTCTCTGTCTTTTCTCCCTCTATACTTTTATTTTAATCTGTGGGTCTCATGGTGATTCTCTCTTGATGTATCTTTATATGAACTTGGACTACTGTGGATGAACCATCCTGGTGACTAACAGAAGGCTTTCTCCTCGAGGCAGATTGACACAGAGCTTTTAGAGCAGGAGCTTAGGTCAGCTCTTTCACAGCTTCTCTTGTAACTCAGTCCTCTCTGTGCAGCAGAAGTTGTTGCACACAAAACCAGATTCTGTCACTTTGCTGCTGTTCCAGGCTGAGGTACCTGACTCTTCACGTGCTGAAGGTGGCACGTGGCTCCTGGCTCCTAAATCTGGCTTTGCTGCTCCCTGGTGCTGTGGATCTTTGAGCAGAAATGTGTGTTCCTCCTTTGCTGCTCCAGGCCTGGGGCCCACGAGTTCCAGCCTGGCACAGAGACAAGAGGGTGATTGGCAGGTTTGGGTCTTTTTGAGAGACAGCAGCTCATCCCTCCTGCTGCCATTCTCTAGCCAAACTTAGCTTCTTCTTTGGAAAAGAACAGTTCAGCTCAGTTCCCAGGAAAACTTGAGAAATTCTTTGAAAATAAACAGGGTTGCAAAGGTGAAGTATTTTGTCTGAGTAGAAGTGCAGCCCTGTCCTACCTGCTGAGCCTGGGACAGCAGTGCACAGTTGTTGAGTTTCCTGGGGATATTGAAGCACAGCCCTCAGGTATGGCATTGATGCTGGTGTCAGAGACTGCACCAGGTTGGTTTCTGGGGGATCACATCTGTATTTCACAAATGAGTCAAGGCAGCAAACTCTGCTGGGCACAGAGCAGTGGCTGTGCCAAAGCAGGGCAGCCGTGGGAGGGGGCACCAAGGGCTGCTCTGTGTGCTGCTCCCAGTGCCCAGTTCATCCACGGAGCAGCACATTAACACCAGCAGCAAGGGAACAGTGACTGTGGTGATGATTTACACGCTGTGAGAGGAGGTTTCCACAGGTTCCTTTTGCTTAGTCACCCACAGGATACTCATTTCAAAAGAAACAAACACGGAGCATGGAGATTACTGCAGGTAAAGCCTGTTCAGAAGCTGTTAGGTACAAAAATCAAGTACACGTCTACAGCAACTTCATACAGCACAAGCAGCCATCTTTTTACATGGGTATATGAACCCTCTTTTTTTCTCCTGCATATATGAAAATATTACATAAACATGCTTCTCCTCAGTTGGAGGAGAGGAGAACTAGGGATTTTTTACTTCTTTTCAGCAAATAAATCCAGTATGATCTCTCATTTTTTGTGCTATATCTACTTACAGTCCTGTATCCATTTCCATACCAGAGATTTGTCTTTAGTAAGTTCTTCAGCATTAACCATTTTATGTAAAGAGCTTGAGTGGCCAGTCTGTGAGTCAAAATCTACTAGAACATTTATAGTAAAGTAAAAATGTAAATGTGTAGTAAAATCTCCTGTATTTAGGGAAAACCTTCAAACAATAAGGAAAACCTCTAAGCTTAATAAAACCTCAAGAAATAGCCTGGCAGGGATGGAGCAGCATGAGATTTCCATATTGTAGGCTAAATACCCTGACTGGAGGAGGTATCAGTACTGATTGCCTTGGGCTCCAGTCAGCTAACATCATCTGTAGGAAAATGGCCAGTGACAAAGAGATGTCTCTGAGGAAGCCAGAGTCACGTATAACGCACAAATAACAAAGTTTAGAAGATTATTTCATGTGCAGATTGAAAAACTTTTCAGTTGCTGAGGACCAAAGGTGTGGTTCACGTTTGTTTGACAGGACATAGAGCAATATTTGCCTTCATATTAGCCCACAATAACATGAGGACAATAAAGCCAGAGACAAGCAACATGTGGCATGAAGATTGGCTTTATGTAAATTCATCCAGAGATTTCCAAGTCTCTCCTGGGTTCTTTATTTCCTCACTTCTGGCCACAGAGAAACTCATTCAGGTAGGGCCTTGAAATTACTTAGCAAAATGGGATTCTCTCTTTAGTCATTTTTACTGAATAAATGCTGCTTTCAGATCTTAATGACATCAACTATCCAAGTTCCTACCAACCAGTGTGACTGTAGGCAGAGCTGGCAGAGGTATCCTGTTCCACTGAAGGCTTAATGAGGGAAAAGGATCTGCCTGTTTCCACACCTGCATTAGAGTAGCAAGGATGGAGCTGCTCAACGAACACAACTGCTCTGCTTTCACACAAGAGGTGCAATTAATGCTTTTTAATGGAAATTAAATTCTACAGCAGCTGGTGATCCAAAATGTTGACCAAAAAAATGGACCCTAATGAACTGTGCAATCTTCTTAATTCAGTTAGTTTACATAATTACATTTCTACCTCCTACTCAGCTCAATAATTGCACCAATGCCCTATCTTGAAAACCCATCTTTGTGCCTTAATGGAAAGGTTTAAATTATGCTGACCCACTCTGCTAATAATAGTGATCAATAGCACTGCTTCATCTCAGTTTGTTTTTAAAGAATGTTGCTGTGCTGTTGTCACAGCAATTGGGATCTGCAGTCACAATCAGATCTTCCAGGTGTTGCAGAGATGGGGAGCATTGTTTTTGTTCTGGCTGCTTGGGGAAGTTAGAAGTTGGTTTTCTTCCTTTTCCCGTTTGTTTCCTCAGTGTGTGAGAAATCAGTGAGCAATCCATTGTTGTTCTGTAAACAACTCCTCAGGAGCAGCTTAGTTTACAAAATAGTAGCTTGATGCCACCCAGTTGGTGAGAGCAGCTCTTCTCATGCCACATGGTGACGTGTGAAGTCAATGCCAGGTCACTGTTTACTCCAGCTGAGGGTCTGGCCTTACAAACCTCCTGATGCATCTTTCTACCTGGGATCTGTCTCCTGATGTCAGGCCTGTGACCAGCATCAGTGCACAGAAACAGACAATGCTTCTGAGAAGTGCAAGGTCACCAAATTTTCTCTCCCATTCAAGAACAAAATTTTGCTCCTGACCCTGGATATGTTTTTTGTTGGGCTTTGTTTTGGTTTGTTTTTTTTTTATTTTTTTCAGACTGTTTCAAGATGAGTGATTAAAATATGGAATCTAAAAAGCATTTATGAACCTGCAGACCTAATGTGCTCTGCAGGAAGTGTTTATAATTGCATGCCTTCTTGAACCACTCTGCATATATTATTGTTCTTGTTGCCTTCACAAACACCACCACCCCTTCTGCTCAAGCAGCACACACTCAGCAGTGGTGAGATCATAGACAGCAGTAGCTTTATTTATTTAATTTAGAAATTAAAGAGATTTTATTATTTATATTTATTATTCTTTATTGTTTTCAGTGTTGCAAGGCTTTGAAAAACTAGACAAACAATGGTTGAGCTACAAAAAAAAAACAAAAAAAAAAAATCTTTTGCTCTTAAACCCCAGAAAGGATTTTCCTTGGTGTTATTTTTCACTGTTATCCCTGGTCATCCTGAGGCTTTATTGGAGTTATCGCTCTAAAGGAAGCTAGGAAAAATTCTTACTAATGATGAACCAGTATGCCATAAATTCTGTCAAATTCCCATCATATTAATGATAGCTTTGTCACTGCCAATGAGGCTTTGTATTGCTGCTGTTGTTTGGCCACTGTCCCTCTGTCTTTCAGGGGTCATTTCAAGTCATTCCCTTTTGACTTCTTCACCATGCATGGTGAGCCATGCAAAAGTACCTGCCAGAAATTCTGTCAGCTTTCTTGTCAGATGAATATCTTATCTTCAGTTGCCTGTGCAGACTTTGGACACAGTGGTTCAATCAGTCCACACTCACTGTCTGAAAGATGTTTCAGTAGCACACAGAAATTTCATCAAACTAAAACATGGCTTTGTGGCATACAGTGAATACTCTGGGAAAAAACTGCCATGGGAAAGAGGTTGAGGCTTAGGTTTCGAGTTTTCCTTTCCTGGAACAAATCCAGGGGTCACTGCTGGATAGCAGTGTAGTGATGCTGCAGTTCCTTGTGTGGCCATGAGCTTCCACCAGTGGACACCTCACATGTTTTTGAACCATGGAGCTGGGCTATCAAACCTGACTGCAAATGGAGGGCTTCCAGTTTCAGAAGGAAAAACCTTCTCAGCAAACTCTGGAACAGTCCAAGGTAGCTGCAGGCAGTGGCAAATCACTTCTCTGGGAGAGGCAATGTGCAATAATATTTCAAGGCATGAGGAACAGGCAGGGCTCCTAATTTAGAAAACAATTGCCTTGAGACATCCTCAGGGAAACCAACAGCTTTTTTTTTTTTAGCATTTCACTGGATGGAGAAGAGTGAGTTTTTTCTGTCTTTATTTGGTGTGACCAGGCAGTGTGCAGGAGATGCTGACTTCTATACAAATGATAATTCCTCAGCTTTGAAGTATAAACACCAGGAAGGCAGAACATCTCAGGGGGTCACCTTGTTGGTGCAAATGCTTGGAAACAGGCTTAGTAAAGCTTCTATGAATATGGTGAAACAAAGCTCCAAAAGCAGCCCCACCTATACCAGATTATCAGAAATATGCAAAAAGTATTTAGTTTCAGAAGAAAAGAAAAAAAAAATATAATGTTCTCATTAGTAAGTGAAGCCCTGGTGGTGTGAAGAGGACTGTGTTGACTTATTTTATAGGAGGATTTAGTTTTGCAATGTGTGCTTGGATGCTAAAAAAAGCAGCAGGTTTCTTCACAGAGTGCATAATTTTGCAAGTTTTATACTTACTTCAGGCTGATGATTTCCTGATTATACTGTGTCCTTTTGCTGCAGAAGCTGTTGATCTTTGCAGAAAAAAAAAAAAAAAAAAAACAAAAAGACAAGGCTGAAATGTAGAAACTGTATTACTGTTATTTTGTGGTGACAGGAAAGATGCACCAGCATGCAGGTTTATTCTTATGTGACACATAATTGCTCAGAAACTATTTTTAAAACCAGGCTGAAAGAAATCACAAGGATGGCATAGATAAGCTGTCATTTGACAAACCTGCTTATGTTGCATGCAGGGAAAGTTTTGAAGGGTGTAGGGACCATGGCTGCAGCTACCAGGGAAGGAGGAGAGAGGGGAGCAGAGCATTCCTCTCCCAGCCTGCTCAGCTCACATCAGTGACCACATCACCCAGCCTGTAATGTCCACTGCTTCCCCCTGCAGCATGAAATGGGTTCACCCCCCAGGGGAATTCTGGCTCAATAAAAGCTTTCTGGATGCTCTGCAGACCCATCTCATTTTTATCAGGCTGCAGTTTTCTGGCACTATAAGCATTTATAAATCTCCATAATGCCAAACTGTGCATCCACTTATAAACCTTTCATCACAAATGTTCTTAGACTATTGTGACTGCAGCAACATTATCCCCACTGTATCTTCAGTTTTTGCAATGCTTTGTGCTAACAGGAAGTTTAGAATACCCAACTCTCAGAGAAGCCAAGCATGCTTTTTTTTATGCTTAAGAAACATTTTTCAGCTTTTTATCTGAATCAAGGACCTGTTACATTGTGTTCCCCATTCCCTACACAAACCCTTGATGTGCAGCTCCAGGTATGCAGGATTCAAAAGCATTCTGCTTTATTTGTCAACCCTAACCCAGTCTCTCCTTCAGTGAGAATTGATAATATCTGAGTAAGGTTATTTCTGTGTCCTGTATTCTGTGGGTGTCTGGCATGACAGTCAAATGTCCTTCCTGCCAGGCCCTTCAGCCCTCAAGACAGTGAAATATGTTCCTCACCAAAAGAGGAACAAAGTTCAGTTGCAGCTGAACATTCAGGCTTGTGTCTGCTCGGGGTGAGAGTGAACAGCTCCAACTCCAAGGGTCACCAGCCACACTGACAAGGATCTCCCCATGACAAAGCTCATTTTACTGAGTCTCTTAGTGCTGGCAAGAGCAGAGGGACTTTGAATAAACTGTTGATATGATATTTGAAAAGAAAAGGTTTTGGGTTGCATTATGTCCAGCCTGGTACTCCAAGTCCCTTTAAGCAATCCTAGATTGCTTTAAAGCACAAAGCACTCAGAGTGCACCTCTGCTGCTGTGACATTCACAGAGTGGCCCTGTCCTGTCCACCCAGAGAGGCAAAAACCCAGCTTGGACTGAAAGCTGCAGTTGTTGAGCTGCAATATGAGACGAGATACCTTTGCCAGAGATGTGACATTCCTGGGAGAAGCTCATTTCATGGGCCACCTTGCTAAACATGCTAATTCCATAGACACAGCACAAATAATGTGTCCTGTTTCAGAATGATAAGGGACATTAAAAACTTATTAGCCTTTCTAAGAAGTAAAGATGCTGTCAGAAGGGCTACCTTTAGCACATGTGCAGGTCTGCCATGCTCAGTCAGCCATGATAAACCATCCATGCTGGAGATCATCTGGCAGCCAGCAAGCTGAACAAATATGTTTATACATTAGGCACAGAACCTCGGTGATTTAACTAAGAAACTGAATTATTACTTCTGTCCCTGAAGACTGACTGTTGTTTAAAATTCCATGTTATTGGGTTTTATACACTTTGAAATACAATTTATTCAGTTATTCTCCTTGTAAATTTTCAAATACAAGTATGAGAACACGATCAAGGGTACTATAGAAACACACTGATTCAATTTAAAGAGCAAGAAACTAATCCTTATAGAGCTGTGCTTCTATAATTATGTACTTATAGTTCCAGAGAGTCACAAGTATACTTGAGGGAAAATGTTCAGTTAATGTGAATTACTCTAATTTATCATTGGTAGTAGTAGGACAATCCCTAGAAACTTCAAAGGATAGGTGGTAACTCAATGTGTCCCGCAGAAAATAGCAAGAGAATGCCCATCCATGATATCTTGTTGTCTCTATAGACAACACTCAAAGAAAAATGGATGAAAAATCATTATTTTACCTACTTTCAAATACGCTGCTGAGATGGAGAAATGATATGACTTGGGCAGAGGCATTAAGAAAATCTGAGGAAGAACTTTCCACAGAACTAAAAAATTATGAGAAATTTTCTGTTGGATTACTTCTTACTAGAAAATGGGGGGGAATGGAGAGGGGGTGTTTGCATTTTTTTTCCTCATAACAAGAGTGTCCTTTCCACATGTTTTTTCTATGAATTAAAAACTGAAAAATCTGGCAAAATTTGTGTTTCAGCTAAAGTATTTGAGATTTCAGACACCCTTATTGGAAAATTTACAGAAAAAACTTATGAAAGCTTTTTTTATGTCATGGACATTCTCTACTAAATATAGTTAATTTTCAGTTAGCTCTGGTGTTGAGGATCCTAGAATTTCAGTAATCACCAGGCTGTCTGTATGCTTCTTGAAAAGTAGCCACAATTGCTTCAACAACAGCATTCATCTAAAAGCAAGAATGACTCAAACTTAATTCCTGCCCTGTGTGTGTGATCTGTGAAACAACAGAGTATATTTGTGGAGTTCCTTCTGTGCAGTCTAAGAAAAATAACGTGCCTGAAGGTTATATATCTATTTATTCTTTAATCTAGGTTAAACATCTGATTGTGGAATATATAATCCACTAGGGGAGAGAAAAAGAAAACCCACCTTAACCTTATAATTAGCACAAATGAGTACAGTGGCCCAGGGACAAAAGCGCTGTGCCAAGCTCTTGTGCCAGTAAAGTTTCTGGCACAGGGACGGTTCCCCAAGAGAAGACTGTGTGGAAAAAAAAAATAAAAATTAAAATATTTGTATCTCCTAGCCCAATCCTTTTCTCCTTATAACAGTTAGAATGCCTTGCAGAGTGCAGTAACCCAGTTTTTCCTGGCCTGCAGATGAGCTATTCCAAGTGCTGCTCCAGCAGAGCTGAGAGGTCCCCACGGCTCTGGACCACCAAGGACACAGCGCTGGGCATTGGCATTGGCTTTGTGCTGCCCAGCATTTGACCCACTGCTGGAGGGCTCCTGCAGGAGATGGCTCACAGCCTCCTTGCACAGGATAAATGGCACAACAGGGGCTGGGATACAACTGAGAACTGGGCCAACAGTGACCTGGAGCACATTCAGACAGAAACTGTCTGGTTTTATGCTTATATACAGCTGTTTCTTGTAGCTCTGGGAGTTATAAAATGTGCTCGGCTTTTGCTGTCAAAGACCCTAATTTAAAACCATATTCTTTAGGATTTAGAGAAGCTAAAAAAAAAAAAAAGAAAAAAGAAAAAAAAATATTATAAAAAAGCCCAACCACCACCAAAAAAACCCAGACTAAGAGAAAGTAATTTGTGACCATATTCTTCTCTCATCAAGTTAATAACTCATTCTTGTAGTTGAAAATGACATGGCATCTCAGAGATCATAGCAAATGAGGATTTAAATGGCTAGCTACAAGGGAGAGGGCTACACCTTGTAATACGATAGTTCATATTTAATAGGCTCTAGAAGATAATTTTTTCAGATTTGTACGAGTTTTCTGCATTTTTGAAGAGGCACAGGCAATGCCCCCATTTAAAAATAATGTGAAAGGAGAGAGGATCTATGCTTTTTTGAGAAACATATTTTGCATGCATAAGATGATCATTAAGTGATTTAGTTCTTGTAATCAACTTATGCTTGCTGTAAAAATACAGCCTGCCTTTGGGCTTGTCATCTAGGAACTGGTGACAGAATAAAATGCTAACACAAAAAGAGTGGGGAGGACAAAAACTCCATCTGGTATCAATTTCCATTCTGCTTATACACCAGTGGGTCAGTTCATTGCCAAAAAAAGACGAGGCTTTAAGCAGAATGGAAGCTTTTTCCTCAAAACTGCCTAAAACCTGAGTTGCATGTATATCCTGACAGGACTGAGTGCTTCTATTTCCTTTCAACTTCTTTGGGGCTGTTGCTTATGAGGCCAGTGCCTTCTGTGAGGTAAAGCAGAGGTACAGGGAAGCCAGACTGGCCCCCTGTGCTTACTCTGCATCAGTTCTTGGCCTTTCTGTGCTGACCCCTCCTCAAAGCTCTGCACATGGTGGTTTTCATCCACCTCACTGGTAGGAGGTGTGCGGCTTTTGTGCCTTTTGAGGTAGCTTGGTAAAGAATTCTTTGTGTTTTGTTACTTTCAGCAGAATTCGGTAGTTCTTCTATGGCTGTTGTCTGAGATGCGTGACACAGGATTCTAGGGATTTTTAAAAAATATGTATTATTTTATTATTTACACCCTTGAGCCCAGATGCATAAAAATTTGCCGGTACCTGATTGATTAGATGAAATTATGGGACAAATCTGGAATCTTTTTCAATGGCATGTAAAGCCCCATTAACAAAACTGAATGCTTTGTCCTGAGTGAATCTGCTGAGTTTGTTAATGCCTATTTAGCTTAAATGATTAATGGCAAAACCAGTTTGGGCCAAAGGAGACACTGATAAAGATTTATGTATTTCATGTCTCAAGCTGGGTCTTGTGTTAAACACTGCTATGGCCATTCTGAGCTGAGAAACCAAAGCTACGTTTGGAGTCTCTATTATTGCTATCAGCCACAAGCTGTGACAAGCAAACAAAACCACCACTTACCTAAAACAGGAAAGACCAGGAGACACAATTTGGGTATTTTAGCATGGCTTACCCAAGTCAGCTTTAAATATTAAGATATAAGAAAGTGTTGCAGCTTAGGTATTTATGTTTTCACTGCTCACCTCAATTAACACAGTGATTGGCTGTGGAGAGCACCACAGCTGGCACAGCTTTGAGGAACATATGTTAGGAAAACATCAGTTTGACTGGAAGTTGGTTTTAACAGGCTAGTTTTGTGGCTTTTAGCAAAACAGGAAAAAGAGTCAGAGCTCTCCTTTTTTGGGGCTGTTTTTTGAATTGCAAAAGAAATTTCCTGTTCCATGCTTTATGAAACGTGGATAGAAACCTATGATACAGCAGAGGAAAATGCAATTTGATAAAATTACTTAATGTTCTCTGTTAAAGTAAGGAAGAGCTTCTAGCAGTTTTATTCTTTGTCAGGGTTATAAGGGAAGACTTAAGAGATGTGAGAGGAAAACCAAAAAGACCAGGCAACTATAAAGGTAATCTATCTAACTACAAATAAAGAGAAGTGATCACTTATTCTCAGTGAAAGGGAAAGGGTGACAGCTGAAGCCTTAGGGGTGATAGACTGAAGACACTCCTGCAAAATATTTGGAGAAAACATTGCTATTTAGAAGTGAAAGAAACTGCAATGCAATTTATCAGCAATTTGTGGAACAGGCGGATCATCTTTGTCTGCTGTAAGCTAGCCCTCGATGAGGTGCTTTGTCTTTCTGAGAAAGAGTGGGTTGAATCTGTAGTGTCAGAGAGTTAGAGGGAAGCACCAGCCCTTACTGAGAGGTGTGTTCCTGACTCATGTGGCAGAGAGTGAGTTTTTTTGGATTGGTCTTTCTACTTGTCTTGGTTTAGGATAAATTTGAGAAAGAACTTCTGGATGGAGTCCCTCTAGAAAGTGAATCTGAATCGTTCTTTTTCCTAGCTGGTTTGAGACAGAAAAAAATTGTTTGGAGGAAAATGGAAAAAAAGTTGTTTATTTAACAGTCAAAGCACTCCCCAGCACAACAAATGAACAACACTGAACAGCAAACCCTCTGTGTGCCCCCAGAGATGCCAAATTCAGAANGTGTGTGAGGGAAAGCTGAAAACTCTGATCTTCATGTTTAGAAGACAACCACCTCAGACATTCCACCGCATCTCCTTCACTCTCAGATGCAGTTTTAAAGGTACAAAACTTATTTCTGAGCTAAACAGATGAATGGGGATGCAATTTAGCATCAACCCAAGACACTACTGCATTTGTTTTCCCCTCTACTCTGCTTTTGAACATCTTTCTCCACACCCACAATGTTTTGGGTTTTGTTGGTTTTTTTTCCCTGCGGTATTGGTCCTTAAAAGCAGATACTGGCACTATCCTCAGGTGTGGGTTTTCATTTTTTAGATGGTAGGGTAAAAACTATGAGCATGAACCCATTCTGAAACAAAAATGTGCTTAGTCCTTCTCAAGTAGCTTTACCATTGCTGCCCCAAGATTGCTGCTGACTAGGATAGCAAGGATAGCAAGGATAGCAAGGATAGCTGTCTCACTGTCTTCACTAGCCTACTCCACTCTGCAGTTGTAAAACCTGGCATTCTGGTTTAAAAGGATAAAAGGTACTTCAATTACTAGTTAGTACCAAGTATTAGTGCTACAATGAGTGCTAGAACTGGTGAACCAGTCACAAGAATTCATGTCCTCCACTTCTAATTCCAGAGTTTGAATTTAGTTTTTAGCTATACATTAAACACTCTTCCAGCTTGGCAAATGATTCAAAAAGCATCTTCCTGAACAAATGTGATTCAAGGATATAAAATGTTTCCAGATACATTGAGGAGATTTGGAGATTATCATTAGGTAAGAAACCTGAGCAGAATGCATGTGAATAGCCCTGGTTTGCAGCCACTTGTGCAGTGTAAGAGAGGGAATACTCTATCCCTGTGCTTCATTGAGTTTCCAGAAGGATCCTGAGTTCTCAGAAGTGTTTGCTGAGCCTACTGGCAGTGAAAACAGAAATAGACAGTAACTGATTTAATTAAATGATAAACATCTATCACCACCACGCCAGAAAAATGTGCTCGAGGTAAAGAGCAGGCTGAAAAAGAGGCAGATGCATAGCTGTCACTTCTGCCTTTGACAGGTGCCCCTGGGCTCACTCTGGGTTTGAGGGAAGGCAGCACCAAAGGGTGGCAACATGAAGGGGAAAGTGATTTATTCTTCTTGCTCTGAAGAATTTATCCTGCGTGAAAACTGACCCTCATAGGGACAATGTGTGGAGGGAGCTCACCAGCACAGAGCAGGAAGGACACTTCTTCCTACGTGGTGTGCAGTCCATAGGCCGCTGCTGTACTCTCACATATTCCAGGGTTGAAACAGTTTCAGTTCAAAACCAGGTGGAAACACCAATATGTGTAGTGGTTTTGGTTCACCAGTTTGGGATGTCCCAACCAGGAGAAGAGCAAAGCAGCCTTAAACTTTAAAGGTATAAAGAAAATTTATTAACAAAACTAAAATACTAAGAATCAGAATAAAACCTTCAGAACACTTCTCCTCCCCCCACACCTTCTTTCCTTTCCACTGACAAAGTACAGAAACAACAGCCTGAATTCAGTTTTCCACTTTTAGAACAGTCTTTCTTCAGTTCACTTAGGGAGAGGACTATCTCTTGTTGCATCGTGGAGAATTCTCCACAAGAAAAATCTCGTGGCTTCAATTTCCACAAACAGCAGCTGCCC